>OZ038447.1:7569643-7637143 GCA_964036265.1 Daptonema setosum | reverse complement strand
TGAGCACCATGCCATCCTTGACAAAACCGGTCTTTGAGGGCGTGCCTACTTTGAGTGTCCTGCCCGTATCGTTGTGACACCTGAAATACATGCATCTTCTAAATAAATGATCTAGTGTTTGCAAATTTAACAATCACCTACCATCTCAGTGCCTTGTCCTTGCTTAGCGCCAGAGTCGGCGAGAGTACGTAATTGGAGTCGGCAGATAGGTCTTCGAGCTGAAAACATTTGAAAAATTTGAAGAATGAGGTCTTGTGAAATTATATTCCAATCGTTTTAAAACCAACCTTTAACTTTAGTTCCGTGATTTCTGCTTCTTTGCCCAGCAACACCTTCATCTCGTCTTTGCTCAAGAACAATGGAGGCGATTGGGCAGATGGATCCGTGATCACAACTTTGTCATGCGCAAATCTGAAATGGACATTTAAAACATGTGGCAAACACTAAATAAAAGATAATGAATGATAAATTACACAATTATACAAAAAAACTAACATGATCACGCGACGATGACTGAGATGCATGTTTGATGTTGCGGTCTGGGTGGCGACGGAAGGCATTGTGGATGGGCGAAATGATCAACGGTACGAATGAATGCGCAATGAATAGATAAGGAATGTTATGCTTTAATACCAGATTCAAACATGAGTGCTCTTGGGGGCGGAGTCACGGCACCGGCACGATTGTATGTAAATGAGCACAGCCGGTGCACCGTCGCGTACTGTAATCTGGTGTTCCTCCATTCGAGCTCTTTTAGTTTGGCTGGCTGCACATTTCTTCTTGTCATCAATCTTTGTTTCAGCAGCCATCTTTTCCTGAAACATTATAAAGTTAATGTAACATTATATTTTATTAATTACTCAACTCACCTCAATAATTGCTGTTGTACGGTTTTTCGTATTTGGTTGTATCGGTCGTTTGCTGTGCTTCTCCGTTACCTGTAATTTTCAAGTTTTAACCTTTATCAATTAATAACAACAAGTTCAACAAACTCACGTCTTCAACAGGCGCCACGGTGTCCAGAAAGTCGTTGAACGCTTGAAGGTTAGCCATGTTTGTAGAAATGTAGGTTAACCTTTTCATTCCGGTACCCCTTTTATAGTATTTTCTAATATATCCAATTTTCAAATTCGCGCCAATTTCATCCCTGATCAAGATGACTCATTAAACATCTTGTTTTCATTTGCTTTACAATGTTCACCCCTGCTCAGGTTGATCATGAAACTTCAATTGTAAAATCCGCGTCAATTTCACCCTTGACTCATGAAACATCATTGATGAAGCTTGTTGTTGAACGACAACCACCTATTTGCTAATTATTCATTCATGTTTCATTGATTTACAGCCACCCAATTGCTACTTTTCCGTTCATGTTTCATCATTTTTTTGGGATATACAACCAGTTGCCTAGTCTCAGGCGAACGACAGCCACCCCAAATGCTCGGTTCTTGTTCATGTTTCATCGAAACTATTTTAGGTGACAGAATTTCATCACAATGGATATCGATCCTGATTTCATGGCTAATGTCTTTTTGAACATGGACGCTCAATTGCCCGTTCTGGCAGATTTTGATGAATTTTTTGATGATTCTCTTGATCACACCATGCATCCACAACAAGATCAGGAACAACTTAATGACGAAGTGATTCAGCAGTTAATATTTCCCGAACTATTAATGGATCCTCAGTTAAACGATGAAGTGGTTCGTCAGCTGTTGCATCCTGTACTCTTAATGGATCCACAGCTACAACAACAACAACAACAACAACAACAACAACAACAACAACAACAACAACAACAACAACAACAACAACAACAACAACAACAACAACAACAACAACAACAACAACAAGGAGGAGCCATTGAACATCACCTAGAAGTGGGCGCACAATACGAACGTGTTTCACCCCGTTACAACTACAGAAGGGTAGCGTTCGAAGTACATTTCCGTAACATGGAGGCTGTACCTGATCTACACGAATTTATGCTACAGGTTAATTCTATGTCAACCCTCTGATACAGTTTTTATATATCCAACATTTGATTAATTTTTCCATGTCAAACATTTGATACATTTTTCAATCTTCGTTGTCAAGTCATTTGTATAATGATCAATATTTTAGGCCGCAGAGCACCTGCTGAATATGGCGTTCCAAAATTTGAGCCCCGATGATCGTGTGGGTCTTGAAATTCATCACCCCAATCTAAATGCTCCTATTTATGTGCCCTTTTTGCGGAGACAACAGTTCCAGCCTGAAGTACTGGTCAGGTTAGTCTTCGAATTAAAACTTGTTAAAATGTCACTTTGTATCTAGAACTCATTTAACACTTTAGAAGAATCGAGAGGATTCAACAATCTGCAACCAATGCGTTCGTTTTGGACCACCGGATGTTGTGGGTGTTCACCGTCATCCGTATCCCGCGTGGTGGTCGTCCGCCACAGGCTAAACGGGCCAGGTTGGTTTTTCATTTGTAGCGTTGTCATAGCGTTTCAATTTTCAAATTTACTCACTCTCAGGAACCCATTCATAGACGACCAGGCTGAAGCCTCCGACTATGATGATGATGAAAATGATGATGGATCGTCTGTTGGCTCATTCATTGATGACGGCGAGAGTGAAGATGACAATGTGGACATGTACAGACGTCTGGACAACTCACCACCTCCAATACTCGAACGTCAACACCGGTTTGTTAACTGATTGTCAATTGATTGTTTGCAAACATAGCAAATTACAATGTTATTTTGTAGAATCACCGAATCGGATGACGATGAAGAGCCACCGATTCTGATGGCTATCGATGACCCAATCACATCTCGAGACCCTCGCACCATCAAACGCAGAAGGTTAACGTTTATTTTTTTCATCCTTATTGTTTTTCCCACATTTTTTTTTAGACGTGCTCGTGTCGTTTATGATGATGATGATAATGATGATGATGAGCAGATGCCGTCAACATCTGCGCTGTTAGTTCTCAAATCATTTTCTTAATGAATTAATCTGATTGAAATTGAATTTGCAGATCCGACCATTCCGAAGTATGGGAAGAGGATGATGACGATGATGATGAGGCGACTGTCGTGAATGATCGGTTAGACAAGTGATTAGTGTGCGTGTTAAATATCACTCTAAATATTATATGTTTCAGCAATGTTGTCGGAGCCTTCAGGAAACTATCGCACAAGTTTCCGACAATGGGCGAGTACGTGGTCAACAAGCACTCGATAGTGCGAATCAACAACAACAACGACAACCTCTGCTTACCACGATCATTGGTAGTTGCAAAGGCGCATCTGTATCGTGGAGAAAAGGGATCCCCAGGTGAGACATACATTGAGTACATTTTCAAATCTGAATATTGAAATACATTTCAGAACATCGTGCGTACGAAGCGGTTAGAGAGGGAGATCGAAATCGATACACACGACAGAAGGTATTGGCACAGAGACTCGTACAAGAGGCCAAGCTGGAAAATCACAAAGGATTGTTCACACTGGATCAACTGGACAAACTATTGGACACACCCACATTGCGTTGTCACAGAGTTCAGGTTTGAATTCAGAATTTAATTTTTGAATCATTTCCACATTTTTACTCAAATTTCTTGCAGGTCTTCTCCACCGATCACTTTGCACAAGTGTACGACAAAGGCAATGGACCGGTACTTCATCTGCTCCTATACAAAGAGCATTTTCAGCCCATCACCTCAATCACTGGTCTGTTCGAAAGGCACCACTATTGCGACATATGCAGCAAAGCGTACGACCGCAAAACAGAGCACGCGCAGTGTGGCCATCGGTTAGTTTTGAATAACAGCAATTTTTAGTACTGTTGACTTGTTTTCAGATGCCCATCATGTTTCGAAAAAACTTGGTGCGACATCAACGCCTGGAAGTACTGCAGCGATTGCAACCGATCGTTCCGAAGTGAGGTCTGTTTCGCCAACCATATGAAGATGCACAAAGCCAAGGTTGGTCAATCTTTTAAAAGTTCTCAAAACCAAAGTTTCATTGTTTTCATAGTTTCAACTGTTTTCAGGGCAAATCTGTTGAAACCAACACGTGCACACAATACCGCAAATGCAAATGCGGAGTATCGATGAGGGCCGGCAAAAAGAAGTCGCATGTGTGTGGCAGCTACTGGTGCAGCACATGCAAGAAGAACGCACCGGCAACTCACCACTGCTTCATACCGGTTGGTTGTTTGTATGATTGTGTGTCTGTATGTGTGTGTGTACATATTAATTTCAGACCATCCTCAAAACCTCGAAACCTGTGTCGACGGTGATTTACTACGACTTTGAGGCGTCGCAGGAAAAAGTACTCGAGGTGACTGAACATGGAGAAGTTATGCAGCACGAGATCAACTACGTCTGCGCGAAAAAGGTTACATAAATCAGCAAAACCACAACAAAACAACTGAGCTGAGACCACACATTTTCAGATGACCGAAGGAGGCGCCACTACCTACCACAAGTTCAGTGGGCCGACGGCATTGGACGAGTTCTGCAAATGGTTATTCGCAGCAGATAACCGTGGATCCGTTGCTGTAGCTCACAACTCGAGAGGTTAGTTGCAGCAAAATAGCTGGTAGTGTGTGTGTGTGTGTGTGTGCGTGTGTGTTGTTCAGTTGTTTAGTGTATGAGTTGCACAATTACAGGCTACGACGGTCAATTCGTGCTCGACTGGATACACCGCAACGCGGTTCGCCCCAAGGTGGTGTTCCGAGGCTTGGAAGCAATGACGATCGAATACAACAAGGTAAAACTCATCGATTCGCTCAACTTCCTGCCCATGTCACTCGCAGCACTACCGAAGGCGTTCGGATTTGAGGGTGAGAAGGGATACTTCCCCCACCTCTTCAACACTAGGGCCAACTGGAAAGCGGATCTGGCTGGACTGCCCGACAAGAGGTTTGTTTTTAAATTGCTACAGGTAAACTCGGTAATAAAAATATGTTGCAGTTGTTATCAACCCGAGACAATGATGCCAAAGGCCAGGGACGAATTTGAGGCCTGGTATGAAAAGCACAAACATGAGCCGTTCAACATGCAGCAGCAAATCGACAAGTACTGTCAGCAGGATGTGGACATACTGGCAGAGGCATGCACGCGTTTCCGAGGCCTGATGTTGAAGGTTAGTGTGTGTGTGTGTGTGTGTGTGTGTGTGTGTGTGTGTGTGTATGTGTGTGTGTGTGTGTGTGTCTGAGAGAGAGAGAGAGAGAGAGAGAGAGAGAGAGAGAGTACTTTCAGGAATTTGGTGTCGATCCGTTTGCGTGCGCTGTGACGATTGCGTCGCTATGCATGCACATCTGGCAACACAAGTTTGCCAAAGCCGAAGAGATCGGCGTGGTCCCACACCGAGGCTACCGCATGGCTGATCGTCAGTCAGTCAAGGCCCTCAAGTGGCTCAAATGGCTGAGCGAGTCCGAACATTTGGACATACAGCACGCCGGCAACGGCAAAGAAGCTCGAGTGCTGAACTACAAGGTTTGTTTTGCAAAACATTTTGTGCACTATGTACACTCAATCATTTCAGGTTGACGGGCAGTTGCGCACCGATCCAACTCATCTGTTCGAGTTCCATGGGTGCACCTTCCATGGCTGTCCGACCTGTTTCCCGCGCAGGCACACGAAGCTGCCCAAGTCCGACCTGACTGCTGAGCAGGCCTTCGCCAAGACGTGTGAGCGACAAAAGAAGCTGGAAGACGCTGGTTAGTTGACTAAACATTTGTGTCAGCCCTATTCTGTCTAACCGTACAGTTGTTTAGGTTACTCTGTGCGCGTCATGTGGGAGTGTGAGCTGCGAGAGGCCTTGAAGATGGACCCCGAGATGGCGGACTTCTTCCGAACGGTGCAGATCCACGAGCCAATGGACCCTAGAGAGGCATTTTATGGTTTGTATTTTCTCTCTTTATGACAATTTTCAAAAGTGTACGTATTTTAAAAAGATGAGAATATTATCATGATTTCTTTTATTTCTTCACAGGCGGCCGAACGAACGTCCGAAAAATGCATCACGAATGCGACGAGGGCGAGCAGATCAAATACGCAGACGTCTGCTCCCTTTATCCGTACGAGTGCTCGAAGTGGTCGAAGTGTACGACTACAAAATGAAGACGGGGGTGTTCGCGGATTACATCGACGCCTTTTTGAAGCACAAACAACAGGTTGGTGTGTGTGTGTGTGTGTGTGTGTGTCTGAACGTGTTAATGTCAAACACTTGCAGGCGTCCGGATGGCCGTCCGAGGCGGTCACCGACGAGCAGAAAGCCCGGTATGTGGCCGAGTACGAGCAACGGGAGGGCGTCAAACTGGATGCCAACTGCATCGCCCTGAACCCTGGCCTCAGACTGCTCAGCAAACTGTGCCTGAACAGTTTCTGGTTAGTTTTCGTGTTTGTGTGTTTACTAACAATTAGTTTGATAATTTTTTACTTTTCAGGGGTAAATTCGGGCAAAGGCCCAACATGCCCAACACTGTGTACGTCACCGAGCCGGCCAAGTTCTACGAGTTGCTGTGCGACGATACTTTGGAGGTGCACAAGGTGGAATCCGTCAACGATTACGTCATGCGTATGACGTACACGCAGGTTTGTTGATTTCATATAATGCATTGCGAATTTTACACAGTGTTAATGTTTCAGACTGACGACTTTATCGACATGCCGAGTCGCGTCAGCTGCGTCATTGCTGCATGGACAACCGCCCAAGCTCGATTGAAGCTGTACAGCTACCTGGAGAAGCTGGGCAACCGCGTGTTGTATATGGACACGGGTGAGTTGTATGTTTGATGTTGATTGCATATTTGAATACTAAGCATATTTCAGACTCGGTTATCTACACGTGCCGGTCGACCTACGAATACCAGATGGAGTTCGGCAACTACCTGGGCGATATGACCGATGAGACGCCTGGTACGTTCATCGAGGAGTTCGTGTCCATTGGTTGGTTTGCCTGTGTGTGTGTGTGTGTGTATGTGTCTAAATGGTCAAATTAGTTGAAATGGGTTGGATCACTAAACTAAAATCTGCAGGCCCCAAACAGTACTCGTACAGGACGGCCAATGGCGAGCAGGTCATCAAGGTTCGAGGCCTGACGATCGACAGTACAACGTGCGCTGTGCTCAACATGGCCACGATGAAGACCGTCCTGATGGGCCACTTTGACGATGAAGAAGAAGAGGAAACATCGGTCACTACGATGCGCAAGCAGATATGTACGTCGCCAACGTGATCATACTGTGGTGACGAAGCCCTGCACCAAGACGATGAGCTTTGTCTACGACAAGTGCAGGATCATGGACAATTTTTACTGCTTGCCTTTTGGCTATGTGTCAATTGAGTGATTTGAAAAATTATTGTGCCTTTTCTCCATCCGATTTTTTTTGCCATCAAGAACTTCCAGGCGTTATCAGATACCCTGCCTGATATTGCCTTTTAGTGCCTTATTGTGAAAATTGTTGTCTTCTAGTACCTTATTGTGAAAATTGTTGTCTTCATTCGTAATCTCACACTTTTAACCCATATCTCTGTTGATTTATCGTCTGCTGATTTCTGTTATATTAATGAACATATGAAGTTTCATCGAATTGAATTCATTCCTTTTGTGCTGGTCTTTCCGACCATACAGCATAGCTGTTTATTCCCCTGTGTCTCACATTAACACCCAATGCTGATTTGTTTAATCATGTCACTACATGTTTGTCATTATTATTGCAAAATTCCAATAATAAAAGAGCCTATATATAAAGCACTTTTGTGGGAGTTACCTCATTCTGTTCAATTGCTTGCTTACATCATGTTTCATGCTGTAAAACCATCCGAACCTGCCGACTCAATGGAACAGTGGCCCGTGTTCGAAAATCAACAACAACAACAACGCTGGGATACTGCACACGGGCGTCCTTGGATATTTGAAAAGGGCTACTACCGCGGTGACCCAATTTTAGCACCTGTTGGTAATCATAAATTTTATTTTTGTTTTTCACGTAAAATTTTCATTCAGACTCGAGTATATTTCAGGACTTTATTTTTTTTTTGTTTTTCACGTAACATTTTCATTCAGACAAGTGTATTTCAGGACGATGACGATTCAGAATATTGTGGCGACATGCAGCCTATCGACGTCGATCAACCGAGCCACACTGACGAATCTGCTGCCAAACTGTGAGTATAATCCACGAAAATTCAGCGCGGTTATTTTTCGGCTTCGTCACCCCAAATCAACAATGCTCATCTTCGCAACTGGAAAAATGGTGTGCACTGGCACAAAGTCTATCAAAGACTGCAAACGAGCCTGCCGGAAGACGGCACGTGTGATCCAAAAACATTTCCCAGTTGTTTATTGTGATTACAAACTTCAGAACATTATCACCACTATAGACATGGGCTTTAAACTGAATCTATCTCGTTTATCGTCTCTAGCTAACACGTTTTATGACCCCGAGACTTTTCCAGGTTTAAAATTTCGATTAAATGATTTGAGTGTTCTTGTATTTACTTCTGGTAAAATGGTGTTCACTGGTACAGCTGATCAATCGGTCATCACTAGTGCACACTGTCAAATGGTTTCATTGTTGGACAATTACAAACTTTGACAGGTACTTCATCATTGCCTATGCCCATGAAATATCATCGTTGGTGCACAAACTGGCCCTCGGTAGCAGTCTGAAAGGATGGAGAGCTCATGAGATGTTCAAATCAGAAGCATTTCGTGTGATCAACCGTCAGAATGTTACCAAACGATGTCCATTTGATTTCCCCGTTGAATTTTATTCGCTTATCCTAACTGATTGGTATCATGAACTCACCATGTGCCTGCATGAAATTTATTCACTATAAATACATGTTATTTTTGTGATTGAATAAAAATGGATCTAACATTCAAATCACCGTTTACGGCTTGTTTAGCAGCTGGAACTAAATGTGGAAAGACCACATGGGCTATAAATTTTGTGAAAAATGCAAACACTCTAATCAGTCCTCCGCCAGACAAGATTTATTGGGCTTATACAGAGTGGCAACACGTTTACAAACAGCTTCCGCATGTTCATTTTATCGAAGGTGTTCCAAACGTAGAGTTGTTCAAACAAGATAGAAATACGCCAAAGTTGCTCATTTGTGATGACTTGATGCGAAATTACAAAAAGGATGAGCTCTGTGAACTATTTTGCCAGGGCAGTCATCATTGGAATCTCTCAGTGTTGCATATAGTTCAAAACTTGTTTTACAACAATCTACGAAACGCCCGTATAAACAGTCATTACTTGGTGCTCATGAAAAATCCGTCGGACAAGTTGCAGGTAATGACTCTGGCTCGTCAAATTTATCCCAACAGACAAAAATACTTTCAAGAAGCTTACGACGATGCATGTAGCAATCAATTTGGCTACTTGTTGGTTGATTTGGAACCCTCCACACCCGACGACATGAGATTGCGTACAAACATTTTTGATGAAATCAGTTTTGTCTATAAATAGCTGGTCAAACTTTCAAGGGCAACCATGTCTCTTCCAATTAAACGTAACATTGATTCGTTGAGAGTGCTCAGCAATGCCAAGCCTAAACTTCGAACTGCAATTGTTGACAATTGTAAACCGGATTTGATACGTGCTCTTTGTGAAATTATTTACAACGTGCTAGAGGGTAATATAAAACTAAGTGTTGGTGAACGAAACCGTCTCAAGCGGCATCACCGTTGGTTGTTTGCTCTTACCAAAAAACGTGTAGCCATTAAACAAAAACGAAACATATTAAAGCAGAAGGGTGGATTCTTGATGACACTGCTTCCTCCGGCGTTGGCTGTATTGGCAACTCTTTTGAAATGAAAAAGATGGCTGTTGTTCCACAAGGACTAGTTGATCAGTTGATGAGTGCTCAGCAAAATCAGCAGCAATTAATGTCCAACAGTCCAGTTGTTCAGTTGTCGAGTTTAGATAAAGAAATGCAGCAAGTGCTCGAAAGTGATGTACCGTCTGATATTAAAGCAAAACAGTACGCTCAAATTTTACAAACTTATTCTAGTGTTCGATCAAAAGAAACCGAAACGCCGTCTGCACCTGTGCCTTCACCATCATTACCTACACAGGAAGCATTGAGTGGTCTAAGCAATAGATATGTGACAAAGGGCAAGTTGCTACTGGATGCCGTGCAGAGAAATCCCGACTTGGAGGTGAACAATAGAAATGAGATTGTTTACAAGGGTAGTGTGATATCAGGTTCCAATCTGGTAGATCTTATTCATGCGTACGCAAAACCATCGGCTGCTGAACCTGTAGGTTGGCGTGAGTTTGCCAGAGCTTTGCAGCACCAAAACCTTCCTCGAACAGCTATTACTAATACGCGTCTGTATCAAAAAGCCGAAGCACCAGAAGTAGTTGCGGAGCTACCCGCGCGTAAACGTTTGGCAACGCCACAAAAGGTAATAAAGAGACCCGAGTGGAAATCATGGTAATTCGTAACGTGTATTACAATACAAAAAGTCCTGCATGTTTCACTGGAGAAGATTCCGTGTTGAGAGAGGCGCGTAAAAAAAGATGGTAAAGTATCAAGACATCAAGTGCAAGACTTTCTTGCAAAACAAGAGTCATATACACTGCATAGACAGGCTAGACGTAGGTTTAAACGTAACAAAACGGTGACTGATGGGATAGATGTAGACTGGCAGGCTGACCTTGCTGATATGCGCCATTTGAAAGAGTGGAACGATGGATACTGTTACATTTTGATTTGTATCGATGTGCTCAGTCGTTATGCATTTTGTGATTTGATAAAGAAAAAGACACCTGAACAGGTGACCGAGGCGTTTAGTAAAATTATAGCAGAACGGATACCTTGGACTCTGACAACAGATAGGGGAAATGAGTTTGGCAAAATGTTTCAAGAGTTTTTGAAATCTCAGGGTATTCAACATCGTTATGCAACATCTCCCGATGTCAAATGTGCCATTGCTGAACGTTACATACGTACTTTAAAATCAAGAATCTGGAAATATTTTACTAGATACAAGACTCAACGATATGTAGATGTGTTGCCCGACTTTGTGCACGCAATTAACCATTCTTACCATCGTACAATACGACGCACACCAGCCAGTGTAAATATGAATAATCAGATGGATGTAATGAAAACGCTGTATGGAACCCCAGAGATGAAAGCAAAAACAAAATTTAAAGTTGGTGACAAGGTGAGAATTTCCATTGAGAAACATGTGCTCACAAAAGGCTACCGTGCCAATTACAGCTCTGAAGTGTTTATTATTCACAAGATTCTGAAACGACAGCCTGCTACTTTCAAACTTGTTGACGGTAAAGGAGAAGATATTGACGGTGTGTTTTACAACGAAGAATTAGTGCGTGTACTAGACGATAGACCTGATATAAAAAAGATTCAGGCGATGAAAAAGACTGAGAGGCGGAAAGGAAAACTTTGGCATTTGGTTGAGTTTGACGACAAAACCGAATCCTGGGTTGCTAACGACGATCTTGTTAGTATTTAAACATGGAACAATGGTGTTTAAGTGGACATTTAGTTCTAAAGTCGCAAATTGTGTTTTTCGCTCAAATACTTGTGGTTTACATTGTTGTTATTGCTAGCATTGTTAATCTAAGTATAGGCACAGATAATCAAGTCTGGTTGGTATTGTTGAGTAGTGCTTTGGGATACGTTTTGCCTAACCCGACACTTCGCAATGACCGCATTTTACCTCAATCTACCGAGCAACACTCGACGTTCGAACAAAGAAGACCGGGAGAACACATCGTCTGATTTTCGAATAAAGTTGCCCAAAGACATTCACTTGTCGGGAGAGTGGGAGGTGGCACTTGTTGACATTCAATACACGTACTCTTGGGATAATGTGCCTCAAATCGCAGAACTATACCAGTATACCAACGAGTTGATTGTATACGATACGGAAACTAAAGAGCATGAAAAGATATTCATTTGGCCGGGGCATTACAATTCTATGGATGACATTTTTCAAGCTGTAGAAAATGGTGCTAAAGAAAAGCCAGAGTTTCTCAAAACGTTCACCTACCACCGCAACGAACTGCACGACCGAGCGGTTATTCAGGTTGTTCCCAACAAAAGACTTATTTTATCGCGACATTTGGCTTACATGCTTGGTTTCATGCATCATTTCATTGAGGGTAAGCGTACAGCTGTTTATGCACCAGACATGCGTGGTGGTTTGGAGTCTTTGTACGTATATTGTAACGTAATTGAACCGCAGATTGTAGGTGACACTATGGAACCACTGCTACGTATTCTGCCTGTGACCAGAAAATATGGAGAAATCGTATACCAAAGTTTTGTATCACCACATTATGTTAACGTACTTGAGAAAGAAATTAGTTCCATTAAAATTAGTATTAAAACAGATCAAGAACAACCGATAGGCTTCAAATTTGGCAAAACTGTTGTGAAACTTCATTTCAGACGAAAATCATGAGAGTAGCCTATGTACCAGTATCCGAAAAACAATGGGCCAGTCAACTTGGGGGTTTCCGGGGTTTGCCCTATCAAAGAGGTGCGGGGCTTGGTAATATTTTTCGCAGCATTTTTCGCGTTTTGCTACCAGTTGCTAAATCGGCTGGTAAGGCTATTGGTCGTCAAGCGTTAAAAACAGGGGCTCATATAGCCACCGATGTTTTGTCAGGTGAAGATCTCAAACCAGTGTTGAGAAAACGTACAAAACAGGCAACGGCTGCTCTGCTGGACAAGGCTTCGGCCAAATTAAAAGGGGGTAAACTTATAAAAAGAAGGAGAAAAGGTAAACGTGCCAAGGGTATAAAAGGAACTAAAAAGGTTAAAACTCAACTCGGTGTTTTACGTATATAATGTCTCAGTTGCTAGACAAGGACAGTGCCCCAACAGCGACTTCGCTGATTGACTTGTTCAGCGTACCACCGACACAAGCGGTCGTTGATCATAGTTATTGGTATGCCTGCCATCCCGTCAACACTGTCACCTCTGATGGACCCTATCAATTCCATTTGTCTAGTGGACCCGACTATCTACAACTGAACAAAAACTACCTCTACATGAAACTGAAAGTTACAAAGTCGAATGGACTAGATTTGGATGACGAAGACAAGGTGGCCCCCATAAATTTGTTGGGTAAAACTTTTATTAAGCAAGTGCGATTAGCCATCAACGGCAAACTGGCATGTGACAGTGGGCCCATGTATGCGTATCGTTCCTATCTAGAAACCGAACTCAATTACGGCAAAGAACACAAGGAGGATATGTTGTCGACTGCGTTGTACGTAAAAGATAAACCGCCTAGCAAGATTGAAACGGTAGAGAACACTGGTTATGTCACGCGAGCAGCCATGTTTGCAAACAGCAAGTACATTGAGTTGATGGCTCCAATACATTGTGACTTGTTTGTTGATGATCGTCTAATGTTGAGCAACACCAACCTTGATTTGGAAATTCATCGCAACAGTGACGAGTTTTGTTTGCTCTGTTTTCAATTGGCCAACTCTGGTTTTAAAATTGCCGTTCAAGAAATGATTTGGTATGTTAAACGTGTTCAGCTCGCCCCCAGTGTGCACATGGCTATTGAAAGCTCAATGATGAAACATGCTGCCAAGTATCCGCTGCGTAGAATTGCATTGACCAAGATTCAAGTAGGTCCAGGTCGTCAGAGTACACCGACAAGCTCAGTGTTTGATGGGCAGATTCCACGAAGACTTATTGTAGGATTTGTTGCGACTGATGCTTATTTTGGGAACTACACCAAATCTCCATTTTTGTTTCATAATCATAAAGTGAGTGAAATTTATGTTCAAGCAGGAGGACATACCTTTCCACGTGAACCGTTAAAGTGTAATTTTGCAAACAACTTTTACGTGCGCGCCTACACGACTCTGATGGAAACACTAGGAATGTCAGATAATCGCAGTAATGATATTTCAATATCAGACTTTAGAGACAGCACCTGCCTGTTTGCATTCGATTTGACACCGACCAACCATTCTGATTCCGACACCTGGGAGTTGGTGCGTGAGGGAGCAACCACCGTGCACTGCACATTTGCAGAAGCTATTAAAGAACCAGGTCTCGAAATGATTGTTTATGCAGAATTTGACAACTTGGCTATGATTGATCGCAATCGAACCATTTATTTTGACTATACAATTTGATGGATTCAATTCAGTTGAAGAAAATTTGTACTTCATTGAAATGTTTTCTCGGTGTTTTCTCAATTGATACGCTCCCTACTATAGTTTATCCATGTTGTTTAATTTGTAACACTCAACCCAGCCACACTAGTGGGGAACATTGGATTGCCATTTTCGTGAACAAGGAAGGTTACGGTGATTATTTTTGTTCTTATGGATATCCTCCTTCAAAGAGATTTCAAAAATTTCTCAATGGTTGTATTTCTTGGAATTTTAATCGCAATCGTATTCAAGGAGATTATTCAACTACATGCGGACAATACTGTGCATTTTTTCTCTTTTGTCGTTCCCTAGGTATACAAATGTACAAATTTTTGTCTTTATTTACACACGATTATGATGAGAATGATGAAATTGTGACAGCATTTATCAATGGTAAATTCAATATAAATACGCTGATCAACGATTCATCATTTCAATCACGCGTTTCCATTTCTTGAGGCACCAGTCGTATAAAAGTCGCCACACGCTCACCCTGTTACCGATGCGTCCCTGTAGACTGTAGACGAGTGTCATCTGAAATGAAAATTGTAAACTTTGTATACCATATTCTACCGCTGTTATTGGTTATTGTAGGCATACCCATAATTTATTTGAAAACGCATTATGAATGCAACAGAGAAACGGATTCTCGATTGCAATCACTTGAATTTGGAACGACTTGAACTTGCACCCGTGCTCGAACATTTGGTGCAAAACGGAATAATTCGACAAGCACACGCAAACGACATTAATTGGCTGCCCCCATCTCGACGTCCGAGAGAACTGGTTCTACTATTAAAGCGACGTGGACCGGCAGCATTTTCAACATTCATCAATGCCCTGCAACTCTCCAACCAACACCATCTCATCGATTATGGAGCTCCGGACCAATACCGAACAGGTGATGCGCAACTGCGTCATGACACGAGCTGAACTGCTGCGTATACACAAAGGTAAATTCCATGATTGAATAACTTTAGTTTTCGCATTGAGTAAATTTTTTACAATTTCAGTGGTCAACTCGCTCTACTCGGACATGACGGGACCTACAACACTGGTGCACAATCCACCCGAGGGCTGGCAGTCGTCTTGGTGCGCTGCTGAACTCTACACACGTGCAAAACAAGCTCGATTCATCTACAATGACGGCGTACTGGTGAATGGAGAGTTTGAAGCTCTAGACGGATACGGCAGGACATGCGATATTTTCGCTGAATCTGGTTGGTGATAATATATAAAATAAGTATTTTTTCAACGAGTTAATTTTGCCTATAATTTGTAACCTTTACAGAAACGGGCCGCCGTATCGCCTACTTTTTGATGCTGCGTGATCGACTTGAAGCCCACACGCGAGAACTGATGATGGCGCACGAGATGATCCTACGATATGATATAATTAATATGATTTCTGAAATTTCACGTTCAAATTTATATTTTGATTACAATCAACGTATATTAAAGTTACGGTCCCTTATTCAAAGGTATGTATAATATAACTGTGTTCAATAAAATTTGCATAACAATACTATTGGCAACATGTCGGACAACTTTTTTCTTAGAACCAAAAATGCGGATTGCCTATTAACATTGGGTCCACGAGCCAGATCATTAACTGGAAATCATACGCACACAAAAAACGTCAATCCGCACAAAAAAAACAACTCTTATTATCCGCTTGCCGACTTTTCTCATCCGCTTCTCTTCCCGCCAACACTCATCCACCGCTACGCCTTCTCTCCCACTCATCCGCTTTCTCTCCCGCCGACACTCATCCGCCACTATGCTTTCTCTCCCACTCATCCTCTTTCTCTCCCGCCGACACTCATCCGCCACTATGCTTCTCTCCCGCCAACACTCATCCGCACGGCCTACCGTAACCCTACCGTAACCCCGCCTATACCTTAACGTTGCACGGCCTACAAGGTGGGCTTACTACTAATAATATTGCTATTTTATTCTAATTCAAGAAGCCTAGGGAGCACAAAAACACGCTTTTGTTGTTAATTTTCTCCCAACTGAACCCATTTGACAACTCAGATTAACAAATCGTGGTTTAGCAAAAAAATACTTCACAGTATTTTTGATTATAAAATTTTTCAAGGCAGCTGTAAAGCAGATCAGTTATCGATTATGACATACCATCACATGACAATGAAACTATGGTGTGCCAGGAGCTTTAAAATTTTTATTAGTTTATGTAGGGATGTCATCGTGTTCAAATTATTTTTGATATGACTTGCGAATATTTTAGACTTGCACATTGCTTACCGAAAAGTATGTATATTCGGTCGTTTATAAAGATATTTACGGGTTTTATCGAAACATCAAAACACTGATAACCTGACATTGATGGTGAATACGTTCCGGGTTTCATTAAAAGTGAACGTAAAAGTGAATGGATTTTTTCATAAATATCAATAAAATTAGCATTTCAGCGTACATACATAGGAGTGAAAGCGTATACCTGAGTATGCATGCGTTTCTTAGTTGAAAGTATAGTATATATAAATCATAAAGGCTCTACGACCCACGTTCAATCAACGTTGATCGACGACCCACACTATGCATATTTGGAAACTGCGACGATTTTTGGTCAGAATAACGAGCTCGATTATTTTTTTGGTTCACAGAGATTCTAGGCTATCTCCTTTACTAACGTACATTCTGTGTTCGGAACAAAGCCGAAGCCATAAAAACAATCAAATGGTTATTAGCTGTCGTTGGGTCGCACAAACCACCACAGCAGTTACCAAATATCCATCCTGTATCACTGATCAGGCCACGCACGAGTGGTCGATGCCACCGGCGGCATCGTACTTGTAGTCGGGCAACAACTTGATTGCCTCCATTGTCCATGTATCGTAAAACTCGTCGTACATTTCCACCGTATCATGTCCATCATCCTCGATGTAGCCACCGACCGCGTACACGCGACCTTCAAATCGGACGAGTGCAAAGTATCGTCTGGCTTTGTTCATGGCCGTCCTCATCGTCCACGTATCACTGATCGGATCGTAACTGCAATGAATCACGTCATAAGTAGAAAATTGTGGTAAATACATCGAAAACAGTCTAATAAGTTACGTCTGTTTTTCATTTATCGGACCGAATATTTTTCACATACGAATCGTCAAAGTTTGAGATGCTGTGCTGAAACACGTAAGTTGGAAGTTAAAACACGTACTGTGTTTAAAAAGAAAAAATCTGAATTTCTCTAGCTGATACTCGGTTTAGAAATATGTGACTGAAAAATGACTGGTTAATTTTTCACCTCTCACACGTTTTGAGGGGGCCCTTGTTGCCCCCGCCGCACGCCAGAATGTGTCCGCTGTTGAGCAGAATGGCACCAGGCTGGTAGGCCCGTGCCGTCCGCAACGGCTTTCGTTGGTACCACGACAAATCGAGGAATGAGAAGTCGTACAAGCGGTAACTTGCGGCCCCATGGAGGTACCCTGAAACTCGGAGCAGGCTATTAGTAAGGCATTCATTGATGGCGAATTTCATTTGCTTTTCTTGTTAGTACTTGAGCTAGCATCTTATTCATTCTACTTGAACAATAAAACTCATTGGAGAAACTTCAGTGAATACTTATTGGGAATGTCATTTGAGTAACATTCCTTGTTTTAAATAATCCTGGTTGATATATCCATGTTCACTCGACTGTCTGACAAATGCTATAAATCACAATCGGATTCTATAACCTCCAGTTTAAAAACTGAGACAAATTGAAGACAATAATTTTTTAGGTTGGGGCTTAAGCTTAGTGATAGGCTAAAGCTTAGTACGGCTTAGACTTAGTCATGGGCTCGAGGCTGTGTGCGAATTGTTCAAGCATATGTATGTCGGACTGCGTTTACTAACCTCCGATCACATAGAGATGGCCGCGTCTGAAGACGGCGGCATGATTGCGTACGGCCACGGGCATCGGCACCAATGGCACGCATATCGGGTGGGCCATGTGGCATAACTCACATGAGTTCAGATTATCAGCATCAGACTTCGCTCCACCACAGATGAGGATCGTGTCGTTGCCCGTGCACGTCATGCTATGAGCATATCGTGCCACAGTCATGTGCGTCAGCAGTCGGCTGATGCCAAGGCGCGGGTCTGACTCGTACATGGTGTCCGAGTAATGTGTATTGTTGCCGCCACTCGTGTAAAACTTGCACTGGCAGGCGGTGCCGGCCATGCTGGAACTCGCTGTTTGAGCTCCTGAGTTGAAAACATACATCTAGGTAACTTGCTGGGTAACTTTTCGTGACTGAATACAAGAAAGTTGCAGATATTTACTTGAGCACATCAGCCAAACCCTGTATGCTAAGACAAAGAACAACACGCAGCAAAAGATCAGCTTGTGACTAGAGAAGAGTGATTAGCCAGTTTGTTGAATTTGGTGCTGGGTGGCACGGATATGCCAGCTTCAAG
This sequence comes from Daptonema setosum, assembly GCA_964036265.1. NCBI lineage: Eukaryota > Metazoa > Nematoda > Chromadorea > Monhysterida > Xyalidae > Daptonema > Daptonema setosum. Next base: position 7,618,546 of record OZ038447.1, on the reverse strand, counting down.
GGTGCTGTTGTGCTTAAGTAAACGTCTATGCATTTAGTAGGAAGATTATAAAACACCACTATTGATTATACTGTATGTTTTTACTGAAAAGGACATGACATTACGATAATGCTGTGCATAAGGATGCTTCCAGAGTTCGAAGGAAAGTAGAAAAAGAAAGAAATGTTAGGTTGTAAAATGTTGACCGTATAACAATTGGAGAGAAGACTGTTTCTAAAAAATGCTAGAACGATTTGCACACAACCATAATCGGATTCAATAACCTTCAGTAAAAAAACTGATACAAATTGAATATACAGGGTGGCTCAAAAAAACCGTGGCACTTTTTAACCGATATTGTGAAAGTTGTAGAGAAGCCTTGACAATGCGGTACAGCACATTCGATAGAGGACATTTAGACTTAAAAAATGATATCATATTATTAGGTTTAGAAGCTTACAGCGGCAGTGGCATAAACTTTTGTAAATGCGCGCCTTTTCACACAAAACTTGGCCGAGTGCGTGCGCGCGCGTGTGTGTGTGTGTGTTTCATAAGCTCTGTTTTGTTTACTACTTGCTTTGCTTTTTTAGTTTAAAAAACGTTGATTTGTTGTTAAAACCATGTAGAATTGTTGATTTAAACAGTCAACCGGCTTCATTTCATGAAATATTTGATAACCAAAGGATTTTTAACGAGCTCATGTCGTGGCGCCTGCTTGGTGTAGTTACTGTCGTCTAACTAACTTTTTTTCGCGTTGTGAACAAGAATATAAAAACGATGTTTCAATTTCATCTGTTTAATATCCATAGTTATGTTTTCTTCTGTTTATGCAGTAATGTTAGCAATCAATCATGTTTTGAAACACAAAAAGCTCTATTTAATGTCGAATTCGGCGTATTTTCTGGAAATCGCCTTGTAACAGCAAATAACAGCTGAACTAAACTTCAGTCACATATGATTTTTCAAGTCAAAGTGTCCTCTATCGAATGCGCTATACCGCAGTGTCATAGCTTCCCTACAACTTTCGCAATATCTGTTCAAAAGTGCCACGGTTTTTTTGAGCCACCCTGTAGTAATTCCTTATGTTGGGGCTTAGGCTTAGTAATAGGCTTAGGCTTGCTAATGGGCTTAGGCTTAGTAATGGGCTTAGGCTTAGTAATGGGCTTAGGCTTAGTCATGGGCTCCGGGCTGGGTGCAAGTCGTTCTAGCATGTGGAGATACTGTAATCAGACTGTGCAATCGGACTGTGCAATCGGACTGTGCAATCGGACTGTGCAATCGGACTGTGCAATCGGACAGTGCACTCGGACTGTGCAATCGGACTGTGCAATCGGACTGTGCAATCAGACTGTGCAATCGGACTGTGCAATCGGACTGTGCAATCGGACTGTGCAATCGGACTGAGGAGAGATGCAATGATCAACTAAAAAAAGACCAACCAAAGTTGTCGTCTTTGTCGAACGCACCGACATCGGGCACGTATGTCTGTCCACCATGGCCCTGTTGGCCCACGATGGCGATGCCCGTCCAGGTGGCTGACACCGTCGTGGTGTACGAGAACAGGATGGGCAGTAGTAGTGATGCGTACATGGTACAGTATGTGTGTTGTTTCTGTAAGCAAAAATGTTGCCCAAAACGTCTGATAATGAAACATCAGATTATCACGCACATCAATCATCATCACCCCATGCCATACTGTGTTAAACTATGGTGTCAACCGAGTTGAGTTGAGGCTAAAGATGTTTCATTATCAGACGTTTAGGGCGATATTTTCGCTTGCAGAAACAACACACGGGCTTTAGTAGTTACCTAACAAGATTTACGTGTGATTGACATGGGACTGCAATAACGATCCATGCAATCACAAACATACAGTCGGTGAATAAGGTTATGTATTGTAAAACTGTTGCCATAAACATGATAAAGTTCGTGTTTTCGCTGGTTATCACGGGAATAAGATGGTGAATCTGGTGCACCTTTATATTTTGACAGATAGAAAAATTTATTTCACGGGCGGAATATATGACAAGCACTACCAGCAGCCGTAAACTGACAGTATAACTGAGGTTCGAATATTTCGCGACAAAGGCGACAATTTAACGGAATTTTTTATAAGACTTTTGCCACACACCTTAAAACAAACAAAAAACAGTGTGCTTGACATTTTTTTACAAAAAAAATGTCCCGACAATGTTCCGTAAAACTGTCGCGAAATATTCGAACCTCAGTTATAAATGTGATGTGTTTCATGAGTAGGAAAGATTTTATTTTATTTTTGCTTACTGAAAAGGTGCGCCAGACCTTAATCCGTATCCTCCACAGTTTTTCACATAATATTCCTGTTATAATCAGAGAAAAACTTAATTTTAGAATGTTTATGGCAACAGTTTCAAAAGACATAACCCGCTGCACAGGGTTTGATGAAACATGTATAGGCGAAACCGAAAATAGGCTAACACAGAATTGGAAGCAGGATAATGGTTAAATAAATAAGAAAATCCTTATTTTCAGAAAAAAGTTTCAGTTTCAATGGGATGTGATATCATTCATCAGGGTATTCTTATAACTTCTGATTTACTGTGGATGAGACGTTTTAAACGGCAAATCTACTTCATAAAACGAATCCACCAAGCGAATTCAATCATTCTGGTGTATATTTGAAGTCCGTTTCATATGTATGACGTATTTGTACAGCTTGGTCGTGTTTTCTTGTTTGTCAAAATAAAATTTTGTGGGCTGCTTACGCACGTATGCAATGAATGAAGTGGAACTTTTGTATGTTATCTAAACTCTGGAAAACTTGAAAGCAGATTTTAAAATCAAACTGTGCACCGAAAAGTATTTTAGTAACAAGAGTCCCTGGATAGACTATTTTCTTTTTTTGAATCGCGAAATTCTAGTTGAAGTAATACCGAGTACACGGGCGGTACTTGAATTTTAAATTCAGTAGAAAAAATATCCATGCTCCATGGCATAACATAATGATATGAAACTGAAACATTCTTTGCTCTAAAGCTTTAATACTTTAATAATATATCTATATATTTAAGACATTATAATTATATTCACAGTACTAACACGTATGATTTTTTTATTATTTTATTCATACACCTTAGCTGTCCCTCTTCATGGTATTCTTATCAGTTTTCATCAGAGTAGACAGAAACACATTGGTCTCAATTTGGACCAAAATATTGGAACCCTCGTGACCATATTTGCTGATATTTGCTGTGCAGGACAGCATTGGCGAACTAGCCAGCCCGTCAAAGGGAGGGTAATCTCTCTGAAGAGGGGAATTTGGGAGGCATTAGGCTGTTTTTCCTTCACCTTAAAAAAAACAAAATCAAAATTTCGGAACGGTCAAAGAGGGGGGAACCCCACTTTTTCCTCCCCTTTCCGTCCGCTAGTGCGGGAGAGAGTGATAAGCCATCGCAGACAGTCACTGGCGGACGAGCTAATTTCCCAAAGGGAGGGGAATTTCGTCAAAGAACGGGAATCGCCAGTTTTCAGACCATTTTACCTACACCTTAAGGAACAAATTCTACTGTTTGAAAACGCCAAAGAAGGGGGAATTCCACTTTTCCCACCCCTTCTCGTCCGCTAGTCACAGACACAGTTTTTTTACTGATAGCTATAGCCTATCCAGTGTTTCTTGTTAGCCAATAACTTTTTAGCGCGCAGTTTGAATTCAAATTTGTTTTTGGTGCACTTTCAAGAATTCGAGAAATATTATGTTTTTCACATAATATTTGGACAACATACGAAAACTGCGCCTAATTTATCGCATACGTGCGTGACCGACCCACAAAAATAATTTTTGATAACAAGAAACCGTGACCAAGCTGTAACATGGACAACGTTATGTCAACATCACTTGATCTCAAAAAGTATTATTCCCCCTAATGGAGAACTTTCCCTCCCATTAGTATAATAGAGGATAAATAAATATTTATTGTATCAAAAAGTTATTTGTCAAAATTTTTAGTGAAATTTGAATCTCGTGCGCAAGAAGCTGTTATGTAAACAATATATTTTTGCTGTTGGCGTAATTCATCGCCAATTTTTAGCCAGTTGCTAAGTTTTATCTAGTGAGTGAGTGAGTGAGTGAATGGGTGAGTAAGTGAGTGAATGAGTGAGGAAGGTAGTAAGTCAGTGAGGGAGTGAGTGAGTGAGTGAGCGAGATAGTAATTGAGTGGGTGAGTTAGTGGGTGAGTGTGAGTGTTAGTTAGAGAGTGAATTACCTTGTGGATGACATGATTGCCCGTATGTTTCATACACTCTGGTTTAACAATCATTTTTGCTCAGTCTGTAAAAGTCGGGGTGTGTACCCGTTGTATTTGTACCCGTCTGTCTGGCTGTCAGTCAGTTTGTCTGTCTGTCTCTCTGTCTGTATAAAAACGGCTGTGCATGATCATAATGTCAGTCAATCTCAAATTTATTCAGTTGTTATGCCACAATACAAAGGTTGTAAACAGATCACAAATATATCTAAATACTGGTCACCCAAATCACTGGCGGACCAGCTGAATCCTCCAAAGGGAGGGGAAACTGGCAGTTCTCAGGTGATTTCACCGACACCTTAGGGATTCAATACCACTTTATGAAAACACCATAAAGGAGGAATTACTTTTTTCCGCGTCTTCTCGTCCGCTGGTGACCCAAATAATACTATTAAGTGTATCAACATGAATCATCAGTTTCACATGGTCTTGACGAATCGATTATACGCACTCACGGGACATTTGGCCACGAGTTCACAGAACTGCTGATCGTCTTTCATGGCTAAAGCATCCAACGGCACGTAGTTGGGCTTTGCCGAGTCCAGTTGCGAACGACCGATCGATTGCAAAAACTGGTGACGTTCGCGTAGATGATGCGCGGTTACCTGTGATGTGAGTGAGTGAGTGAGTGAGTGAGTGAGTGAGTGAGTGAGTGAGTGAGTGAGTGGATGAGTGAGTGAGTGAGTGAGTAAGTGAGTGAGTGAGTGAGTGAGTGAGTGAGTGAGTGAGTGAGTGAGTGAGTGAGTGAGTGAGTGAATGAAGTAGTGAGAGAGTGAGTGAGTGAGTGAGGGAATGACAGATTCGAAAGTTATTATATATTTTATTTTATTGAGTAATTGAGTTTTAATTCGAGTAAAGAAACTAGTGGAGTTCCCGTAGATGCTACGCGGTTGTCTGTGTGTGAGTGTGGGAGTGAGTAAGTGAGTGAGTAAGTGAGTGAGTGAGTTAGTGAGAAATGATTGAGTGATTGACAGACTGACCCTTTTCACTTGCGAATTGATTGATTGATTCATTGATTGACTGAATGACTGACTAAAGAACTGACTGACTGATCAAACCAACATTCAAACATACGGGAAACTTGGCGATCTGCTCATGTGACTGGTCGAGCGTGCGATGCAGATACGTGAACGATTCGGTCAAACGTTTGCTATCTGAAGCAAAAAAAACTGGATATCAAAAATTATTTCAGATTATAAATATTAGATTTACAATGTTGAACGCAAATAAAAACATTTCAGAATAGAAAGATTGAGTTCTTTGTGTTTAACGCCAAAAACGTAGGCGCTTTTGACATCATATTCACCCATCATTTCTTCACGTAGTCTTAGCTTCTATTCCTGAATAATATAGAGCAGCCAACCACTGGCGGCCGAGCTAAATATCCAAATGGAGGGAAATTAAACCAGAGAAGGGGGGGAATGGACTGTTTTCAGACCATTTTACCTACACCTTAGGAATCTAATTCTAATTTTTGATAACACCAAAAGAGGGGGGAATTCCACTTTTCCCAGCCCTTCTCGTCCGCTAATGATATAGAGCAACCAACTTGCCAAGAGCGTATCCGGGTGATCAACGAGCATTTGTCGTATCTGCTCCTGTGTGAAGCCGCATTCCTCTTGCAGCACGAACAGTTGACGCTGAAAGAAACTTCAAACTAGAACTAAAGGCGTCACAAACTGAATTGCACAGAATTTTTTATTTTCTACTGAAATTCTGTAACAATCATCCAATAAAGTCTGTATAATGTTTCAGGAAGCACAAATATCGCCCAAAACGTTTGATAATGAAACATCACTAGCCTCAACTCAACTCGGCCACAGTTAAACATAGTGTAGCCTGGCGTGATGATGATTGATGTGCGTGTTAAAACTGGTTTTCTGATGTTTCATTATCAGACGTTTGGGCAATAATTTGGCTTGAAGAAAAAACTATATACGAACTTTATGAGGTTACTATTTGCTGAATGCAACTCCTCAACTCACTCACACTCACTCACTCACTCACTCACTCACTCATTCACTCACTCATTTACTCACTCACTCACTCACTCACTCACTCACTCACTCACTCATTCACTCACTCACTCACTCACTCACTCACTCACTCACTCACTCACTCACTCACTCACTCACTCACTCACTCACTCACTCATTCTCTCACGCACGCACGCACTCACTCACTCACTCACTCACTCACTCACTCACTCACTCACTCACTCACTCACTCACTCACTCACTCACTCACTCATTCTCTCACGCACGCACTCTCTCACTCACTCACTCACTCACTCTATGATCAATCTATAGTAAATGAGTGATAAAAATGAACTGCATGGTATAGAACATCAACTTGGAAGCTGCGTTATGTTTGTATGTAGTTATGTGAACTCCTCACTGTGTCATGTATCTGGGCAGTTATGTGTTTGTGTAACTCGGTTCAGGCATGTGACTGGCCGACCTCAAGAAACCCGGTTCCATTGGCCAATAGCAGCGGTTGGGTGGTGATCACGTGACGTACTTGGTCACCGTTCAACTCGAATCGCTGCTGGAGCCAACCGAGACGAGCGTCGATGGTCTGAGGTGAGTGAGTGAGTGAGTGAGTGAGTGAGTGAGTGAGTGAGTGAGTGGTTGAGTGAGTGAGTGCATGAGTGCATGAGTGCATGAGTGAGTGAGTGAGTGAGTGAGTGAGTGAGTGAGTGAGATAGAGAATGTGAGTGAGTGAGTGAGTGAGTGAGTGAGTGAGTGAGTGAGTGAGTGAGTGAGTGAGTGAGATAGAGAATGTGAGTGAGTGAGTGAGTGAGTGAGTGAGTGAGTGAGTGAGTGAGTGAGTGAGTGAGTGAGATAGAGAATGTGAGTGAGTTAGTGAGTGAGTGAGTGAGTGAGTGAGGAGAGAGTGAGTGGGATAGAGAGTGTGAGTGAGTGAGTGAGTGAGTGAGTGAGTGAGTGAGTGAGTGAGTGAGTGAGTGAATGATAAGTGAGTGAGGGCCAAGGGGTTGAGTAAGGGAGTGAGTGCGCTAGTTCTCTAATACCCTACCTACCTTCACATCTAGATTCAGCCAGTACCGCGACGCCAGACATACGGTAGCGATGGCAGACTCGCTGAACGCCTTGCTCTTCAGGTACGTCACATGACCACGAATGTGTGCCACCTTCTGCTGCAGAATCCACGGATTGCGTGTGATGTAGTCGCCGAGCGTGTTGACGGGCAGGTGAACGTCCTGGTGTAACAACATTCTTATAATCTCCATAAAAATCATTCTTAAATCCGAAACTTTATTGTTTATTATCATTTTTCTCGTACACCTACTACGATGAACTTGATACAGTGGGTACAATATTAACATTTGACTAAAACATTGACATTTGACTGAAACATTGACATTTGACTAAAACATTGACATTTGACTAAAACATTGACATTTGACTAAAACATTGACATTTGACTGAAACATTGACATTTGACTAAAACATTGACTTTTGACTGAAACATTGACATTTGACTAAAACATTGACATTTGACTGAAACATTGACATTTGACTAAAACATTGACATTTGACTAAAACATTGACATTTGACTGAAACATTGACTATTGAACAGGTGGACCGGACAAACGCAATGTTAATGACACTTCAGTGGGTCTTTGATAAACGTTCACTCATTCAATCCTTGACTCAATTACTCACTCACTCACTCACTCACCTGTACCAGCGTTTTGATGATGGGTTCTACATCTCGTTTCCAGTTACGTGTGATGATGAACTTGGCAATTTCCTGATCAAAGAAATAAAAACATAATTTTGTTTGCCTTTATGAACTGGAGTATTAGTAAACAGTCGACCTTGAAAATCAAGCAACAGGTCAGTTATTTGATGGATCAATTCAAAAAGTATCTACCAATCAGTTTTTAATAGATCAACGCCATAACGCCCATTATACCATGGAGGATACTTTTTTATTCCAACTTCAGGGAACAGAATGAAGAAAATATGATCAACCTGATGTTTCATGCGATCAATTTTGAACAGATCCACGCCGATATCAACGAGTTTCTGCAGTACTGGCATCTGATTCACGTACGGGGCCAATGTGGATGACTGCAGCGGGGTGGTCAATTGATCCAGATCTGAAAAAGCACAGAATTTCATAGAACTCGTAATTGGGAATAAATTAGTCGTTAGTTCGCCTTAATATCATAATTAATGAAGCAGTTTTCAAATAAAGAAACATATTTCATGCGAGGGAAAATCCAGATAAAAACGCACCCTGTTTCGTCGCTTTAGTCAGTGGAGGCTTCGGTTTAGTGGCAAAGTCCATCTGCGTCCGACGTCGCGAATTCTGATCCATCAATCTGACGTCGACGTCGGGTTCGACGAATTCTACGTCGCGCGTCAAATGACGTCGCCATCCTGATATTGACGTGTTAGAGAGGCGGGTTGACGCGGCTGACGTGCTCGTGGAGGGGGAGGTGATTCTGCAATGAAGTATACAATTTTAGGACTTTTTATATATAAATTTTGATTTTGTTAGATTGCCATGAATGTCAGATGTTAGATCCTGACCCATTGCTCTGTGGTTTATGCCATCGCCATGGTTCCATGCACCAGCGGACGAGAAGGGGTGGGAACAGTGGAATTCCCCCTCTTTGGCAAATTCAAAAAATGGAATTTGCTCCCTAAAGTGTAGGTAAAATGGCCTGGAAACAGCCAATTCCCCCTCTTTGGCAAAATTCACCTCCCTTTGGAGGTTTGGCTCGTCCACCAGTGGTCCCATGAACTCGACACACAAGTTGATTCTTGTTGTTGCTGTTGTTGCTGATGCTGATGTTGTTGCTGTTGTCGTAGTCTCGCATAAAATAACTTCTGATTTTGCCATCCCCGTCAGGTCAGTGTATCCAACCTCCCACACCTGGTTACAACCGAAACATCATTCTGATATAGTATCAAAACATCATTCTGATATGGTATCAAAACATCATTCTGATATGGCCCAGATGTGTTCCCGAAAAATGATGGAAACCCCAGATAAAGTATAATTATTATTATTCAAAATGCCATTTCAAATTCAGTATTATCTCACCGTTGTCTGTGGATCACAGTGGTCCCACTCAATGACGACATGCCATCCAGCGCTGATACATCGGCCATCTTTTGATCTTCCTCGCCATAATTCAGATTACTCGCCGATTCATACTTCTCATTCCTCGAATTATTGCCGTAATGTCCATGTGAATCGACTATTTGCCTATTTTTTGTGATAGAACTACTATTTGTAGTAGCAGTAGTAGTAGTTGAAGTCGCAGCTACTCCACGCAGACTTCGAGTGATTTCGAGCAAAATGGCCGCCGATTGGCTGGTTGTCGGTGATCGTGTTAAACGACAGCCAATGTGCGAGAGCATGATGGAAATCTGTGAAATATCATGATTGGTAATTAAAATGATGTACTCATTTCTAATTTGTTTTTATATCATGTCAATACTAGTTACTGTTAATAAAAAATGAATTCAGTTCGGGAAATAACAATAGAAAAATACTTTTTAACCCACGATATGAAGACAATTCCGAGATTCAAGAACAGACTTTCTAGCTTTTCCAGACAATATCTCAGTGTTATATGATGAAAGTTGATGACTGACCAATCCTCGTATCTCAACTCAACTTATCATAAGTCTCAAATGGCCTTTAACTAAGTTGTGAGGTACTCTAACACTTTGAACAGGAAAATATGGTCGGAATGCGTTCACATATTAACCGCGATAATACAAAATTATTTCAACCAGCAACGACAATGATATTTCAGATATATTTATTTCTATATTTCTTTTGCAAATAAATCCCAGCAGGCTCTTGTTTGGCTGAGTATCAGTCAAACGATAACCTGCACAGACTAAAACAATAATATAATCGTATCGTAAATTAATGTATGAAACTTTTAATTGGGCATCGACAGAATTCATGATTGTAAAACTTCAATGATGTAGCGTTAAAGTTAAAGTTTTCCAACTGAACGTAACTAGCGCTAATTGACACTGAAAAAAACTTTGTCTCGACAACTCTACGCAAAAACGAAGGAACAGGATCTCAGTCAGAATGCTTTCATAGATATTTTAGATAAACACGTTCTACTGATCCCATCCTGTTCTTTCGTAGTTCTACATTGCCAAGACACTAAAATCCACAAAAAAAACAGTCTGCTTAATACTATTTCAAATATATCTTTCAAAACTTGTTTTGCTAAAAACAGCACTGACGAGAAGGAGAGAACAAAAATCTCATTTTTCCATTTCAATATTAACCAATTAAAATTAGTTATCCACCATGTGAAATTTAACTAAACTGGGTAATTTTTCAAAGTAAAAAAACGCTAATCTTTCTGGAATATAATTCTAAATATCTTCCAATGATAGCAAGAAAGAACAGAAAACAGCAGAAACAACGAGTAAAAATAACAGAAGTATGTAAATCACAAATTGGCGACTACAGGGTGGCTGAATATTAGGACTTTTTGTTGCCCCCAGACACGGCAGCCGTTGGACCGAGTAGCATTTGGCGTTGCTGTTGTACCTGCAAAGGAGGAATAGTTGATTGACATGCATGAGATCATAAAAAGTTTAATTATTAAAATACTTAGTCTTTCAGCCTCTTCTTATCGAACTTGAGAGTTTGATAAACAAACGAGTGAAACGTACAAAACACTCGCCAAACTCTAAAGGGTCGGGAATCTTTCTAAAAAGGGGAATTCACAGAAATTAGGCTATTCTACCTACTTCTTTGGGGAACCAACTCTACTTTTTGAAACCGCTCAAGAGGGGGGAATTCCACTTCCCTTCTCGTCTCGTCCGCTAGTAATCGGCCCTACGACATTTTTTATTTTAAGACTACAAAAAGTAGATTACAATAGTAGAGTAGAGTAGAGTAAAAATGCGAGAAAATGGGAGATAAAAACAAAAAAGGTGAAACCTGAGCAGTTTCCATATCAATGCGTTCTTTCTCGATCAAATACGGCAGCATCATGATCGTGAACGAACTGGCCGCGATCCATGTGAGCTGACGGGCGTAGTAGAAACCTGAAAATTATGTATAAACTAAGCAAAAAAATATACGGATTTGTGATAGACATTTTGTTGTATATGACGTAGAGTCGACAAAGGCTTGCTCAAACCAAAAATCAACAGTGCTCGTACCGACCACCGATTTTAACGAAAACAGCAATTTCACCCGGAGAAACAAGTTATTATTACATAGATTTCAGTTTTTAACTAGAGTGTCTAACTTTATGATGGAAACGATGCAAAATATGATTACTGACCATGACCTTTTATTGAGAACATTATTGTGCTGAAAGGAGCACACTGGTGGATAAGCTGCTAACTCTCCAAAGGGAGGAGAATTTCCTCGAAGGGGAATGGCCATTTTACCTACACTTTAACGAGCAAGTTCTACTTTCTCTGATGCCAAAGAAATGGGAGTTCCACTTTTCCCAAATATTTCTTATCTGCTAGTGATTGAGCTCATCCGTCCCGTCCATCTTGGAATCAACTCACCAGTAGATGAGGCGGCGAGTGAGTTGTTGACGAGTGACGAAACACCGTTGCGCATTTTCTCCGGGAACATCTCCGTTAGACCTGCAGTAAATAATGCAACACAATGAATCACTCCCTCACGCTCACACAATAAATGTTCCTTTTGTGACATACGAACTCATGTATATACATAATCATAGTTTTTATATTGCTTTCACAGTTATAGCCTATAGATAATTGCTTCTTACGTTTTGCGCACAATTTTTTTATCGCGTTCAAACTCCAGAAAAACTTTTTCTGAAGACACCTGGCCCGGACCGCAGTACTGATTCAATGGTGTAGTAAGATGGTATTAATGTCAGGGGTGGGCCGGGTTTTTTGGCGTTTCGCAGGGGGTGGGGGTGGGGGGGGTAGCCGACAGACAATCCCATCCTACCCGACCTGTCCGAAAAGTGGGGGGGAGGTAAAGTCGGGTGGGGGGGGGGGGTAGAAAAAAAATTCGCATAAAACGCTTGTTTTTGCTTATTATAAGGTATAGTATAAACATCACATATACCGGTTTTTTCAGGTTTTAACTAAGAAAATTGACCCAAAAACGTGTTTCTTCGAAAAAAAATTCTCACAGCCAGAAAATTTAGAAAAATGAGCCTCAAAATCGAGGTTTTGAGGCCGATTTTCTCAAAAATTTCGAGTAGGGGGGAGGGAGTAGGCGGCCTAAATTTTTGTCTGGGGGGAGGGGGTAGTCTACCCGCCGACCCTGAAAAGTGGGGGGGTTTACCCCCCCCCGCGGTCCGTCTCTGATTAATGTGAAATATAAGTTTCAGACTATTAGACCTACATATGAGATGAATAGAAATATACAAAAAATCGAAAAATAAATAAACAAAATAAAGAACCAAATATAACAATATCTAAAATTAATTTCATTATTCACCAACCCCACAATCGTTCATCCCAGGTCTCCTCCAGGTCATCCAAATCGTCCTCATCTTCGTCAATGTCGATCTCCCTAATACCGGACTGCGGTGCCGACGGTTCGCCGATGGGAAACATTTTGGAATGTCAGATTATATGGGAAATACTGCAATCAATGGGAAAAATGTCCTTAATGGGCAAAACGGCAATCAATGGGAAATAATGTCAGTAATGAGTAATACATCAATCAATAGGAAATAATGTCATTAATGGAAAATACTGCAATGAATGAGAACTGCTCAAAATAAAAAAGGCTTTTAGAAAATAGTGTTTTCTTTAGGATTTCTGGCTGAAATGAAACAGCAGAGTCCACAGTCCATGAAAGCAAAGAAAAATCTCACTTTTGCCTTACCACAGCGCAAAACATAACGGACATCACATTTATCAATTGATGTTATAAACAAAATAAGCAAAGGTATTTTGGGAATCGTAAAAAATACCCCATCTCAGTGAAGTCAAATGAATCGATAATCAAGACATGACAAAGTTTCACGTTTCATCAGTTTCATAGTTCCTGATATAATTTTTATAAACATCTATAGAAAATGTAATTTTGACTGAAACAAGTGTAGAAAAAAATCGATAACAGAATAAAAACATGACAATTGACAAGAACAAGTGAGAATCACCGATTTATGACAAAATTATAACAAAAAAGCACAACTATTCAGATGTAATACACGTAACGCAAATTATAGCAAACATTAGTAACATCATGGGTAACAGCAGATAACACCATCGCAACATAACAATCCAGCAAAACCTCCAGAATTGACATGCATTTTCAGATCCAGTTCAACAGGGATCTCAAATTACGGATCACTTCGTACCAATATCTTACAATCTTATTGGTATGAAAATGAAGTACTACCCTTGACACCCAACTTCAAACGCTTACTGGTCCATTTCAAACATTTACTGGTTAATCCATTTATGATCACTATGTAATTAAAATTAATTACAAAATAAATTTATTTTGTAATTAATTTTAATCACATAGTGATCCATAAACTCGGGAATTTATCATACATCTTGAAATTCACGCCTAAGACAGGCATTATTTCATTAACAAAATTCTTATTATCCAACAGCTTAAGACAGGCATCATAATGACCCAATAACCGACGATTTTCAAGAACTAAAACCATTTTTACATCAGTGTTTCGTAAGACTGATTGTGCATGAGTCAACCCCAATGATATCTGAAAAATCTATATCTAAAATCAGATCATTCTTTGGCGGCCTTGAGTAGGGCACGTGTCGATCCCTTCGTATCCAGATACATTTGTTTACATTCGTCAACGTCAGTTACCGTAACCGTGTCACGACCGGCTACCGAAGCCAGTATCTTCGCCGGTGTCAGCAGCTGGCATGCGTATCTGAAAGGTCGAAAGTCAATTATTTGAGTCATCATCGAAACTTGTAAGGCGACAGAGATACTGATGTGTTGATGTGGGGTTCCTGCCATTACTCGTTGAAATAAAAAGCCGGTTACTTTGAAAAATAAGATAAATCACGTTCGCGTGGAAAACCACCGCGGGCACACAACCACAATGAAGATGTGGAGCGGTGGAGGATAAATAGTTTGGCTCTCCACGTTGTATGGTAGAAAACGGTGAAAAATACATTATAAATTTTACAGATTGACACTTTCCTAGAAATGGATCGGGGAACAACAACAACACCACCAACCTCAACGAACAGTCCACCCCAATTTGTCCCAACAGCGCGTGTGCCGCATCCTCCAATGGCACACCTTCAGCCTGTGCCCGCAGTTTGATGATCTGCTTGACTTCGGCCGGTTGGTAGGAAATGGTGCGGATAACGAGCAGGCGATCCATCAGATCTGACGGGATACCGTGGGAGCCGCGTTCTGTTGTGCCACTGAAAGTATGAAGTGAACTCATGGAAGGCCTATATTTAAATTCGAATCTTACATTTGAGTTTATTTTTTAAGCATATTTTTCCTTTAACATAACAATCCTTTCCTTCATCAATATAATATGGTAAATTACAAAAAAATCATCTAGTATACCCTCAAACTGTTTTCTGTTCACCAATTCTCTGGTTCGCTTAGTCTGGCATCGGCCTAGAAAAATACATTCGCCGTCGCCGATGTTTCTTCATACTCGAATTCCGAAGCTGCTAAGTAGAACATAACAAGAACATGAAATTTCGACACGGTTCCAAGTCCAACACTGCGCATGCGCTGGCTGAGTACGAAATTAAACAATCGTTAAATTCAAATATTCGATAAATCTGTAAATAAGTACGAAGTTAGATGGACTTTTTCGGACTTCAAATGTTATAATTTACCGAACTACCGAACCAAGATTGAATATATGAATAACACATCTGAAACTCACCGAATCACGGCACGAGCGCGGTTCGTGGCCAGCACCACGACGGGTGCGATCTCGGACTCCAGGGCGCGGTGAAGAAACGTGAAACACTCCATGTCGAGCATGTGCACTTCGTCGATGAATAAAACACCGGGAATCAGCTCGGCGATGCCTGAAAATGTTTAATTTAAATAATTTGATTCTCCAAACTTTTATTATGATCTAATAAGAAGAAGGAATGAACAATTATTGCCTATCATCTGAAACACATATCGAAGCTAAAACAGATGATGTTTCAATGCCTGTCTCTCATTTGACGATTTTTTTATCTGATGTTAAGGATCATACACGTTTCTAAATTTTTCATGGAATAATCTACCAACCACACGAGTTCCTTATAATTGTACCTTTCGTCGTGTTTACATTAGTTGAGAAGAAGGTTAAAAAGGGGTTATCATAACCGACTATAGTAATAAATGTACTTGATCAACACTGGCGGACGAGCTAGCTCTCCAGAGGGAGGGGAATTTCATCAAAGAGGAAGAATAGGCTGTTTTCAGGTCATTTTACCTACACCTCAAGGAAGAAATTCTAATTTTTGAAATCGCCAAAGAGGGGAATTCTACTTTTCCCACCTCTTCTCGTCCGCTAATGGGATCAGATTAACTAACCTCTATCAATGTATTCGTTCACCACCTTGTTGATGTCGTTGCGTAGGCGTTCTGAAACACAAATTCGAATAGTGCAATAGGGAAACACAAAACACAAACAAAATTTCGAGCAGAATATATGAAAAAAAACCTGTTTCACTATCCTATTTTGAACACTGATACTTAGTGAGTTATGTTAGTGAGTGAGTGAGAAGCCGGTTACTGAGTGAAAGATTGAGTGAGTGAGTTGAAAGAGTGAATAAAAGAGTGAATGAAACAGTAATTTTGTTTATGAGTGAGCCAGTAATTTGAATGAATTGGTGAGTGGGCGAGTGAAGTGAGTCAGCGAGTAAGACAGTGAGTTTGTGAGAATAAAATCAGAAACCGACAGATTTTTTTTTTAATTGCAGTATTGCACAACACAACAAAATAATAAACGCTCCCACCAACCCGTCATCTCGGTTTTCTTCTGCTTCATAATCTGTCCCATCAATGACATGACGTCCTGACCCTTCTGCGGTTGTGAGTTGGCCACGTCAAGATCGTGCAACGTCACGTCCTGAAATCAACAATCGACTACGTCAAATCAAACGTCAACGTAAAAAATAGTAAACGAGAAAGGGAGGGAGAAGGAAGTTTCTTTCTTTGACGGTTTCATAAAATGGAATTTGCTCGCTAAGGTGTTGGTATAATGGTCTGAATATTGCCAGTTCCCCCTCTTTTCAGATATCAGACCATTTTACCTCACCTTGAGCTTGAGGAACAAACCCACTTTTTTAACCACCAAAAAAACGGGAAATTCCATTTTTCCCTCCATTTCTTGTCCGCTAGTACGCCAACCTGTACGACTTCACGAGTCTTCCGAACGTCGCCCTTGGGCAATGGCACGTACTCTTCCGCTTCCAAGTCGAACTCGGTGGCGTACGCATCGCAACGACCGACGCGCTGAAATTTTAGAAAGTTACGATGAGAGATAAAATTGTAGATAAACTTATGCAGTAACATGATTTTCAACGCCACTTCACTAGTGACCCTACAAAGTTTAACCTAGAGTACAGACGAGTGATGAAAACTCCGAGCAACATGCAGTAATGAAACAAAACGATAAAAAAATAACAACAAACATACAAATAAAATTTAGGACCAACCTTCAACGATCCGCTGTTGGCCTCGATGTAGATGACATCGCCCACTTCAACCTTTTGCTTGAGAATGCTGTCGTAGATTGACGGGTCCAATTTCAATTGTTTGGAACCCTTGGCCGTTTTTAGACCAACAACCACGTTGGCCACCGTCTTACCGTAACCTGAATGAAACAACGTAAGTTAATTAGCTAGCGTAATTAGTCGAGCGTTAGACATCGATGCGGAAGTGCTCTAATCCAATTAATTATTTCAAATTCAATAGTTTATTTCGTGAGTTAGATGAAATGAATGAGGGCACGTCATGGATTCGACTTTTTCATGCTGGGCTAGGCGGTGCTCGATGATGAAGCAAACGGTATTCGGTCAAACATGGTCTTTTACGACTCGAGTTGGCTTATCGAGCGCCCGGCGGATGAGTTCATTCAAAGCGGATTTGGAACCGCAGGGCTGTCACGAGCCGTATTCCAGCCGTGTTGGAAACAACAAAAGACCGAAACACTAATGCGTTCTCTAACTTAAAAACACCAATGTTTCATGAATGAAATCATCAATCAAATTCTAACCTCCCAGCGGATGTTCGGTTTCATGTGGTGTGATTTCGGTGACTTCACCTTCGTAGACTTCCTTAACCTCTTTGACACGCATACCAATGGCGCGACGAAAGTTCTGCATCAGTACTTCGGTCTTCTTGACTTCAGCCGAGTAGACCTCGGAGCCCACCAGTGGACAGAAAGGCACTTTGTTGCCAAGCTCTTGGGCAATGGCCAGCGCGATTGCCGTCTGAAAGGTGAAGTAACAAAAAAGATTTCATTACTCAATTTAACAATCATTGATTGATTGATTCACAGTCACGCCACTATTCGATCAGTTTCAATATTGAAATGGCCCATTTTCAGCCAATTCCCTCCCTCCTTGGAAATATGCCCCTCCGTTTGAAGGTTTAGCTGTAAATTTGGTGACTTCCAGTCTAATTCAACCAACCTTTCCGGTACCAGGTGGCCCGATAATAAGGATGGCCCGTCCTGACATGCGTTTGGCCTTCACCAGGTCAACCACGATACCAGCCGCCTCACGAGCATTTGTTTGGCCCACAAATCCACTGGCTGATGGCAGAGGCTCGCCAGACGCATTCAGACCCAGACCTTAAACAAAAGACCTCCCCCATTTTTTTATTCTCGACATACGAATATTACATTGAATTGAAATAGATTAAAGGGCTGACATTCACTTGTACGAAAACTCAGTTGTACGAAAGTGTACGAATCCTCGTTTTGCGCATGTGGCTCAGTTGTACGAAAGTCGTGCATGGATATGTTTTACATCCACGCGAAAAATCAGAGGACCGCGCAACAGATAACTCTTTTCGAGCTTTTGAAAATTACGATATTGGATTATTTTTGGGTAAATCGGAGTTTTTTGATCATATCATTTAGGCCAAGCCAAGCTTAGGGGTAAAACTAACGGTCCAAGGCGGGGGCATAAAACTTAGGTTTCAGTGTAGGCTTAGGCTTAGGCTGTGTATTTGGCAAAGGCTTGAGCGCTGCGCGCCCAAATACAGAGCCTAAGCCTAAGCCTAAACTGAAAACTAACTCTTAGCCTCATGCTCGGCGTTATTTCTTTGTGAACGTACAGTCTGTGTTAACGCCTAAGCCGAAGCCGTAAATACAATCGATGTGGTTTTAATAGTGAAAGTTAAAGTATAATTGATTGGTACTCATGTATAAAAATAATAACGGTAAGATTTAACAGAACTAATCTTCAACGATGCAACATGAATTATGTGACAGTTTTCTTGTAAAACATATCCAC
The DNA here is from genome assembly GCA_964036265.1 of Daptonema setosum. Taxonomy (NCBI): domain Eukaryota; kingdom Metazoa; phylum Nematoda; class Chromadorea; order Monhysterida; family Xyalidae; genus Daptonema; species Daptonema setosum. The sequence goes on along the minus strand of OZ038447.1, from coordinate 7,599,842 downwards.
GCACGGTTTTTCGTACAACTGAGTCACATGTGCAAAATACGGATTCGTACAGTTTCGTACAACTGAGTTTTCGTACAAGTGAGGCCCCGCCGATTAAAGCGTTACGATTTCAGAATATTGATGGGAACAAACGGTCAGGGTTCGATACAACAACTTTAGCCGAGATGAAGCTTCCATTTTTGGTTTCTTTATCCGGTAAACAACGAAATAAAAGCTTCCATTCAGTTATAAGACTGAATTACACAAATAATTACAACATGAGTATAATTTTTGGCTCCCACTTCGATCCGAAACACTGACCTTTGACATGGCTGTGCGCCGCGATCCTTGGCTTCTTCGAGACGTTCTTCACTTCTTCGATTTTCATTTTGACGGCTGCAAATACAATTCAGAGTTTTTTCAATTACAAAAAATAATAATCAAATTTTTCAAAATTAAAAAAAACAAAAAAATTCAAGAGCGGAAAATAAAAAAACAGCAAACAAAACAAACGTGTTTAGTTGAAGTCATTTGTACGAATTTAGTCTTGTACGAATTGGTCAAAGTTTATTCATGCAAGTCAGTTGGTGGTGCATGATTACAAACCCCACAGATTTTTCGAATTTGGATTTTCTCGAGCAACATTACTATTCCACGTAAAGTTTTACTGTCTGCGAACCCCCGATAACCTAACGTAAGGCTGGCTTGTCCGAGCGGAGCGAGGACAAGCGCGTTAGGCCCCGCAGGGGAGATTTCAATATTTGTTCCTGCACGTGTTGTAGCATAGGCACTATGTTATAGAGAGCATGCGAGCGTAGCGAGCCATTTATAGTCGGGTCTGTGCAGCTTAGTTGCATCGGCTCAGTAGCACAGCGCAAGAGCGCTTGCCTAGCATGCGAGCGGCCCCGGGTTCGTTTCCCAGATTTTTGATAAAAACTGTAAACTTTCGAAAAATCTGTGGGGTCTGTAAAATTGCGTTGGTGGTCCCGCCAAATGCGTCCGAATGCTGACGAATTTGTAAGTTCTGAAGAAGATTCAACAGGTAACTTTAAATTTTTTTTAGATAACTTCATCTCTTTTTTTCAGTGTATTTTTTTCTTCGTAATTTGTAAGTGAATGAAAACTAAGTTAAAAAATAAATGAACCGCAATGACCTGGTTATTTGGTTTACTCTGGCCCTGTGCACGTATAAGCTTTGGGCTTATACTTATAAGCCCAGGACTTATAATTTACGTGTTAAAGTATAGACATCATTATAAAAGTATAAACCCAGGGCTTATAATTTTATACTGAGGTATAATTTTTACCATACTTTAACACGTAAATTATAAGCCCTCGGCTTATAATTATAAGCCTAAAGCTTATACGTGCACAGGGCCTCTCTTCCCTCTTTTTTTCTAGGTCCGACCCGCAGGTTGTTTTGAACTGGAATCGGTGGATGAACTTTTACGAGGAACCTCTCTGACCATGATTGAAATGAAAGTGCACGCCTGCGATGAAGATAAACCCAAAATTATTTGGGTTAAAACCGATTAAATGCAAGTCAAACCAATGACATATTCAAGTCTTGAAGTGTAGGTTTGTTTCAAAAGCGAATCCCTGCCTATTATCGCATTTACCAGTAGCTGACGAGAGGAAACCAATAGAGTAGGAGGCTCCAGTTCGCATCTGTGAAGACCACTGGCTGACGAGCTAGTCTTTTATAGCACTGGTTGGCTGTCTGAAAAATTCTGGAAACCTGATACATGTAGCTAAAAACCTGATACAAATGAATATAAAAGTTATTCACTGTATAATTTTTGTCAACAATCGTTTTAGAAACGTTTTTCCTGAAAGGAAAAAACTTTGAGCTGGAAAACACGAAGTTTTTCGTAATATGAACATCTTTTTTCTGTCCGAAAATAAGGCGCCATATCCTTAAACGCATCACTTCATGCTCTGCATGTGAAACGCGCTGCACGGATGGTAAAAAAATATTACGTTCACTTTCAGGTTGATGAAAGGCAACCCTACGAATTGAAAATATTTCATAAAACACGAGTAGGAAGGTGGGCGATAAAGTCAATTCGAAACAGTCTATATTCAGCTGGTTCATTTTATCTTGTTACAAAAACTATTTTTCATAAAAACATTTTCAATGAGTACAACACATCGCAAAAAGACTGATAAGGAACTTGAATTCTCTCCGGAACTCTATCTGAAAAACATACGCGCAAGAAAACTTTTCCGAGAAACAAGAAATTGTGCTAAGTTTGGAGCGTCATTGGTTACACAGAACCGCATGCCCTGAGGCATGATTACAAACCCCACAGATTTTTCGAATATGTTTTTTCTCGAGCAACATTACTATTCCATAAAAGTTTTACTGTCTGCGAACCCCAGATAACCTAATGTGAAGATGGCTTGTCTGAGCGGAGCAAGGACAAGCGCGTTAGGCCCCGCAGGGGAGATTTCAATATTTGTTCCTGCACGTGTTGTAGACTAGGCGCGGCCCGGGTTCGTTTCCCAGTTTTTGATAAAAACTGTGAACTTTCAAAAAATCTGTGGGTCTGGAAAATTGCTGCCCTGAGGCTGCATTGTCTTTTTATAACTTCTTAGATTACAAAAAAGTTAAAAAAAGTAAAGAAAGAAAGTCAGAAAGTAAATTGACTGGAAAATCATGAATGTGAAAGTAATTTGTACAACTGTGTTTTCGAACAAAAAGCTGTAAATAGTCTCTAGAAAAGTTTTACAAAAAACTTCATTTGGTTGCTGATTTTCTTTTTTCGCGTCATTGAGCCATTTGTGTACAGTGCTCCTTACTCACTCACTCACTCACTCACTCGCTCGCTCACTCACTCACTCACTCACTCACTCACTCACTCACTCACTCACTCACTCACTCACTCACTCACTCACTCACTCACTCACTCACTCACTCACTCACTCACTCACTCACTCACTCACTCACTCACTCACTCACTCACTCACTCACTCACTCACTCACTCACTCACTCACTCACTCACTCACTCACTCACTCACTCACTCACTCACTCACTCACTCACTCACTCACTCACTCACTCACTCACTCACTCACTCACTCACTCACTCACTCACTCACTCACTCACTCACTCACTCACTCACTCACTCACTCACTCACTCACTCACTCACTCACTCACTCACTCACTCACTCACTCACTCACTCACTCACTCACTCACTCACTCACTCACTCACTCACTCACTCACTCACTCACTCACTCACTCACTCACTCACTCACTCACTCACTCACTCACTCACTCACTCACTCACTCACTCACTCACTCACTCACTCACTCACTCACTCACTCACTCACTCACTCACTCACTCACTCACTCACTCACTCACTCACTCACTCACTCACTCACTCACTCACTCACTAACTTACTCACACACTCACTCACTCACTCACTCACTCACTAACTTACTCACTCACTCACTCACTCACTCACTCACTCACTCACTCACTCACTCACTCACTCACTCACTCACTCACTCACTCACTCATCACTCACTCACTCACTCACCGCGGGTTATCTGGGCGGTTCCTAATGTTCTTCGTGTCAGACTGACAAGATTTATAATCTGATTTCTGTGTACACCATGGAATGGAGCATCGGAAAACGAAATGGGCTCTCGGTGGTTTATTAAAGAGATACTATACTGGCGAACGAATCAATCCTTGGTGGGGAATTTCCCCAAAAGGAGGAATTTAGCCAGGTTGTATGCAATTTCGCCTACACCTTCAACGAGTTCAACTTTTCAAATTACCAAGGGGGGGATTCCCCTTTCCCTGCCCAGTTCGTTCGCTAGTGGATACCATTTAGTGTCATTTATCATTCCTCACGGTGTTCATCTCGCTGATGGTTATTCCGGATTTCTTGATAATAAGAAAGTGTTTGGCATAAAATTTTAATCCAGATCTATTAAAGGCGAGTGTTTGCTTTTTTGAAAAAAAAGAGATTGTTCTTGACTTGTTATTTGGGCAGTATATGGGGATCGCCCGTGCTTCATTATTTTTGTTGTAACGTGAAAATGATTGTGTTGTTAAAACAAGAAACATGGGTGATGGGTAACATTTAATGAGGTGTCAATCAATGTTGAATATTGAAGGATCTTTTAGCTTACATATTTAGGGGTTTTTCAATTAACGATGTAAAACTGCTAATATGAATCACGAACACGGGTTGCATATTTGGAAACTGCACCCGTTTTTTGTCAGAATTCTTGCAACCCAACGTCAGCTGATAACCATTTGATTGTTTGTACGGCTTAGGCTTAGTTCCGAACAACGACTGTACGTTTGTAAAGGAAATATCCTAACTTAGACTCTCCATGAATCTAAAATGAAAGAGTCGAATTTGAGATTCTGACAAAAAGTGGGTGCAGTTTCCAAATATGCACACGGGTTTGCAATGAATGAGACCCACTGTATCACGTTAGTATCTTGTATAAAAGCGTTGTTCATTCCCGTGTTCCGGTACATATTACGAAGTGATTCAAATTTGAAGGATTCTGATTTTTTGAATAGGAAAAGTTTTGTCTAATGTCACATGAACTCACAAATGGAATATAAAAAATCACCGTAAATAATGTCATATCATTTGTGAATGCAATGGTTAGAACAGTTTTTACTGTTTTATGCACTGGCGAACGGGAGGGGAATTTCGTCAAAGAGGGGGGGGGGGGGGTTGGCAGTTTTCCGGCTATTATATTTACACCTCAGAGAATGAATTATACGTTTTGAAAACACCAAACGGGGGGAGACCCACTTTCCCAGCCCATATCGTCCGCTAGTTGTTTTATGGGACATCATACCATTCGGAATTATCGGGATTACAAACATCATGTTTATTGTAGTCAGTGAATAGGCGCTGAAATCAGAGACCATTTCAAAAATTCTCTGAATACATTGCCATTTTACCAGTCCGGGAACGGTTTCCTTTCGGGGAACATCTCTTTAGCTTACTTCATAATAGAAAGTGGTGATTGGTCCTGTACAGAAAACACTGTAATATGTGTATGTAATGCCATAATATGAAGAAAATATATTCTCCTGCATATTCTCCCAACTTATTCTTGTTATTTCCAGAGATTTTCGGACAGGATGTACAATCAATTATTTTGTTTCCGAATCTATTCTCTCGATAAGATAACAATAAATTATAATTTTACTCATCTAAAGTGTTGTAATATATGTATTTTTATGTAACTTCTGCCAAAATGAATGTACCACGGAACCTATAATATTTAGTTATTGGAGGTTAGGAAACATAACGATTTATCAATTTTTTAAAAATCGCCCAGAACTTGAAATGCACGGGTTTGAAAAAGGTTCAATTTCCTCGGAACATCGGTAACTGGGGATTTTAAATTAATAAGAAAGAGTAGTGATTTAAGGCAAATGTATACTGTTTTGATGCAATATATATATTTTTTATGTTTAACACGATGGTCGATGGGTTCAGCAACTCATTAAAAAAAAATTCATGAAGGTGAAGCTCAGTACGTACACAAGTTTAATGACACATGACAAATATATCGTTTGATCATGTATACAAATCGCTGACTCAAACAAAAGACCGTTTAAGGAAGTTAAAATTTTTCCAGTTTATCTTTCGTGTTGTTATTGTATGCAATGAAACCAGCAGATCAGAACAAATCTGTTTGTTTGTCAACAAGCCGGGCAGAAAACAACAAGTGAAAATATAACGCTCGTGGTTTCTACTCTGTTTGAATATCGTTACCAGAAGCTCAGTATAACTTAATTTGTCGACGAAGGTTTCGTTAGTCAGAAATACAAATAAACAAGATGTAACAGATTAAGGCAAAGGTTGGGCGAAGTTATTTCTACATACATATATCGTGATACATGAGATCGCGCATAGAGTACAAGACAGAAAGATGTGACAAAATCGCCGAAGCTATAAGACGTGTGCGCGCAGCTTCAGCGAGTGGGTCCTCTTTGCTGATTGGTTGGCAGCCTAAATCCTAGCCGAAGCTTCGGCACCTCCCACGGTTTCAGCCAATCAGCGAAGAGGACTCACTTGCTGAAGCTGCGCGCATACTTGCTGAAGCTTCAACGATTCCGTCAAATTTTGTGGTCCTGTACTGTACTCGATAGGCAATGGTTGCACTTAACAAAACATCGTTGCGAGTCGCCTACTATCGTCCACATCAGATGAATCCGCCGTTGCATTTCCCGTGTAGCAGTGATCATCTAAACGACTATAAAAGATGTCCCAATCCGGGCCAGGATTACGAAGTGCTCGACATCATCACAAAGTATTTGGGATGGCAAGTGAAACCTATTTGGTATGCCGAGAACCTGACTTGCGGTGTTGACTATGACATTCAGGTAAGTGTTTGTTTCTGTTATAACAAGATATTGCTCGCAATCTGGAGCCAACGTTGCTACAGTATTTAGCGCATTTCTTTTTAGTGGCAATTACACCAACACCAAGTGATCAGCAGAAGCATTAAGAATTGGTTTGTGCCGCTGGTTGTTGGTATTTACAATGTTTTTAACTCTCGCCAACAAACTTATCATACGGTAGTAGTCTTCGAACTTTAAATGAAGAAGTCTAAGGCAGATATGTGTTAACAGAAACGTTAAACGTTACCAACTCATGCGTTAGCAAAATTGCAGGTCGGTACCTATGACAGCTGGCACCTGCTTAACATTCGTGCCTCTGGCATGGTGTATCAGAGTCCGCTATCGGTCGTATCCTGTCGAAAAACAATTGACGGTTACGGTCTTGAATCCGTGTTCGCCAGCTTTCACTGGCCCGTTTGGCTGGCATTTTTGGCCATCGTTCTTGTCGCACGAATGTACATCGTGGCACTTCGACTGACGAACGATGTCCGTGACCAACATGTCCATTTCAACGCCGTTCTGCTGCCCATCACCTTCGGCGTGATGCTGCTCACCGGATTGTATCGTAGTCAACTTCTGACTAATTTGTTGATAGTGAAAGAACGCTATTTGATCGAGAATATGATAGACTTGTTGAAGCTACCGAGTCAGGTCAAGATTTATGGTGACCCAATGCAATGGAGCAGGTCTCTGGACAACCTGGCCTATGATGAGAATAAAGCAGCCCAGCAGCTCAGCCAACTGGTCGTACAGAAGACCTTATTTCGAGAAATTGCTGGTTAGATTTAGTCTCTCTTCCAACACCGTTTTTATGCCGTTAACTAACTTTACGACAAATTCAAAATACAGAACTGTACAAAAAGGAGAAAAAATTCAAAATATAAATACAAAATAAGACATGAGAGAAATGAATTGTAACATGTGTCCAGTATTGCTTCGGAAATTAAGTATTCAGACCAATAAAAATTCACTCGATGGTCAAACTAACTTTCACTCATATTGTACTTCCAGACGAGGTAGTCGACTGCCAAGCAGTGTACCTGAACGATGCCGCCGTGACGTCCTATATTGAGTCAACCTGCCCGGTTCACCTGCGAGCCGTCCATTTCAGCGTGCCTCAACGATGGTCGTTTGGATTCCCCAACTCGAGTGATTACGATGATACCGTGAGGAAATTCAATAGTGGACTTATACACTTACGACCTGCAATTGAGACCATTGAACAGAAGTATCGCGACTACAATGCAATCATAGAGCAGTACTGTCCCGAATCGCAAGGTGCCGTGGGAAGTTATCTACTAAGCGATGATCGTACAAAGTTGTCGTTAACAGAGATCAGGGGCTGCTTTGGCGTGCTGGTCACGGGGATTGCCATTGCTGCTATAAGTGTGCTTGTTGAGCGTTTAATCGCACTGTACGGATAAGCATCAGACGATTATTTTTGGCTTGTAAAAGATGTCTTTAACTTTTTTTCTCAACACTCAAGTGAGTAGCAACATTTATTCTGTATTACGCGACCTGTCTCATACTGTTTTCTCATTCTGTGTTCAGTGAAAATGGCAAAGTACCTTGTTTTCATTTGGCTGAAACGCAAAAAAAACATAGCATAATTGGATAAATAAAAAGGGTATTGAGGAAGAAGAGACTGTTGTTTTTGTGACAATTATTGTTACGTTTTGAGTGTTGTGTGAGCAGGCATATGAATTTTCAAAGTGGTTGACAACACTATACTGCTCGTGTTTCATTATGCAATACGTTGTAACACTTCCGATCATTGTTGAAGGAGAAAAATCTTACCGGGGAAATTGGCTGCGTCACCTCTTCGAGGCGAAAGACATGTAATTAATTCAGAAACATGCATAAAAGCATAAAAACATTAGACTCACGGGTTATTATACTGAAGATTGAAATACTTCAGAATTTAAATATTTCCTTTATTTTGAGCCATTTCCAGAATTTGAAATTTCGTATGCAACTGACACTGAAGGAAAAATCTTACACATGGGTTTTCTTTGCTTGTAAACTCGATTCGAATTTTTTGCATAATGAATCATGAGCAGTATATACACATCAGCTTCATACATGATATCAACTGAATTGTGTTCGAGTTACCAATATCTCATTATCAGTCACTTTGAATGGCTGGCATAAACTTTTACATACTTATGAGTGTGAAATCAATGTGATATGTTGAGGTTGTTTCTTGTTACCCAGTTACTTTTATAGACCCGTTACCACAGAAATACCAGGATACTAATAACTTGGCGCAACGTTCGTATGTCATCAAAGTATTTTAATATGAGAATATGAAGCTGACCTCCAAAGTTGGAACGCGTGCCAAAATCAGGTTTGAATTGTGAGTAACAAGAAACCCAGAAATACTCACCTGAATTTGAACATCCAGAAACGCGCGATCTCTGATCCCAACAACACTGTATGCCCCTGATCTCTGCTGCATTTTTCCAAACATCAAATATTTTCCTAGAAATTTTCCCACTCACGATATTTTTTGTGCCCAAACTAAGGTGGGTAACCACTGAAATACCACCGCTCCGCAGGCCTCTTGCGCTTACGAAAGGTAATCGGGGGTTAACAGAGAGTGAAACTTCATATGTAATTTATTTTTGGTGACAGAAAATTTCGGCGTTTAGTAAAAATTCTAGGAAAATGTTTGGGGTTTGGAATTTTGCATCCCAGCTACCCGTATCATAGGCTTTTGGTTACTGAGCAAACATCTACACCAGCCGCGGTCATGTTTCGTTATTCCCATTACTGCAGTGATCATGCGGTTCTTGCAATGGATTTGCGCTCGTTGGATGTCGATTCATGGCCAGCATATTTATGTACTTTGGTTAATGCGTTTTTTGCGATGGTCGGTTAGCCTGTGAGCTGGAAAACAGCTTGTCCATGTGGACTGAAGCTCAAACAAAAAGGCTCGGCGCGAAATAACGCAATTCAAGCGAGGTGCTTCGGTTTCTTAATATATAGAATATCATGTAGTCTTTGACAGCTGAGTGGTGCCTGACACGGCTGTGCATTTCGCGGATTGTCTATAGTCTGATCAGAGTTTCTTGTTACTCCGACGTTTTGGCAAGAATTCAATTTTCGGCACGCGTTCTAACTGAATAAATATTTTCAGCTGATCCAATTACATATCAATAAACAAGCCCATCTCATTGAACGTAAAGTAAAAAGTTTTCAAAAAATATTAGTAGCAAGTTACAGTACCCGAACCGAGCTATAATGCAGTTTGTTTGCGGAGGCCGGCGTAAATCAATACTTCTAAAGATTAAAGGGTTCGAGCTTTTCGTAAGAGTTATTCAGACAGGATAGCACGTCTCTATTGGAATTAAATTTGATATTGTTTATTAACACCTCTTATTTGCTATCCGAAGTTCGTAATTTTTGGTTGGAACTGCCTGATCTGGACTGTATTTTGGCCTTTCGCAGTTCAGCTTTATTTAATGATCGTTCTGAGCGTGTGTGTGGCTGAACCGGCGTCAGTTGGACTCTGGTGGCCTATATGGAATTTTATGTGGTTTAACACGTATAATATATTTGTTTATATCAATATAATTTGACCAGAATACTATATTATTTTGTGCTAAATATTTCACAGCTTGCTCAGTGTTTCTTGTTATCAAAATTTTTTTTAAACACATTACCACATGAACTGAGCCATATGTATGTGGTTCAAGTTCGGAAAGACCAGAATTACAGATGTATGTACATGCAAAGAAAATAATTCTTGAACTCACGCCAATCAGTTGCGCTAATTCGCTTCAAAATCTTCTCTGAGTATAGCCTACTCTGGGTTTCTTGTTAGCCGAAAACTTTTTGGCGCGTTTCAAAATTTCCCGGAAATAAGACTTTTTCAACAATATTTGGACAACATACTAAAATTGCGCTCAATTAACTGTAAATGTGCGTGACCGGACAAAAAAGAAATTTTGATAACAAGATACCCTAAACACGCTATAACAAAAACCGTAGAAAGGCTATAGCGTCCACAGACCTAGTTTCAATTGTTCGTGCATGCCAAAAATTTTGGAATATTGAAAGTAGGTTCTTCAAAAATGCTATGCACATGTTCTTCACATGGTATCGCATTTTTGTATGGCGGCCGGGAACCGGGGTAACCAGATACCGTAGCAATTTAGTAGAGTAAGAAGGACCAGATTTTTCACCCACGTCCCGAGGCTTCAACGATCACAATTGGTGAAGAAACTCATTTCAACTCTTTTCGACCCATTTTGACCTATTTCGACTCATTTCAACTCATGTCGACAACCCATTTCGACACATTTCGACTTATTTCGACTCATTTCCACAACTAGATTTATGTGAGTCTTTTCCAGTTTCTTACGAAGACTTCTTCATTTACCGAAGACATTAAGGCACAGCAACACCATATCAGATTGGTGTTTTTGTTGTGGCCAGAGAGGCATAATAAACTGACGGGCCATGGTAGAAAATCTTAAACGCAACGGGTCAGATTTTGTGTCTCAAGCTTGGTTTCGAACAAGCACCACCGGTTTCCTACGCTGGCGCCCTACGCACTGAACGAGTTTTGTCTGACTCCGGAGGAAATAAATGAGCTTTCTAAAAAACCTGGTTTCCAGGTAAATTGTGTTTGGTTCACTGAAACGCAGGGTATACAGCAATTAAGTAGAGTAAAAAGCCACGGTCTGGTTTTACGCACGAAATTGCCATTTTACGAGAGTGGTATTTGCCGGTATAACGATTTGGCATTTCTTTCTACGACTGACAGAGTACTGTGATTGAAATGAATGCCAACCCCTAAATTAGAGCGAACCAAAATTTCATAGAATTGTGATCGTATACCACTGTGTATGAATTTCAACCATGAATAGAGAATCCATATGGCTATTCCATTGTTCCGGCTTGTTTGGACTTGCACTGTAGGACTTATTTTTGTTGTAAAACTGCACCCAACGTTTTATATAAAAAGGATAAAGGTCATTTGACGGAGACCGCTGTAGGGAATGATTCTCAGCATCTACGTTGAGATGATAACGAGGAGGTCATCCCATACCAGTCTGTGCGGAGCGACTAACCCCCACAGACATAGTGCGATTTTAACGCCCTTCACCAACAGGGCAGCTTTGTAGTCCCAGCTAGCGATGTGTGTTTTGAACTCACGACCCACGCTACTTTACAAAGCGCGTTAACCAACTGAGCCAAGTGACCGCAAAGGAACAAAACGAAGCCAACACGCATTAACAATGATTTTAGGAATAGTTGATAGGAGTATATATTCCTCCACGTAGATAATAATTTTCATGGATGTCGACTGGGTGTTGATTTTAGTACTGGTATAACATGGTATTGGTATAGCCTATTCAAGGTTTCTCAATTGTCAAATGGTTTTTTGAGAAATTTGAGTTCGAATCTGTTTTTGGCGCGGCAAATTTTTTTAGAAATATTTTGTTTTTCTTCAATCAACATTCGGACAACACATGTATCACCACTGCGCTTAATTCCTTGCAACTGTGCGTAACGGGCTCTTAGAAGTAGTTTTTGATAACAAAATACCTGGACCAAGCTATACCATGGTATTGGCATAACATGGAGGCGGACATGATTTACTGGGTTGATATTGCTTCCCTCCCACATGTCAGACCTCATTTCAGCTTACGGTATTTGAAATTATTTGGTGTGGTTTCTGTACAATTTTTTTCCGCCGTTTTATTGTTTGCTTTTGGTTGCTGGAGACGGCATCGGTCACGAAACCAATTTATGTACAGGATGCAAAATTTCAAACCGCAGAAATTTTCCTGCAATTTTTTCTACACGCCAAATTTTTCTGTCACCGAAAATAAATTTCATATGAAGTTTTACTGTCCGTTAACCCCCGATTACCTATCGGGAGGCTGGCTTGTCCGAGCGGTAGCGAGGACAAGCGCGTTAGGCCCGCGCAGCGGTGTTATTTCAGTGGTTATCCACCTTAGTATGCGGACATAAATTTTCGTGTTTGGAAAAATTTATAGGAAAATTTCTGGGTTTTGGAAATATGCGTACAGGATATTCATGTACACCTTGTACAAATGTTAGAATGTGCACGTATGTATAAGCTTTAGGCTTATAATTATAAGCCCAGGGCTTATAATTTACGTGTTAAAGTATATACCTCAATATAAAATTATAGGCTTATAATTTTATACTGAGGTATATTTTTTACCATACTTTAACACGTAATTTATAAGCTCTGGGCTTATAATTATAAGCCTAAAGCTTATACGTGCACAGGGCCTACATGTATGTATCGTGTGGTTCGTACTGGGTATCTGGGTATATTTTTCGCTGATTAATTTACACAAAATGTAGAAAATGTGACAACACATTGTTTTCTCGCACAACTTTCTACATTTTTTTTTATTTTTTTTACACTTTTGGATTTCTTAGTACAGTAGTTATTGGCATTACCGTCTTTGAACAATAATGAATATCATAAAAGTAAATAATAACAATGAGTATAAATAGTTTAATAGATAATGCACAATTTATTCTGTATCCTGGTTATTTCATTCCATTCATCATTCGGCACCCATTTCATTCATTCAATCATTCATTCGTTCATTCACTTATTCAGTGGTGCGAATTGATATGAATGTTCAAACCACTAGCGTACGAGAAGCGGAAATAAATCAGGAATTCCCCTCTCTTAGGTGGTTTTGAAAAGTTTTTTTTGCTCCCACAGTTTTATTTTCATTCCCCCTTCCAATTCTCTGTTGAGGGCTGGCTCGTCCGCCAACGGTACAGACGGAGGTTCAGAAAAAGTTTAATCAATCAAAATAAGGCTTCAACTACAGTATGAGAACAACAACATCGGCTGACGGATGGTTGAGTTTCCCACGTTAACATTGGCCCTGATGTCATGGTTTTCTTAATTAAAGTTCACTGGCAACAAAGCTTGACGATCCATATCGAAGTCATATATGATAGCTCAGGGAAAAGTTTTACTGGCGAAATTTTTTTTGTAGTTTCTGGAAATATGCTGTTGGGTCATACTTTATTGTTACTCCTAAATATTTCCCGTAATCCTATTGGCGTCAACCATGTTCAACTCATTAAGAAAATTTCAGATTTTATTATCGTATTAGTAGTCAGATTTTTTTACAAGATAGCCTGACCAGGCTTTACCTGTTTTATGTCATTCTGAGTTGGTTATTGAAATTTTCACGAGTGGAACTTTTGAAGAAGACCAGAAACGTCAGCTTATCAAATTGATTTAGCCTATAACCAATTGATAATGTTATAATTAAAATACATCTTTATTGAGCTCTATACATTCATATAGCGATCAGAAATAGTACATACAGGATGGGCTAGATAAAACTTGTAATATATTATCATTTTTCTTCTCGCATTTGAGGCATGGTCCAATAGCGAAACATATACTGTAAATATCAAGGTTACATATGTGAGCCTTCAAATGATAACAAGAACCAATAAATCAGTTATTTCTCGTTAAATCGGTTATGATAGTGAGTGTTTTTCAGGTTTTCACCCCACCTGAAATGTACATAGTTCAAACACCACTATAGCCTATAGAGTTTCATGTTAGCCAAAACCTTTTGGCGCGCTGTTTGAATTAAAATTTGTTTTTTGGCGTGCTTTCAGATTTTCAAGAAATGAATTCTTTTTCACATATAATTTGAACAACATACAAAAACTGCGCTTAATTCATTGCATACATACGTGCGTAACCGTCCAACGAAAGTAATTTTTGATAACAAGAAACCCTAAATATGCTTTATACATATATACTGTAGGTCAAACAGCACAAACACAACTACTCATGCATTCTTAATCAAACCGTGCCGCAGTCAGGATTTCAGCGTTCACAGTTGATTAAGAGAATGAATTTTGAATGCGCGCCATTTTTGAATTTATGCTTGTACTGTTTTTCCTATTGGATTCATTGGCAGACAATTTTATATGCCATGCATGTGTAAAGCCCGCATGTTGTTTCAGCAAGCAAAAATATTGCCTAAAACGTCTGATAATGAAACATCACTAGACTAAACTCAACTCGGTTGATACCATAGGTTAACACAGTACAGCATGGGGTGATGATGACTGATTTGCGTGTTGACACTGATTGTCTGATGTTTCATTATCAGACGTTTTGGGCAATACTTTTGATTGTAGAAACAACATACGACCTTTATTTCCAATGTGGATGGGCTCGGAATTCTGCCTGGGCCTTGTCCAGGGTTTCTTGTTATCAAACATTTATTTTCTGGCCCGCTTACGCATGAATCAGGCGCTATTTAACGTATGTTGTTCAAGTGTTATGTGAGAAAGATTTTATTTCTCGAAAATTTGAAAGTGCACCAAAAACAGTTTGGAATTCAAACTGCGCGCCAAAAAGTTTTTTGCTCACAAGAATCCCTGGATGGGCCGTAACAACTGATTCACATATGGGGTCGGGCTTTTTCAGCTTTCTAAGGTTTCTACATAAAAATAGCTTAACCATAGTTTCCTGGTACTCAAACTTTTTGGCGCGAATTTGAAATTCATGTCGGTCTTCTGATCCACTGTGATTGTATAATCCATGTTGTTACCATATGTGGGGGGGGGGTATATGTGCTTTTATCGGATACATTAAACAATATTGACTTGTGGTGTCGGGCTTTTTCCAGCTTTCTAAGGTTTGTACATATAGCTTATCCTTAGTTTCCTGGTACTCAAACTTTTTGGCGCGAATTTGAAATTCAAAACGGTCTTCTAATCCACTGTGATTGTATAATCCATGTTGCTACAGTATGTGCTTTTATCGGATACATTAAATAATATTAACTTGTGGGGTCGGGTTTTACCAGTTTTCTAAGGTTTGTACATACATATGTATAGCTTATCCTTAGTTTCCTGGTACTCAAACTTTTTGGCGCGAATTTGAAATTCAAAACGGTCTTCTAATCCACTGTGATTGTATAATCCATGTTGCTACAGTATGTGCTTTTATCGGATACATTAAATAATATTAACTTGTGGGGTCGGGTTTTACCAGTTTTCTAAGGTTTGTACATACATATGTATAGCTTATCCTTAGTTTCCTGGTACTCAAACTTTTTGGCGCGAATTTGAATTTCAAATCCAATTCTTAATCCACTGTGATTGTTTAATCCTTGTTACTACTGGATGTGTTGTGTGTTTATCGGATACATTGAACAATATTGACTTGTGGGGTCGGGCTTTTTCCGCTTTCTAAGGTTTGTACATATAGCTTATCCTTAGTTTCCTGGTACTCAAACTTTTTGGCGCGAGTTTGAATTTCAAATCAATCTTATAATTTACTGTGATTGTTTAATTCCAGTTGCTACTGGTTGTGTTGTGTGTTTTCAAGGGAGGTTTGTAATAAACAATATTGACATATGGATCCGGGCTTTTTCCGCTTTAAAGATTTGTACATATGTATAGCTTATTCTTATTTTTTGCCTGAAAAAGTTTTTGGCGTTAGTTTGAATTTATCCTAATCCAATCCTTAATCCACTGTGATCGTATAATCCATGTTGATACTGGATGTGTGTTTTCATCGGATACATTAAACAATATTGACTTGTGGTGTGGGGTCGGGCTTTTCCCGTTTTGCATATCTGTTTGTAAGTCAGAAAGCCAGTCAGTGTGTTTTCAGTCACTGGCGGACGAGCCAAACCTCCAAAGGGAGGGAAATTTTTTCAAAGAGGGGGAATCGGCAGTTTTGAGGACCATTTCACCTACACCATAGGGAACAAACTTCACTATTCGAACTCGCCAAAGAGGGGGAATTCAACTTTTCCCTCCCGTTCTCGTCCGCTGGTGGAATTGCGTCTACCGTAAGCCATTTAAGAAAGAACGAGCCTATTTAAATTTTCTTCGTCCCATTCATTTAAATGTGACGGCTTGAAGGCTCGAAAAATCCAAAGCCATTAACGAAAAAGACCAAGACCATTCCTTCGAGATTTCGTGATTCGCTTCCCATTCATTTTATCTTTGGTGGTTTTACCGAAAGCGCAAAAATCGCTTGGCCGTGAAATTGGAAATCGCCAAAAAATGGTGTTCTACAGTATGTCAAAACCCGTTTCCGCGGCACACGAAAATTGCCTTTTCGCCACCTATAAAATGACGAATCAGCAGAATGGCAAATCAGCATAGAAACAGTGGCCACATTGAAATCGCATTTTTTGTGGGAACCAAAAAAATGAATGACTGACAATAATGAAGAACAGAATCGTCTCAAAAGTGACTAGAATGGCTATTCTAAAGTGGCTGGAAATGGATTTGAAAACTTTCTAGGTTCTTGAGATTTACCTCTGTTCATTGTCCGACCAGCCCCTGTTACCGTTTCGCTATAGCTCGTTCAGGATTGCTTGTTATCAAAAATTTCAATTGTGGACCGCTAAAATTATGCGCAGTTGCCATATGTTGTCCAAATGTTATGTGAAAGAATATTTGAAATTCTCCAAAATTTGAAAGCGCGCCGAAAGTAGATTTGAATTTAGAAAGCGCGCCAAAAATTGTTGACTAACAAGAAATCCTGGTTAGGCTACAAAAAACGGCTATGCCGTTCCCATCTTCCCTGTCCCTGTTCCCTGTTCCCTGTCCTAGCGGACGAAAAAGGACGCGAAAAGTGGAATTCCCCCCCTCTTTCGGCGATTTCAAATGTGGATTTTTTTCCTAAGGTGTGGGTAAAATGACCTGAAAAATGCCAACTCCCCCTCTTTGACGAAATTCCCCTCCCATTGGAGGTTTGGCTCGTTCGCCAGTGCTTGTCGACGTTGTGACTTTGATGGAGCTCTTATTTTATATCGAATTTCCAGATTGACGGAGGCATGGCCGAAATTGGAAAGCAGAAATGATGGATGATCTGTTGTTATTTGTTGGTTGTCGTAAACCTTAACGCAAACACCTGTACCAATACGCAGAATTGAATCCGCGACCTGCATGGTCCCCATTCCAACGGAGATCACACGGATACTCCACGCAGACTGAGTCTGCTACTCACGCTCGACCCACGGAGGGATGACAGGCTGCATATTTGGAAACTGCACCCACTTTTTGTCAAAATCTCAAATTCGACTTTTTCATTTTGGATTCACGGAAAGGCTAAACTATGCTTTCTCCTTCACTAACGTACAGTCTGTGCTCGGAACTAAGCCTAAGCCGTACAAACAATCAAATGGTTATTAGCTGTCGTTGGGTTGCACGAATTCTGACAAAAAGTGGGTGCAGTTTACAAATATGCTGGTCAAGCCCTGGCTATTAGCGCGTACTCATTGTCTTCGACACTTATTGCAGGTGGTTCAACTTCTTCACCACAGCACTTAAAGACTCGAACCCCCATAGTAGCGCACTGAGCTACGGAGCCCACATGTTGTCATTGTTTATCGCGTTCTGTGGTGTCAATTATTTTCAAAAGATAGGAACCTACATCAAACTAATGCGATTTATTTATTGTTAAAATAATCTACATATGTAAATATAGTTAAATATTATTCTATATAAGTAATAATTATTGTTATCATCAAGATATTTTACATCCATTGAGCAAGCTACATATACATAGTAAAAGCCTGACAGTCGCTTCGTGAACGAATCTGTTTCGATGGCATGAACGTTGAAATCCCTCATTTCCGCTGAATGCGTGAATAGCCTATAATTTTTTATAATGAGAATATTTGCCGAGTCCGAAAAACCAGACATTAAACTCACCATCAAATTATACCATTTCCTGTCACCTAGAGGACGACGGAAGAACGAAATGGGAAACTCTCCTCTTATAAGTGGTTTCAGTAAAAATTTTGCAGATAAAATGACCAAACCGATATCCTCCACTTGAAAAATTCCCCGCTCTTTGACGGATTAGCTCGTGCGCAAATGCTTGGTCTTGATATCTTGTAATAGCATTCTCAATTGGTTATATCTTATTAACGTAAGGTTGGGTAAAGGAAGTAATGTAATAAAAATTACCTTGTTATCTTCCTTCTTGGTCCAGTATCTTGTTATTAAAAACTATTTCTGTAGGCTTATTACGCTCATATGCAATGAAATAAAGGCAATATTCGCATGTTATCGAAAAGTCATGTTGAGTGCATAAGATAATTGTCTCCTAAATTTGAAAAGCAAAAGCAGTTTTGAATTCAAATTCATTTATTCGTGTCGTTTGTTTTAGAGATTATCTTTTTTTCTTACCTTTTTCCTTCCCTTTTTACTTACTTTCGGACTCGAAGCACACTGATTAATGCATAATATATAATAAACCAGAAGCCAGTAAACAGGAATATCCTCATTATATAAAGTTCTGTAGATACATATGTAAAGAGCACTGGCGGATGAGCCAAACCTCCAAAGGGAGGAGAATTTCGTTAAAGAGAGAGGAATCGACAGTTTTGGGATCAATGAACCTATAACTTAGGGAACAAACTGCACTTTTCAAACTGGCAAAAGAGGGGGAATTCCACC
Source organism: Daptonema setosum (assembly GCA_964036265.1). Lineage (NCBI taxonomy): Eukaryota > Metazoa > Nematoda > Chromadorea > Monhysterida > Xyalidae > Daptonema > Daptonema setosum. The sequence continues at coordinate 7,580,997 of OZ038447.1, read as the reverse complement.
TTTCCCACTCCTTCTCGTCCGTTAATGATATAGAGCGCGGCCGCCCTCGTCAAATTTATGAAGCCAATCCTTCGAACAACTTTGTCGGCCCCCAATCAACAATACTGACATCAAGTTGTAAACACGAATCCCTGATTGGGAAGTAAAAGGATAACCAGATTGCATTTCCAAACCAAGGAGACGGACTTGGAACTTTGCTTAGCAATTAAAAATTATGAAAAAAGTTATTAAGAACTCGCCAAATTCAACTTTCCGAGAAACAAATTGTCTTTTTTTCTGGTAGCATTTGCCATACGAATGGTGCGCAAAATTCATTTCATACGTGTGAATCGGGTTATCAATATAAATAATAACAATAATATACAATAATATCAATCAATAATAATAATATAAATATTCGATGTTTATCGTATCGGGTTATACATGATACCCTGAGCAAGCTACAGTATACTCAATTGAAAATGCTGCCGATTTTCATTTACCGTACTGTATGTCTCATTTATTGTTTATATAAACTTTTTATTCAAAAAACATTGAACTCTGAACTGGCATTTGCCTTGATGTTCTCTCATCAATTAAAAGTCAATAGTTTGACCCCAACACTTCAGGTGCCTGAGGCCACGTTGAGTGCGTTACCCAAGTGCGCCAACATTTAGTTCCTTGTATGTACGTAATCGTCTAATAGTCATGTCTCGGTGTTCCATTCACTTTATTTTCAAGACAAACTCAGCCCTGTTATGACATTCTCAATCATGGAACTCCAAAAAAGTTACGGACTCGGCCTTTAGGCAAAATCCCAAAGAAAAAATATCACATGTCGTCCGACTTCCAGACAAGAAAAAATTACAGTTGTGAACATAAGTTTCAGCTGTCACAATCATTGGCGGACGAGCTAATCCTCCAAAGGGAGAGTAATTTTGACAAAAAAAAGGATGAGACTGGGCGAAAAGTTAGGCCGTTTTACCTACCCCTAAGGGAACAAAATCAATTTTTTTGAAACCGCCAGAGACGGGGAATTTCTTTTGTCCCTCTCTTTCTCGTCCGTTAGTGGTCACAATGAATCTGGTTTTCATATCTCAGTATGTCTGCTGGTAATCAGTGGATATCACTGGCGGATGAGTTCATTCCCCAAAGGGAGGGGATTTCCGTCAAAGAGGGGCAATTAACATTTTGAGGCCATTTTACCGACACTTTCAAAAAAACAAATTCGATCATATTGAATTTCCAAAGACGGGGAAATTTTACACTTCCCACCCCTTCTCGTCCGCTATAATACTGTTGTTTACAGTGACGGACGACTTACGGTATTACAGATCAAGTATGACTCTATAATAATCGTATACATATGTATGACCACGCCTTATATTCTCTCTATTCCGGATTCGTACAATTGTTTACTGACGTTTATTTTAAAAAAGGAAAACAATCTACTATGGTACAGAAAACTTGAAGTTCTTTCTACTATCGGCGTGTTGTCCCGTATAGTCTAGTTGCCTTACAAGTCTATATTGTTAAAATGTTGCATTCAAGCAACAGTACATTAGCGATAGTATTTTGCCCTGCCACCATGTTTAATCGGATTGGGCGACCTGCCATGTGCTTTCTGAGCTTCATGTGATGTTGTGAAATTCAGTCAGTCTGTCAGTCTGTCAGTCAGTGAGTCAGCGAGTCAGTGAGTCAGTCAGTCAGTCAGTCAGTCAGTCAGTCAGTCAGTCAGTCAGTCAGTATGTCTGTCTGTCCATTCAGTCACTTATTTCAGTCAGTCAGTCAGTCAGTCTATCAATAAGTCAGTCAGTCAGTCTGTCTGTCATTCAGTCAGTCTGTCTGTCATTCAGTCATTCAGTCAGTCAGTCAGTCAGTCAGTGTCAGTCAGCCTCTGAAGTGGAGAATCAAGTTCGGGCCGCAACCAGATTTTCTAACAGTCAGATAATCAGACGAATAATCAGAACCACGTTCTGGAAAAACAAGTCACCAGATTCTCAACTCACTATCATGGATACTCACTCACTGGGAGAAGTCTTATTGGCCGTGAAAAGGATTAGTTTTTTTCTTATGATTATTTACTTACATCTACATGTTGTAAGGGTTATATGGTCCCTGGTCCCTGGTTATTCACCGATGTTGTGAATCGGGATCACACCACCAACCATGAAGGTTACACGATACGTAGAATACGTCCACCAGCAGGCGGAGCTTGCTGGTGTGGAGTTATTTAAGTTACGGTTCAACTGGCTTTTGAGTCAGTCGAACGCGGTGCACGGTACCAACGGACACGGTGCACGGTAGAACGGATACTATAGATATAGTTATATGTAGAGATCGGATATTATAGATATAGTTATATGTATAGAGGACTTGGATTTGCTTGATACGTTTTGTTCGATCTAATTGAAAGTGTTGTGCTTTACGTAATTCTATCCAATTAAAAGTGTTTTGTTTTACGTAATAAGAAAGTGATTAAAGTGATTCATCAATAAAAACAAGTTAAACACGTAATCACATTTGGAATGGGACATAGCATTTCTCTCCACTAAACACGTTTTGTAGGTAACAAAAACTCTTAGTTAGTAAGTTAAGAAATCACGTTACGGTTACACGTTTACCACGGCCCGTAACAATGTAGCCTATAGACTATTTAGAGAATGACAGACTGACTGAATGGCAGACTGACTGACTAACTGACTGACTGACTGACTGACTAACTGACTAATTGACTGACTGACTGACTGACTGACGTACGTCATCTCCGTGGTATAGATTCCAATTAAGTTTTCCGGTAACACGTTATGACATGATCATTCGTGTCTGCCGTATCTGGCTGTCTGTGCACGCACTAGCGGACGAGACGAGGGGGAAAGTGGATTTTCCCCCTCTTTGGTAAATTCATAAACTGCTGTTTGTTCCATCTCAAATCTGCTTATTTACCCCTGTTTGATGAAATTCCCGTCCCTTTGCAGGTTTGGCTCGTCCGCTAGTGTGTGTACACGGCATCACCTATAAACTATTTATGTTTTCTTGTTAACCAAAACCTGTTTGTTATTCGCCGGATTGAAGGAATCTTATGGTCTAAAAAAAGTGTTATCTAAGAACCTAAAACTGTAACCTTTTTATCTCATACTTTTGTAAAAAAAAATCCACGGCAGCAAACGAACAGAACAGGTGCGTCTAATTTGTAGCTTGATGTGCATGTGGTATGTAGCGTGTTTCTAGAAAAATATCATGATATTAAAATATAAATACATATAATAGAGTACATCCCGAGTTTTTGCGTTACTCAGAAAACTTTTGGAATCTGCCGTTTTCGAATTTCACAGTCCTGAGAAGAAAATACTTACAATTCACATGACATTTGGAAATAACACGAGCAATTCGGTCGTTTTATTGTATTATCGTTTTTTTATTATTCATTAATAATTATTTATTTATTTATTTATTACTATATTTTTTTCAAGTGGTTACGGGTTCATGAAATCTGTTCGATGACTAGATACCTTAATTGAGCTTTACCACCTCGGTCGAGCCATACATACCTCATTAAATTTCGGATTGTGTCACGCATTCGATAACATAATATAGACTACAAACACTGGAATTGGCCAATTAAAATCATGTTATTAAACATGCCCACCTTTTAAATTGTTCAGAATAAGGTTTTCACGAAAATAATATTGATATTAATTTTGATACACTCCTATCGAATGTCAGCAAAACATGTTCAGTTTCAGTTATAATTCAGTTTCTTGTTCATCCTTGCGCAACAACATTCAATAGTTATTATTATTGAATTAATAAGTATTACTTTGTTAAATGAACTATTATAGTAACTTTCTGGAACATCGTGTGATTAGTCTTCAACTAACACTTGACTTGAAATCCAACCTCTTATTAAAAATAGGATTCAATCAACGGTGCGGTCATACACATAGTCGATGTTTCTTGTTACCGAACAACGATTTTGTGATTTGTTTCCAGAGCCATGTATCTTGGCATTTCAATTAAAAAAAACTCTCGAAAGAGTGAACACGTTCTAGAACTAGGTTTGAACTCAAACTGAGCGCCAAAACGTTTTCTGATCAACCAGAAACACTGGAAAGGGTTATTTATACATGAATATCTGATCAAGTTGGAGAAATCCAGATTTGAGAGCTGATTTCGCCGTATTTCATACATAAATAATTAGGAGAGTAAATGTGATAAGTATGTAGCAATTTTTTTATCTATTCTCATTTAGGATAATATTATAGCATCAATCTCCTTGTGTATAGCTTGGTCAGGGTATCCTGTTACTGAAATTTGCGCCCCGTTCGTATAACTGAGGTTCGAATATTTCGCGACAAAGGCGACAAATTCACGTTTTTTTTTATAATACTCTTGCCACACGCCTTACATTTGAAATTGAAAACCAAAATGTCCCTGGCAAAAATGTTCCAAAAAACAAACAAAAAATAATATGCTTGACATTTTTTACAAAAAAACTGTTCCGGAAAACTGTCGCGAAATATTCGAACCTCAATTATACAATATGTCATGCAAATGACGTCAGAAAAAAACTATGTGTTTCTTGGAATATTTAAAGCGCGCCAAAAGCAAATTTGAATTCAAACTGCGCGCCAAAAACTTCTGGGGTAACAAGAAACCCTGAACAAGCTATAACTAACGAACTAAATTTGAATGCTCACCATTCACATTTTCCACATCTCGTGAATTTATTTTACTCGTAGGAAAGGAAGTGGTCTCATTATACTTGATTTTCTGAAAAAGAAGAAAAACTGTTTTGTTTGCATACTCGGTCTTCTCAAAAAAGTCCTTGAAAAAATATTTCACTTTCAAACTCAGTCTCCCATCAATCAATGGTGAATGCTATTTTATTATCACGCAACTTCCTGAATAAAAAATTTCAATGTTTTGCTGAACTCCAGACTGGCTTGAATGTCTGAGACACCCAGTCACGTGATAATCTCTCAATTAGAGAGTTTCGACATACAGTTTCAGTTGTGTGTTCTGGCTCACTCACTCACTCACTCACTCACTCACTCACTCACTCACTCACTCACTCACTCACTCACTCACTCACTCACTCACTCACTCACTCACTCACTCACTCACTCACTCACTCACTCACTCACTCAATCGCTAAAAACCCGGAAGCTCACTGAATCACTCATCACTCACTCACTCACTCACTCACTCACTCACTCACTCACTCACTCACTCACTCACTCACTCACTCCCTCACTCACTCACTCACTCACTCACTCACTCACTCACTCACTCACTCACTCACTCACTCACTCACTCACTCACTCAATCACCCACTCACTCACTCACTCACTCACTCACTCACTCACTCACTCACTCACTCACTCACTCACTCACTCACCCACTCATTCACCCACTCACTCTCTCAATCACTGCCGGAAACGTTAGAATCTGAATTGCCGAATAAATTGGCTTATTCCGGTATTCGATCGCTTTCAGACAGTCACTTTTATAGGCAGTTCATTATTTTTCGAGAATTTATCTGCATACAGATTATACATATTCCAAATGCTAAAAGAGTTTTAAAAACCTTATTTCATATGTGCTTCTTTGTAACCCACGATTTCTCATTAAAAAACTGATATTCGGTGGGGTTTTGATGTCTGACAGTGACTTCGCGTCTGATAGTGAAACATCTCTTCGTGCCCCATCAACTAGAGTACAAGAAAAAAAAGCATTTCTGGTTCGCGAAGCTTAGGACTAAGCTATGTTAAGTTAAGATGAATGTTTATTAAGCTATGTTAAGTTAAGATGCTTTTTTAAGCTATGTTAAGTTAAGATGCATGTTTATTACTTCCAATTCATCATGGGATTCAATTTGAATATTTGTCTGCCTTGTACTTTTTAAAGAGATTTCCATCATTTGCCTACCCTGAAATTTCGACTGTCATTTTATTGTATTATGTGTGTTAAATACACAATACACAGAATAATTTTATAAATCCCTCAGAATAATTTTATAAATCAATCAGAATAATCTTATAAATCACTCAGATTAATCTTATAAATAACTCCAAGTAGTTAGCCTAACCGTTTCCGGATCAGTTGAAAATGTAGTCAAGTTTAGCCTATGTAAGCTGTACCCGGCGTCGATACTGGACTACGATACTAAACGCCTATATACATGTACACATGTAGCTCGTACAAGGTTTCTTGTTATCAAAAAAGGAATGTAATGAGCCGGTTATGCCATGAATTAAGCGCGATTTTCACATGTTGTCCAAGCATTGAAACTGAAAGCAAATCACTGGCATGAAATCACGGTAAATTATGTATAATTTCCCGTTTTCTCTCCCGTAAATGGACGGCGTGAGAACGGAAGAGTTTCCCGCAACTGCCCACCCATCAGAGTCCGTTCCGTTGATTTAGCCAATAATTTAATCATGCTGCGTTGCTAAAACTCCTTTTCCGTGATTCTTCTTTTACCCGTTTTTTTCGATAATTTTATGTTAGTGAATGTACTCTTACACCTTATATGTACACTGTATACATATGGTATAACTTTTTCTCTGCTCTGTTTCTGGCCATGCCATGGGTTCTCGCAGTTTTTAAAAACCATTTATTATAATCAATTGTGAGATCTATACATTTGTTAGCTCGGTCAAAGTATGTATGTATCTTGTTATCAGGAGCTGAACCGTTGCCAAGGTTTCTACGGTTTCTAAGTTTTTACCAATTGAATAAGGCGCCAAGTTTAGTTGTACAAAAGTCATATTGAATTGAAATGGAATTAATTTCCGGTGGGTTGAATGCCCACCGAAAACAAATTGGCGTGCCAAATAATTGCTCAGTATCAAGAGACCCTGAAAAGGTTAGATTGACTTTATTGGATTCTAGTCGATTCCGCTCTCCATAGTTGCTGGAGCTTTTCAATCCCCACTTGGGTAACTTACGAACAATGTGCTTAAGTCATTGTTTATGTACATAAGTGCCCGTATGTTGTTTCTGCGAACAAAAAACATGCCCAAAACTTCTGATAATGAAGCATCAGACAATCAGTTTTAACACGCACATTAATCATCATCACCCCATGCTCTACTGTGTTAAACCATGGTGTCAACCGAGTTGAGTTGAGGCTACTGGTGTTTCATTATCAGATGTTTGGGCAGTACGTTTGCTTGCAGAAATAACATACGGGCTGGGCTTTATACACCGATCTATATTCATAACATTAATTTTATACCAAGAAACTCTGAACAAGCTATACCACCACTGTTGGTGGTCTTAATCTCCAACGGGATGGAGGCTGCTGACACTCCAGAATATATGGTACGCCATCTAGCAGATGTCTGAACGTTGTGCAAGTGACGACTTGAGTTGAGTATTATATCCTTTTGTCGCCTGTGTGTTCTATAGTCGAATTTTTGGTTACGACTTTTTTGGAATTTTTTTGTGTAAAACTTTTTCCCCAACCCAAATTTATGCTTCAGACCGCCATATGGGTTCCATTAAAAGGGTTGATCGGCTATTTGAAGACGTTTCTAGGTCAATTCGAACACGCTCTACACGATGGAGTTGAGTTTTCTAACGGTTGACTTTTCGCGCGGTCGGTAGCATCAATTTGGGGTTGAGGGAAACGTGCGTATAGCATGATCAGGGTTTCTTGTTATCCAAAATTATTTTTATTTCCCCGTTATCACAAATACAATGAACCGAGCGCAACATTCGTGTGAACTACTGTATGAAGATGGAATTTTTTCACGAAAGTTTGAACGCGCGCCAAAATCAGTTTTGAATTCAAATTGCGCGCCGAATGCTTTTGTGAGTAACAAGGCATAGGCTAGAAGGGTGCCAGCCTCGTAAACTAATAATCCCTGGTTTCAAAACCTAACTTGGTGAAATGGCAGTTTTTAGGTCATTTTAGCTACACATTAAAGAGCAATTTTCTCTTTTTGCAAACGCCAAAAATCGGGGAATTCCACTTATCCTATCCCTTCTTGTCCCCTAGTGTACCATACAGTATATGCGATGTATCCGGTTGTCCAGAAAGTTCGTGAAAATTTCTGGAACATTCCATATATCTGATTTTCACATTTTTACTGAGAATGCTCTAGAATATTCCAGATTATCGATTCTCTGAAATGTTCCAGAAATTTCATGAACTTTCTGGACAACCGGATATTTAGAGCGTATGACAGTATGTACGTCACGTTCAAAGAAACGCTACCACGGCTTTGTTTTTCGTACATACAGTACTCCGGGGACCATTGATAAAAGTGGTCACCAGCGGACGAGGGGGGGAGGGAATAGTGGAATTCCCCTCCCCTCCCCTTCTATATACTTTGTTCCTCAACGTGTAAGCAAAGAGACAAAATTTTTGGCAATTCCTCCTCTCTGGGAAAGTTCCCCTCCCTTTGGAGGTATCGCTCGTTCTCCAGTGGACTTAACATGTGGGGTCTGACCATTCTCATTGCCAAACGTCTGTAAACTCATGAGATTCCTGAGATTCCAATGAACAGATAGTTGGTGCATTAACGTTTTCCAACTCACAATAACCGAAGGAACATGATGACTAGAACATGGCTGTGTTGTTGCATGCAACTTTTTGGGTTTCATTCTGTGCATGCCGTTTGCCGATAGAGATGTTATAATCAGCTGAAAATGCATACATAAAGAACTTGAACACGTATTTGAACTGGAAATGAAAACGTCATAACATCAACACCCCTGGCGGACGAGCCAATCTTCCAAAGGAAGGGGCATTTTGCCGAAGAGAGGGGGAATTGGCAGTTCGGAGTTCATTTTACCTACACCTTAGGAAACAAGTTTTACTTTTTGAAAACGTCAAAGAGGTGGGAATTCCACTTTGCCTCCCCTTCTCGTCCGCTAGTGGTGAAATACTCTAGAAATGAAAACGTCATCACCTCAACACAGTCACCGTTATGAACCTCAGAAATCGTGTGAAAACTAATGGCCCACCCTGTAGTTTATCCATCCACAAACCACAGAAATGTGCTCATGAAATAATGATAGGTAATGATTATGTACCTGTAATACAGGTGAGTCATAACTATTCAGAGCCGACGTACGTCTAATTTTATATGAGTTATTATGTGCTCTAACAGAATGGCCGCCTACTGTCTATTTATAAGTTTGCCATTTTGTTTATTCTAATTTACGTGAGTTTCTGTGAATAACTTTCATAGCGGGCAGACAGGCGTGTGGGAGTGTATGACATTTCAACTTCAAAGCTGTACTTCAAGTACTGCACTAGCGGTCGAACAAAACCTCTAAAAGAAGGGGAATCTTCCCAAAGAGGGGGAATCGGCAAAAAAAATTTCACTCTACCCACACCTTACGAAACAAACTATACTTTTTTTAAATGGCCAACGAGAGGGGAACTCCACTTTTCCCTCCCCTTCTCGTCCGTTATTGAAGCACTGTATATAGGATAATAGTAATTATTGGTGGCACTAGCAGATAAAGGAACTGTCTGACTGACTGACCGCATACAAGGGCATAGCATTGATTTCATTGCGTATAGTGCATTTATCGGGGTTTTTCTAGGATATATATTTCAAATAAAATCCCCTCGCCAAATACTGATCGCTTGTCAAGTGGTTAAGGCGCCGGCTTTGTCGCTTTGTCACTTTTTCGTTTCCCTCGTCAAGTGGTTAAGGCGCCGGCTTCGCTCGCCGACGTTTCTGGCTCGAGCCCCCGGGTTGAGACACAGTGCATTCAAGAACGTTGTTGATGATCAGTGATTGTCATTGTGAATCGGATGACCTTTATTTCACTATTGTGACTTGGTATCCTACTTTGCTATTATGGCATAACAACTGAATAAATTTTTTTATACTGTGCACCTCCGTTCGATGGAGTAAATTTACTTACCTTAATTAAAAACCCTCGCTACTTCGTTAAGTGAAACGCATGATTATTTCAATGGAACATGCATTTCGATGACATCGATTTGGGACTGATACAAGTTTATATGTTTTATATGCTGCCATTCATTCTCCTTTCTTGGAAGTCTCCCAGTAAATGATTCTTGATAATTTTACAGAATAAATGTCTGTGTACCCAACCCAAGTCAAATACTTCGGATGCCCCAAGTTAGGGGTCAAACAGTGCGTTTTTTTACCATGATACTCACTCCTGATTTCTCCCTTTAAAATTGATGCTTGGGAAAAAAATTGCCAAGCATGATTGCTTCTTTAGTAATTCATCGCTTACTTAAAAACAAACATTCTGGTTTTCATTCCCACTAATTATGGTTACTGTACCTTACGTCATTGAACTAATTCCTAATTAAAACCGTTCTGTATTTTTTGCACAGATGATACCGATATCGTACTAATCACCTGATTTTAATTAGCAATCAAGGCTCATTATAACTACAAGAAATCTGAATAAAAATATGTTCAAGTGACATAATATGACATGATGAGTGTTAAACAACTACGTTATAATGTTTCTAAAAATGGTTTTTCTAGAAAACTTTTTTCACATGAAGTGACATAAAAATTACATAGGCGATTAACAATTACGTTATTTATATAAACTTTGCTAAAATTAGTCATGTTAACGGTTCAATTATTTAACGATGTTTCTAGTAAGACTAATTAAAAGTCACTTAACGGTTCAATTAATTACAGATGTTTCTGGTGTAATCTTGTTTGATTGAGATATCAAATCTGGAAAACTTGTTCATGCCTGCACTGACATAAACAATGAGATCCGAGATGTAAGCAAAAAATCATACTTGGAACAGTTTTATGACTCAATGAGAAAATTAAAAAAAATTTAGTTTCCTATTCAGAGATTTGATATTGCAGGACTGAGATTGAGCCACTGGCGAGTAAAACCCTTCAAAAGAAAAGGATTTTTTTTAAGATGGGGAATTGTCAGGTTTTTACCCACCCTGTCTGTGATACTGGGGTTCATGAGAATGAAGTTTATTCCAAAAAACCATGACCCCGCTGGGATGATGACTTCTAATCTGTAGATGATTCGACGTTTCTTAATCAACCCATTAAATCTGTCTTGTCCATATCAAGTTTATTCGATAAAGCACATGTTATTTAAATCGGATTCCCGATTCCCTATGTACATACATAGATTAGTATGCCCGCCGCTGTCTCCATTGGCATTTCCATAAAGCATACTGTACAAGGATGTTTGAATGTTTGTGTTTCTTGGCATGGAAGAATACAACAATGTTACAGTAAATATTTATTTGAAACAGTTTGTGGCATGTTTGAAACAGTTGGCGGAAAGCTTAGAGATTCTAGAAAACATACATTTGTGCAAACACATATCAGGTTACAGGTGCACTCTCGGTCTCCATCCATCAAAAAATACATCATTCATGT
>OZ038447.1:7539261-7569443 GCA_964036265.1 Daptonema setosum | reverse complement strand
AACTGTTTATCTCTCGGTTTTCAGTTAATCATAAAATTGTCACACGCCAAATGACCTCAACTATGTATGTATTTTTTGGTATTTTTGTGATTCTCGTGATTTATCCATGATTGATTTCAAACTTTTTTGCACAATTTTTCCATCACATGCTTGGATTGAAGCCATCTTTATAATTTACATGCTGTATCGATCTCACGCCTATTTACATAAACCCATCATGAAAACATTCACACAATGCTTTACCACAATACAAAAACACATAATTGCTCTCGTAATCATCATGACCCCTCACTGAATGACCTTAACTCATGTTACACCTGTTAGCATCAGGCGCGGATGAGTGGGATAATTTTTCCCTCGCACAGACACTTTTTTCTGACAACATTAGTAATTGGAAGGGAATTTGGCATGATTCAATGAAACGTGGGTTCTATTTCTTTCGATTTTAATATTTTCCGTTCCACATAATCATCCATCTGCGTGCTAATCGCTGTTTCACGTTTTTGACTGTCAATGGTCTGTCAGTCAGTCAATCTGTCATTGTGGTGATTGACTAATCGAATCGGTAATTATCACAATTATTGTGCAATAAAGCAAACAATGATAATTTCAGAGCTGATTGGTTTCTCATGGCTCTTACCATGTCAAGTAGAAGATAGATGTAATAGAAAAGCTAAGAAAATAATAGAGTTACGTTCAAAAAGTAAACCAAAAACGTATGTGCATCCCTATACGTTGAAGGTGACTTTAGGTAAAAAAAATAGCTTATGATCATCTTTAGGCTCTTTGAAAGACATATGGGGCTCAGTCTAGCCTTCATCTTGGTTAAGCTTATAGTTAGGCTAAATGTTATCTGGGTTAGATCGGACTTCGGCTAAACGTTTTTCATGATAAAATACCAAGTACTGTAAAAACTTCAAACCCTATATCTACCGCTTTGTATGCGGGCCGACAGCAAGCGCTCGCATCGGTGCTCCGTTAGCTCCGCCCACCATTGTACCCCTCATTCACTACCAAACTTACCAGACATGTACGGTGACGAGTCTATGAACCAGCAGGGCTCAATTACCTCGTAAGGTTTGTAAAAAAGAAGGTGATTTGACTCAAAAAACTTGAATAAACAAAACCTTTTCTGAGTCATTAAAACTATTTTCTCTGTTTTTTATGCTTTATTTCGATTTTTTAGTTAGTTTTTGCGTATCCAGTGTCAAAATGCGATATTAGGTTTCAATAGTATAGTAGAAAGATGTTCAGGTTCAGTTACTTACTCATTCCTGACTCATTGAAGATATAGAGTTTCTCTATGTAAAGTTATTTTATTCTTGGAAAGTGCTTGTTCATATTGAAGTTTTACAGTTAAACCGTGTAATCGTGTCAAATCATTGACGAACTAATTTATTGTCTGTCCTGAGTTACCCGTTTTAGATTTTTCACGATTTTAGATTTTTCATTGTTTTTCTGGTAGTTAAAAAAAACTTTATAGTCAAGTTTTTTAGTAATTTTTTTTACGTTTTGCAATGTTTTCTACCCAAATCAATCGCACGAACGTATTGAATATGTATTTACAAGACGTTCTTGTTGTTCTATGCTGACTCGTGTTCTGGTCTGGTCAAGATTTATGGTCTAGATAAGTCATAATTCTTCTCCGACTCTGACTGCCTCTACATAGAATACATACGTCTTTGCAATTTGGCATACAAACATAATTTTCTCCACTTGTTACTACCCAGGTTGTTAATATTATTGCTATTGGGGTTACTTATGTACATATGTGCATTTCTATGTCGTTTCTTCCTTTTTTGTTGAAAAATGATATTTCTTGAACGCATGGTTCTCTGGTTTCTTCAAACTTGTGGCTTTCAACAAATTAATTTATTAGGCTTTTAATAGATTTCTTTTATCTACATACGTCTTTTACATTAGGCATACGAACATAAATTACCCTAACTGATCCCTCTGATTTCATTTCATTTAATAAATCTAACACCCGAGGACACTCTTTCAAAATTGTAAAAACTCATGCAGGAGCTTCATTGAGAAACCATTTAATACATAGATGTCTGAATATCTGGAATGAGCTTCCTCAGGAATTAGTTACAGTTCCATGTTCTGCTGTTTTTAAGAGAAAATTGATTGATTCAAACATCATATATAAATACGTCGAAGATATAAAACCTACTTTCTTAGATAGCCGATATGCTTGAAACACAGATCTGTAGTTTTATCACATTCCATTCCATTTACCTTTATTCGATTGAATCATTACTTTAATTTTGATCCGTTTTACAATTGATGCAAACGCGTATTATACGTTGAAAAGCTGTTGTTATTCCTCTCCTTAAACCCTTTCGGTTTTCGAAATGTCCTTTAGGACAATTTCCGTATATATCGCGTCGTTATTCTCTTTTCATGTTCAATTCTAGTAAATCGTTAAACTTAATTATTTTTCATGTTTTTTACCTCTTCAATTCAGGTAATTTGTAATTCGTAATTTTTGTAAGACCGATTATATGCGAGACAAACAAATGAAATCTGAAATCTGAAATCTGAACTTGTTACTACTACCGGGGTTGTTATGTTTATTGCTATTGGGGTTATTTTGTGCATTTCTATGTTATTTCTTCCTTTTTTGTTGGGAAAGGATATTTCTTGGTGTGATATTAATGTTTACTACAGACCTGTGGATTCCACGAGTATCAGGCTTATAAGAGAGTGTTTTTATCTTCATGGTTTGAAAAGAGTTTCTCGTCTCCTAATCAATTGACGATGACTATAGTTATAGTTATTGTCCTCGGTCAATAGTTATAGTTAGACGATGACTATAGTTATATTTATTGTTCTCGGTCACCAATCCATCTTTTTTCTTATTTACCGCCAATATGTTTTTCGAATCATCAATTGACCGTTGCACCATCGATCACTAATTTTCAAGATCTCCCCTCCTTCCACTTTGGTATCTTTCATCCATCAATCAGCCAATTGGCGCTTTGGCGCCCAATGCCGCCGCGTTGGACAGCAATTTTTTCTCACAGCCCATAGAAACTTTTCATCACACCATATCGCGGACAACGAGAGAGAACAACGAAAAGGTTGAATTCCCCTCTCTTTGGAGTTTTTTTCTCCCTGTGTACGTTAGAAAGCCTGATAATTGCTATGTAATTCCCCTTCGTATGGTAAATCACCTCGACCGCTGTTACTCAACACCACCGTCTTTTATGGTCTTTGTGTGTGTTTTACACGGAGAAAAGCTTTACACTTTTTTCTGACCGAATCCATCAACCGTTCTGACACCTCTACTCACTGGCGGACGAGCCAATCGTCCAAAAAGAGGGGAATTTTACCAAAGAGGGGGAACTGGCAGTTTTCAGGTCATTTTACGGACACCTTAGGGAACAAACTCATTTTTTTCGAAATCGCCAAAATTCCACTTTTCCCACCCTTCTGGTCCGCTGGTGGCTTTACTGCTGCTCGTGAAATGCGTAGTATGTCAAAGAAAATTACACTCACTGACCCTTGGGGACCCTTTGATGACCCACGAAGTTCCCCACACTTGCGGATGGAAAAGTCTTCTAAAAAGATAGAAAAGTTTGAAAAGAGGGAGAATCGGATGAATCTAAGCAATCGTACCTTCACTTTGAGGAACAAAATTCAGTTTTAAAAAGCAAAAAGGGGGAATTTCCACATTCCTCTCCCATTTTCGTTCAATACGGCCCCCCCCCCCCCCATACTAGAGAGAGTCTAGGATATCCAGAACTTTTTTTTAATCAGATCGCAATTTGTCAGCGCAGGTTTCGAACTCGAACGCATTCGAGACGTAAGCGAAGTTCGTTTTTATGCGAATTAATCATCACCCACTGGCTGACGAGCCAAAACAACCAAAGGGAGGGGAATTCCGCCAAAGAGGGGGAATCAACGTAAATTAGGCTGTTTTACCTACACCTTAGGGAACCAACTCTACTTTTTGAAATTGCCAAAGAAGGGGGGAATTCCACTTTTCCCTCTCCTTCTCGTTCGCTGGTGCTTCGAACCACCGATTAGTGAAAGATAACGTTGGTTGAAGTTGATGGTTTCGAGGAAAGTAGGGCTGACTTTTTCGTAATTTTTCGGGCTTAGTATTGTAAAACATTCTCAATGGCATGAAACTTTAGCGAACTTTTATTTTATTTTAACGTCGATTTTTTGTATGGATGTAGTCTGTATCTTGTGAATTCAAAAAGATTCTGAATGCTATACTTACTATAACTTACTAGTAGTTTCTCATCTATCAACATGTAATTTCCCTTTGCCAAGCAGCATCTAATACCAGGTTCACCATTCCGTGAATCAAGTCAGCATTCACGTTTCCGTTCACATTGGATGCGGAACTTGAATTTGAATGTGAATTTGAATTTGAATTCGCGCCTTCTTCAATTACGCAAAGTCTATTCCGATTTTCTTGGTGGTTCATTGTTTTCATCTAGAAAAAATTACACCAATTAAGTTCTGCGCTTCAGTGGAACTTCGGGAACGGCTTCATAATTTTTTTTGATAACACGAAACCCCAAACAAGTTTTTGTTTCTAATTGCGTTCAATGGAAATACCCATTGAAAATTCGTACAAAAAGCTGAAAAAGCGCGCGCATTCAAATTTTGAGTTCATTCTCCTAATCAACGATGAATGTCTGGTTTGGTAGCTTTTCTTTACGATTCCATCCATTATGGTATTCCATCTTCTGATGGTATGAATGTACGTTTTTTTTCGGGTTGTTCCACGTCCCGTCTCAATATATGTATACCATAGAGATTCGTAAATCGTAATGTATTTCCTGCCCACGATTTTCTGGTTTCTCGAAGTCAACACGTACTTGATTCACTGAATTATGTTGAAGTTCCTTTTTTATTGATTTTGAAAACTTTAAAACAACAAAAATTTAATTTTTATTCACGATTCTATGAATGTACGTTTTTCGGGTTGTTCCACGTCCCGTCCCATATGTATGTATACCATTGAGATTCGTGAATCGTGGTGATGTATTTCCTGAGCGCGGTTTTCCTTATTTCTCTAATTCATCTCGGAACTGTCTAAATAAATTTGGTGAATAAAATTTCAGAACCAAAAAATAGCCGATCTGAACTGTTCGATTTCAATAATTTTTATGAATAAATTTATCATTAATCGAATATTATTCAAATATTTATCAAAGCTCAAATTTTTGTATTACATTTCTTCGGTCAATTTAATATAATTGATTTACTGACTTATGTTGAATTCACTGTTTTGGTAGTAAAACTTTTTCTAGTCACAAAGAAATATTAACAGCACAGATGCTTTCATTGTAAAGGGCATGGTTATCCCACAAGGATTCATACATTTCATGATCAGCTGTACATTCAGTGAGTAAGCCTTGTAGCCCAAGCCCAATGTGTTAGGGATAATGAGGTATTATTGACCCTAGGCCATTAATCCCAGGTCGCGTAGAATATGTATGTACTTACTATCCCAGTTTTGTAACGTTTTTACTAACTATTCAGAAAAAAAAGTTGGGGGAGAACTTTACCCCACATGCGACAAATTAAAAAAGTGTGTTCCAAAGGGATGGGTATTCCGTCAAAGAGGGGGATTTGGCAGAAATTGAGCCATTTTGCCTACACCATAGGAAACAAACTTAACTTTTTGAAACCGACAAAGAGAGGGGGAATTCCACTTTACGCTAGTAGGTACTTGTTTACCCAAAGAATAACAAAATCACCTACTGATTGACTTGTTATTGTGATGCAACACCTTATTCTTGCATACTGTTCGTACCTTAATCCTCATCTATCCAACCAGTCTTTATCTCTTTCCCAATATGCGCCTTCCATCACCTGACATTTCCGATCACCTAAGGCGATATCACCTTCCGATGATCACCTTATATACAGTCAGAGGGGGGGGGGGGGGCGGGCTGGAGGCGATTCATGCGGTTGACTCCGCCCTCTTTAGTTATCACCCCCATCCATGAGGAGCGTCGCCTTTATCTTGAGAATCTCATCATTGCCTCCATCACTGTAAATTATGGTCTGGTAGTCCGGATTAGGAAGATTTTATGGATTAGAGACAAAATCTCAATTTGATGTTGGAGTAGATTTCTATGTCATAGTCCATTGCTAATAGAGATTTGGGTTCATTTAACTGAGATTTTATGTTTTTTTTGTTTTTTTTTCTACTTATTATTATCAGTACCATCTTCTTTTTCATTGCTGTAAATTATTGTCTAGATTAGGAGGATTTGATGGATTAGAGACAGAATCTCCATATGATGTTAGAGTAGATTATCTTCGAATCCGATATACAGTGTGTGTTTATGTATGTTTACGTATCTGTTGTTCGTTTATTTAATGTGTAAATTGAAAAGTCCATTATGTGCTGAATTATAGCTCTTCAAGCCTGCAATAATTTGCTATTATCGAGAGTTTGATTTCTAAGAAATTCATATTTTGGAAAACCTTCAAATTATTTAGATGACTATTTTACTCCAAGTTTCAGTACATATACTACGACTTATTAGTAGTAAATGTACCCCCGCCCCGACACGAGAGCTCATAAATTTTGACCCATTTGGCCCGTTTTATTGGCCCATAAACAGGGCTGTTTTTCATCTTCCATCGCTGTTCGACGAGTCATTAGTGGGCCATAAACTAGTGGTGAAAATTCTACGAGTTATGAAGGAACAGATGATATTTTACCATGAAAGTTGATTCAGCTGACTTCAGTATTATTTTTTAAATTTTCCAAAATGTAAGACATTTTACTTGAAATTTCTAGTTTTGTTGGTGAAAACTCTACGGGCTATGGATGAACCATGAACAGATGATATTTTACCAAGTCGAATTGTCTACCGGCTGACTTTTATATTTTTTTAATCCTTTAAATAGGACTTTTTTCATTAGTCAACTTTCTTATTACTAGACTTGAAAAGTCACTTTTATCATCAAACAGAGAGCCCCATTAAATGATCTTTGCTTGAAAAATTAGCAAACATTTTGTATGAGGTAAGAGTTTTGACAATTACCTGTCACGATTTTTTTACACAAATCATGAATGAGAATTTTCGTATCCCTTATTCTTTGTAGAGTCTGAAAAAAAATCACTATTCAGTGATTCATGATTACATATAATATCTGTTTCTTCTAATAGATTATTCATTGACCATAAAAAGCTCTCATCGAATCGAACGATGTGCCCGTTGGTTTCTTTACATACGAGATTTTTTACTGTTCTCCTTTGAGCGATGTACCTAAATCATGATTTGCATGGTAGAATAGAATAAATGTTTTCTATGAAAATTAGTTTTCAAAAAATATTATTGAATTTTTTTATATGTATTAATGATTTTAGGGAAAAACAGTTTTTAACATCTTCCATGTTCTGAAGAAAATGATGAATTGACGTGGAACAATATTCCCGACCTACAGATTGTTTTCCTGTCCGTGTTTGTTTCGTCTAAATCAACGCTGATTCGTCCGAGTCTCTCTATACACCAGCGGACCAAAAGGAGTGGAAAAAGTGGAATTCCCCCCTCTTTAGCGGTTTCAAAAAGTAGAATTTGTTCCCTAAGGTGTAGGTAAAATGGCCCAATTTCTGGAAATTCCCCCTTCTTTGGGAAGATCCCCCACCATTTGGAGGGTTAGCTCGTCCGCCAGTGCTCTCTATAACAGTAATCGTTGTCTTAGTCATCGCCTATTTTCTTATGGGTGTTTATCGTTTCTTCGATATCTAGTGTTTAGTGTTTTCTGTGCATAAATTCCTGTATCGTTATTGCTGTTCACGTATCAAGTCTCAGTTTTTTTTCTAGTTTCCAGTGTGATGAGGAGTAAAAGAAAGGGTAGGGAAAAGTGGACTACCCCTTTTTGGGCGGTTTCAAAAGTGCAATTTGTTCCTGAAATCTGCCGATCCCCCTTTCAACATCAGCTGGTTTTCTACTGGTTTTCAAGTGCAAATGCCAGTCTGAACAAATGTGGAATAAAAAATGAGAGATGTGGACGTTTAATTTAGTAATTACAGTGTTTGACGTACAATACGTAAGGCGGCTGAAGGTTACTTGCATAAGGTGATGAAAGAAAGTAAACACTAAATTGTTGGGTAATTAGCATAAATTAGCTAAGCACACATGAGCATAACACGGTAATTGTTGATGACACAATTATGTAAATGTCGAAATGTTTTTTTAGTATTGTTTGATTAATGATGTTTTCAATCATGCGATCTTAAACCGTGTCGCTTTAGTTCATCAAGTAATATCTGCCTAACCAATTGATATTGCTACAAATAGGCATGAAAATTACAAAAATATTCACTGTATAACTTTTCTATATTCCAGAAGTTGGTTTGAATATTTCTGGTGTAACTCTGCGCTCTGAACCGATTTTACTCAATTACCTACGTCAATTAAAAAAATCTTTCCCGTAAAAAACAGCTGGCTATTCACGGCTTGGAACTGAAACGATAAATATTTTCGTTAAGTATAACATAGTCATCCATAAATCAAAGCTCCAAAGGGTGGAGAAATTTGCCAAAGAGAGAGGAAATCATGGTTTTGTGGCCCTTTCACCTACACCTTGGCTTGGCTTGAAAGAACTACACTTTTTAGAATTGCCGAAGAGGGGGAAATTCCACTTTTCATTTTTTTTCCTCGTCCGCTACTGTGTTTCGTTAATTATGGCGGAGCCATCATAAATCAAAAAGTCGGCTCCACCGCCGAAATTCTATCGGCGAAAATAATTTTCGCCCATTTTTCCAACGACAAATTGTTCCATAATAACCGAACTCCGTAATAGTTCACGTGATATTTTAGCAGATTATATGTACTAGTTTCATTTTAATTCAGCATGTTATATATTTTTAGTAGCAAATGAATATATCCAGAGTGAATTTATTCAATTTTGCCCATGCACTAGCGGATTATTAGGGGTGGGAAAAGTGGAATTTCCCCCTGTTTGGCGTCTTTAAAAAGTTGGTTTTGTTCCTTAAGGTGTAGGTAAAATGGCCTGAATTCGGTTAATTCTCCCCTCTTTGGAATTTTTCCCCTCCCTTTGGGGATTTTGGTCGTCCGCCAGTGTACCCATGCACCAAATGTGGAATGCCAGTGAAATTGTGGAATGCGACTTTTTTCTGTATAAATTCACAAAAAAATTCCACTTCACATTTGGTGGCGGAAAAATTGAATATTCTCATTCTGGAGATAATCAACCGCCACTAAACTGATGTTGATTCAATATGCATGTATGATAGTTTTGCTCAACCATTAACTCTCGCGTACGTACGAATTTAGTTGATTTTACGCCCAATAAATACACACACATAAACTGATCGAAATTCGTTCGAAATTTCAAGGTCGAAAATGTTACATGATTGATACATAAAGAACAGCGAGCGTCATATTGCATGCATTTTGCCAGCCTGCTATCAATCATTAATGCATCTGAAGTATGGAAAATTGTCGAAAAGCACATTTTTTGCTGATTTATTATCAGTATTATTTGTTGCAATTTCTGAGATTCCGAGAATTCCGAAATGAAATTAAAAGTAGAAAAATTTAATAGAAGCCAATTAGAAAAAATACAATTAACTCCCATGCTTTTTTCAGTCGGGCTCGTATTACTTGCGTTGAATTTGTGAAAAATCCTCATCAAAATATCGGCTGTTTGGTCCTTAGGCAGCCGGCTTGAGCCAAATCACAAATGGACGACTTAATGGACTGCATGCCGGGCTATAGCCATTCCCAAACTGAGGAATTCATCGCTGAAGAAATGCAGAATCTGGAAAATTTCAACCAAATCCTCGAAGTCTCTCCTTCGGGATCAAAGAACCATAAAAGGAAGCATCGTTCGGACATCTCCAGTCGCTCTTCCTCCTTCAACACAACAACCTCAACCTTAACATCACAGTCATCATCACCCTCTCCACTGCCCTCACCTTCATCCTCAACAACAACACCAACAACAAAAACAACAACAGCAATTTTACCTCGTCTTAATCGGAGGTACCTGGCAAACTTTGCCACGCCCATCGGACTGCTGATTCTTGTCTTATTACCGTATTCTGAAGCTGCCGATTCTTGTGCCATGACATCACATATTTATACCACCTTGGGGATCAGAAATTCTTTTGTACCGGTGGATTCCGAGCTCATCCCGTCAGTACCATTGGCCAAAGGTGAGTGAGTGAGTGAATGAGTGAGTGAGTGAGTGAGTGAGTGAGTGAGAGAGTCTGTCAACTGGTCAGTATCGGTTTGTATTCCCGTCAGTCAATGAGTCAATCAATCAGTCATTCACTCAACCTTCACCCCATGAGAATCGTTCACATGAGCACATTAGTACCATAGAATTGCTCATCTAACCGTAACAGACGGCTGGTTGAATAAAACCAGCGATTAATGAACTGAGTGAGCTTTGGCCAGTACAATTGCGGACGAGAAAGGGGGGGGGGGGACAAGTGGAATTTCCCCTTTTTGGTGTTTTTATATTGTTTTTGTTTCTTGTTGGTGAAATAGAGCGAAAACTGCCGTTACCCTTTTTGTGGAAAATGGGGAACGACGAGCCAATCTTTCAAAAGGAAAGAAATTTCTTCGAAGAGAGGGTATTTGACACTTTTAGGGTCATTTTACCCACACTTTAGGTAACGAATTTTACGTTTTTAACACTCCAAAGGAAGGGAAATTAACCCTTTTCCCACTTCATCTCATCCCACCCCATCTCCACCCCATCTCCACCCCACCTCGTCCGCTACTGGTAGGGTAGGATAATGGAGCATTGAATGGAGATCAGATCAACACCCTTCACCGGTTCACCCTACCAGACAATAACAATAACAATAAGGTCCTCCTCATTTAACCGCCTAACAAAACGCCCGCCTGTTCACTTTGAAGGTCAAAATTGTCTGCTGATGCAAAATAGATAGACTTTTTTCAAAAATTTCTGGATTTGAACAAACACTCATTTGCAAACGTGGGTTTTTCTCGAGCTTTGACGAAGTTGCCCCTTCTTAGCAGAATAATATTTTCATTCAATCGTTGTTTTTTATACTCTCACGTCAAATTTCAATTTATTACCCACTTAGCACTGGCGGACGAGCCAAACCTCCAAAGGGAGAGGAATTTTTCAAAAGAGAGGGGAATTGGCTGATAATAAATCATTTTACCTACACCTTAAGGAACAAACTATACTTTTTAAAACCGCCAAAGAGGGTGGAATTCCCCTTTTCCCTCCCCTTCTCATCCGCTAGTGCCACTTAGCAAAGCCGATTCAACCACTGGCGGACGAGTCAAACCTCCAAAGGGAGGGGAATTTTGTCAAAGAGAATTCGTCAGTTTTCAGACCACACCTGGGGAAAAAACTCTACTTTTAGCAAACGCCAAAGAGAGGGAAATTCCGCTTTCCCCTCCCCTTCTTGTCCGCTAGTGACCAATAACAATAGTCTCCCTCGTAACCCCCCCCCCCCCCCGCGCGTAGTGTATTTTACGTAGCGCCGTAAATCCGCTTAGAAACTGTTAAATACCACCAATTGAAAAAATGAGCGCAATTTTCCAAATTTTTGCAAAACCAGTATGGATTCGAGATTTTCGAATTTACTCGTGGATTTTGAAGATTTGATCTTTGCCGCTGTGTAATGGATTTATTGGCGGGGGGATTACAGTTTTTTCTTATAAGATTAAATCCGAAAACGGTTGGGGGAAGGAGGGGGTGATCTGAATCTGGTTTGAATTTAGGTGAAGGACAGAATGTGGAATATGAGGATCAAAGGAATGACTGTTCTTTTAGGGAGGGAAGGGATCGACTGTGATAAAATGAATGATTGAGTAACTCACTAACTCACTTACTCACTCACTCACTCACTCACTGCACTCACTCACTCACTCACTCACTCACCGCACTCACTCACTCACTCACTGCACTCACTCACTCACTCACTCACTGCACTCACTCACTCACTCACTCACTCACTCACTCACTCACTCACTCACTCACTCACTCACTCACTCACTCACTCACTCACTCACTCACTCACTCACTCACTCACTCACTCACTCACTCACTCACTCACATTGCAGGCGACGGCCTAACCACCTGCGCCAACACCAACACCTGTTGTTCGAAACAAATGGAGTCACATTTGCGAAACGAATCCGCCAGCGAGTTCACGCGGTCGACTCAGGATCAGCTACTTCGACTACGCAACACGTTGATTCAGAATTCGGCCAACATGCATAGTGAGTTTTTTATTCTTCTTTATTTTTTTTAATTTTCTGGATTTTTTGTGTTACATGCATAGTGAGTTTTTTTTATTTAATTTTTTTATTTTCTACATTCAGTTTTTACACTCATTGTTCATTTATGCGACGCGCGTATATAGCATATAGCGATTTCTGATTAGCCGCAATAATTTCGTTGTCGTTGTACATTTTTTTGTCAGTCCATTTTGATATTAATTTTTTATCGGGTTATGATTTACCCAATGTATCAGAAAATCAGTGGTTGTGGAGTCAGTCAGTCAGTCAGTCATTGAGTTAGTCAGTCAGTCAGTCAGTCAGTCAGTCAGTCAGTCAGTCAGTCAGTCAGTCAGTCAGTCAGTCAGTCAGTCAGTCAGTCAGTCAGTCAGTCAGTCAGTCAGTCAGTCAGTCAGTCAGTCACGCCAACCAATCAATCACCAATCAACGGAACCAATTCTTTACTACATCGAGGTGCGGCATCCATTTCATAAACGCATCAAACGGTATCCGTTTTCTGACTTACTAGCGGGCCAGAAGGGGAGGGAAAAAGGGAATTGCCCCTTCTTTGGCCGTATCAAAATGTATAGTTTGTTGCTGAAGGTGTTGGTAAAATGGCATGAAAACTGTCAATTCCTCTCTCTTTGGGAAAATTCCCCTCCCTTTGGGGATTCGACTGATCCGCCAGCGTCTGTTGACATATCATCATCACATTTGCGGAAAATTTGATACAAAACATGCGGACATACCGGGAAATGCGGATGAAAAAGACTATCAATGTGTATTTATTGATAAAATAGTTTTAAGTGATGTTTTTATAAAAATAGTACAAAGTAGTGAGTTATGATTTGACTTCGGTGAAGTATTTTTCCATGTCAACTGTGCTACGAATCAATGGCCAATGAATTGATGCTGTATCGGTATTTATACCCTTTGTGAAACATGAATGATTGATGACAGACACTATAGCAGAGACGGTTTCGTCGGTCGGCTGTGTTTGCTTTGGACTGACTGGCAACGGATGCGCTTGTTGGGATTCGGACAAAATTTATCAGGAAATTTCGGGATTTAAATTTTTTGTTTGCAATTTTTTATACACTCAATAATTTTTTTGCAGAAGAAACTGTCGGCAATTGGCGTGCTTTTGAATTTGATATTTTTTTTATTTTAACTTGAGTATTCCCTAATAAACTTTCTGTTTCAATAAACAGATTTGAATCTGTCCCATAATGTAGTTTAGACTAACTAACGTTCGTTGCCAAAATCCGATATTACGAGTGATTGGGAATGATTGAGTAATGAATGAATCGATTCACGAAATCACATCTGGTACCTCGGAGCACTGGCGGACGAGCCAAACCTCCAAAGTGAGGGGAATCATCCCAAAGAGGGGGGAATTCGCAGAATTAAGCTATTTTACCTACTCCTTCAACTCTAGTTTTTGAAATCTCCAAAGAGGGGGAAATTTCACTTTCCCTCCCCTTCTCGTTCGCTAGTGCCACGGAGGAACCAATTCGGGGTTATATGTACGTTGGAAAGAAAAAAGGCGGATTAGGAAGTTCACCGAAATTTAGAAGAAGATTTTTTAAAGAGGTGAATCAAAATTGATATTTTAACAGATTTACTCTGTTTTTGTGGGTGTTTGAAGTTTTTTGAAAATCGGGTTTTCTTCTGGATTGGCTACACACGTCAACTCACCTCAATGTGGTCTTCCATAAAAGTGACGGCGAAATTATTACACGATAAATTATGTATATCTATGGTGGAGCTACATATTTGTATTTAATGGAAATATTTCCAGGGGTTTCGGAGTCCATATTATACTTCGGAATAATTATTCTACTAAACATCCTTGTTGTATAATATTTTGTTAAAAAAGTATACTTTCCAGCTAATTGAAGACCATTAAGTTACCATCAAGTCAACCCTAACTTTTCAGTCATCATACACCATTTTGTTTCCCATACAGTAAAAAATTAAAATTATTTCAATAAAAACATACAAGCCATCCAACTCCAAACATTCTGTTTCTCACCAAATCTAAAAAAAACAATCCGAAGGAAATGAATAACGCTGACTATACGTTGTTCACAAGGAACGTAATTTCAGAGGCGCCAATGAATCATTCACTAATAAATTTGTTGGGAAGACCGTGTAATTATGGTATGTTGCAGCCTACGACGGGCTTTCTTATTGGATATTCTGATGATGAAACATAGGGAGCAAGTACCATTTCAACGACAGTGTTTCAGAAAAATTCAGTCGAAAAAGCCTATCAGCAGTCAGTCACTCACTCAGTCAGTCAGTCAGTCAGTCACTCACTCACTCACTGACTAATAAATTTGTTGGGAAGACCGTGTAATTATGGTATGTTACAGCCTACGGTGGGAATTCTTATTGGATATTCTACGGGGGAGAAAGTATCATTTTAATGGCATTGTTTTATAGAATGTGAGTGAGTGAGTGAGTAAATGAGTCAGTCAGTCAGTCCGTCAGTCAGTCAATCAGTCGGCCAAGAAATCACTCGCCAATAAATTAGGTGGAAGGGCTCGCGTAATTATGGCTTGCTGTCGGGGCATTCTTATTGGATGCAAAAGCAACAAGAGTGCAGAGTAAAAATAAATGTAGTGAGTGAGTGAGTGAGTGAGTGAGTGAGTGAGTGAGTGAGTGAGTGAGTGAGTGAGTGAGTGAGTGAGTGAGTGAGTGAGTGAGTGAGTGAGTGAGTGAGTGAGTGAGTGAGTGAGTGAGTGAGTGAGTGAGTGAGTGAGTGAGTGAGTGAGTGAGTGAGTGAGTGAGTGAGTGAGTGAGTGAGTGAGTGAGCATTGTTAACTAGGATATGTACTTACATAGATACATATTTTACAACCACAAAACTTTGAAACCGCTCTGTTTACAAGTTTTACAACCACTAAAGTCCGACACTTGTGAAATATGCACTGGCAGTCAAGCTAATCCTCCAAAGGGAGGGGGATTTCATCAAAGAGGGTGAATTTGCAGGTTCGAGATTGTTTTACCTACACCTTAAGGAAGAAAATTGCACTTTTAGAACTCGCCAAAGGGAGGGGAATTCCACTTTTCCCCCCTTTTCTCGTCCGCTAGTGTTGTATATCAATCAGAACTCTAATTGTTATTGTTGAGCTCGTTCTTTAACCACCGACTCATGGTGCGATCACCCACAACTACAGTTGAGTGGTGATGGGTGACAATTGGAAAGTGATTTGTCACAAGTTTTAGTGTTATGACTGTCGCGGGTGACTGACTGACTGACAGACTGACGATGGGATCATGGGAAAATAAGGACGCGTGTGATCAACCAATCAATCAGTCAGTCAGTCAGTCAGTACCTTGCTTACTCTCAAATGCTTCGACAGTCATTAAGCGATTGGTTACGACGACTTACGACTAAATCGGGTTCAGTCTGAACTGTTCAGGTTGTTAGGTTGACTGGTTGAAAGGGGTTGACAGTCAGTCAGTCAGTCAGTCAGTCAGTCAGTCAGTCAGTCAGTCAGTCAGTCAGACAGTCAGTCAGTCAGGCAGATTTCCATAAGCTACCCTTTTTTCATGTTCAAGTTTTTCAAATTGGTCATATGCCTAAGCCTAAGCCTAATACGGAGCCAAAGTTCATTCCTAAGCCTAAGCCTAAGTTCCAAGCTCGGAACTAAGCCTAAGCCGGAGCCTTAATCGAATGGATTGAAGTTGAACAGCAAAATAAGAAAGAGGGTAGATTATGGAAATTTTGCTAGCTAATTTCCAAACCCTACCCTTTTTTCATCTAGATTTAAAAGTATTTCGACCCGCCTTTTTGGCCAAAAACAAATACATAGCAGAAAGTTATTTCTAAGCCTAAGCCTGATTCATAGGCATGTAAAAAAGCCAATGCCTAAGTCTGAATTGACTTAGAAAGGAGAAAATATAAAAAAGAGAAAAAGGGTAGCTTTTGTAATTCTGCGTCAGGCAGTCAGTCAGTCAGTCAGTCAGTCAGTCATACAGTCAGTCAGTCAGTCAGTCAGTCAGTCAGTCAGTCAGTCAGTCAGTCAGTCAGTCAGTCAGTTAGTAGTTCAGTCTAGCTGTTCGTCTGTCATTAATGAAGTAATAAATTACAAACACTCAGTCAACCAATCAGTCAATCAATCAGCCAATCATTACTGACCAAAGAGATTGGTCGAACACGATTAGTCTGTCATCTGTTCGTTGTACATAATCCAATCACACGCCCAATCAAGACAGTCAGTCAGTCAGTCAGTCAGTCAGTCCGTCACTTGGTCAGTCACTGAATACGTAACAACGTTGATCACCAGCCAAGGACAATCAATCAGTCAGTCAATTGATCGTCAACTACTGATTAGTTTGGACGACAGTCACTTTCCGTTCACTCACTGGTCGGTTTGTACAGTCAGTCAGTCAGTCAGTCAGTCAGTCCTTGACTGAACTCACTTGTCCTTCAAAAAACCGCAAAGTAACAGTGAACGTGCGTTCGAATTAGGGTTTTATTAACGTGATGAACAGAAACTCGAACTGCGAAAAAAACCGACTGGGGTGGTTTGTGAATTTTTCGAAACAATATCATAACATAAGTTGGATTTCACTATTGAAATTACATATTGCAATACATAAACTGGGGAACTTCGGGAGGCCCAATGGTAAGTATTTCTAGAAACCCTGATCCACCAATCCTCCAAAGGGAGGGGAATTTATTCAAAAAAGGGGGTATTCGCAGTTTTCAGAGCACTTTACCTACACCTTAAGGAACAAACTCTACTTTTGGAAACCGCCAAAGAGGGGGAAATTCCACTTTTCCCTCCCCTTCTCGTCCACTAGTGATCACATGTATGGAACGAACTTCCATCGAGTACGATTCAAATTCCGAAACGGCTGTCCTCTTTCACATCCCCTGATCTCACGGCACGGCGATTCGTAGTAGCTGACATACGATGGACATACGTCTGGGAAAGTTTGCCGTATCGTAGTACATGAATCTGCCCCCCCCCTCCCCCCCCCCCCCCGAAATCACTACATGCATGAATGTATACAGGAGATACATAGTTGGACCTGGCCTACTTAGTAGTCGGACGGGTTCCGAATTGCACCACGGCACACGATGGCTTTCACAGATACACTTGTCCCGGAAAACTCTGCCCACGACACTTCGGGCTTTGGGGTTGGCAATGTACCTTGTTTCCGATACATTCGTGAGTCATTGAGTTTTGGATAACCAAAAAATTCCCAAAGAGAGGGATTTTCCTCATCAAGGGCTTCACGAGTTGGTCTTTTATGACGGCACATGGCAACATGTACCATGTACGATGGCCCTTCGAGACCCTGACGAGTCAAATGTCTCATTACGAGTCGACGTTCAGTGGACGTACTTCAGGAAGTTCGTCAGATTAGGCCGTAGAGGGGATGAGCTCTCAAGTGGTTATACGTTCGTTAACAAGTTATCAGTGCGTGAACAGACGTTCGGCAATAAGTGGTGGGTGCAGTGAGTGAGTGAGTGTGTGAGTGAGTGAGTGAGTGAGTGAGTGAGTGAGTGAGTGAGTGAGTGAGTGAGTGAATGAGTGAGTGAGTGAGTGAGTGAGTGAGTGAGTGAGTGAGTGAGTGAGTGAGTGAGTGAGTGAGTGAGTGAGTGAGTGAGTGAGTGAGTGAGTGAGTGAGTGAGTGAGTGAGTGAGTGAGTGAGTGAGTGAGTGAGTGAGTGAGTGAGTGAGTGAGTGAGTGAGTGAGTGAGTGAGTGAGTGAGTGAGTGAGTGAGTGAGTGAGTGAGTGAGTGAGTGAGTGAGTGAGTGAGTGAGTGAGTGAGTGAGTGAGTGAGTGCAGTGAGTGAGTTCAGTGAGTGAGTGCAGTGAGTGAGTGAGTCAGTGTCCATAATCACAGCCTATAATGGCGCCATCGGCTTGAAATGTCGGCTACTTCAAAGTGTACATGTTTTGCGTTAGAGTCCGCTAAACGGTAGAGTTTTTTACGCCTACAATTCAGAATATTCAGCGCTAGATAAGCCGTTTTGTCGGTATTTCGGCATACGATACTGGCTAGCGGAACTTTTGAAGTTATGGTAACGGGGAGTTGATAAAGTTATATATGGTATTACAGTAACCGATAATGATGTTGACTATCGTGTTAGTCAGTCAGTCAGTCAGTCAGTCAGTCAGTCAGTCAGTCAGTCAGTCAGTCAGTTAGTCAGTCAGTCAGTTAGTCAGTCAGTCAGTCAGTCAGTCAGTCAGTCAGTCAGTCAGTCAGTCAGTCAGTCAGTCAACCAGTCAGTCGGTCAGTCATTCAGTCAGTCAGTCAGTCATTCAGTTCCAAATATTAGTGTAAAGTAGCCATATTTCACCGGACGACAATGAAAAACCACAACAACAACAAGAACAGCGGCAAAAATCTGAAATGCTTTTGATCTTTACCGACTGGCTGACTAATGCGATTCGACAGGGACTGTAAAAATGCTAACAAATACATACAAAAAAACCAAAAAAATCTGAAATCGTCTTTTTGGTAAATAGTTTATGTTAATACAAATTTCAGGCATTCATGAACAGTTAATCTAAGATCAAAACGACAACCACAACTCAATATAATTCCCAGTCATCATCACCCCATGCTTTATATTTGGTCAGGGTTTTCTGTTATCAAACTAAAATTTTGTGGACCGGTTACGCACGTTTGCAATGAATTAGGCGCAATTTTTTCGTTTTATCAAAGTGTCATGTGAGAAAGAATTTATTTCTCGAAAATTTGAAAGCGCGCCAAAAACAGGTTTGAATTCAAATTGCGTGCCAGAAAGTTTTTGTCCAACAAGAAACCCTGGATAGGCTATACAGTCATAAATTGTCGCTCTTTCTCTGATCTCCCGATGTTCCGGAGATAATGGCGCCCATTCCAGAAAATCTCCGACTGTTCCCAAGATAATGGTACTCATTTCAGATGGTATGCCATTCAAAAAATGGTACTTTATGCTTGGTACATCGCATAAAAAAGAAAGATTATCCAGGGGTTTTCGTAATGGAATGGAAGATCGTTGCTTGGGAGTTGTGCCAGTGCAGTGAGTGAGTGAGTGAGTGAGTGAGTGAGGGAGTGAGTGAGTGAGTGAGTGAGTGAGTGCAGTGAGTGAGTGAGTGAGTGAGTGAGTGAGTGAGTGAGTGAGTGAGTGAGTGAGTGAGTGAGTGAGTGAGTGAGTGAGTGAGTGAGTGAGTGAGTGAGTGAGTGAGTGAGTGAGTGAGTGAGTGAGTGAGTGAGTGAGTGAGTGAGTGAGTGAGTGAGTGAGTGAGTGAGTGAGTGAATGAGTGAGTAAGTATTTTCCCATTTTAATAATATGGTATACGATAAAAAAATTTGCGAGTTAATCCAATTGACCCAACGTATAAATGTTGAAAAAATTAGTTTGAAATCAACAGAGAATACCCAAATGTTTTATCTAGAACTTTTTCCGACGTTCATAAATACTGTAAAGTAATCACTCTTCAATGGCAATATATTATCATATATGATATTGTTTTCGGTTTGTTTACTTTGGGTGGAAGTGTAGGGTACAGAAGCGTTCTTTTTTGCCCCCCACCTTATTTACTGACTGATAAGTTTTTCTTTTTCATCAGTTACCATCAACCGACAGAAGGCTAAAAACACTGGGGACAGAGTATAACTCTTTGGATGATTGATTCATCGCCTGACTTTTAGGGGTGTTCTTGCACTTTTTCTCTAAATTTCGATAATTAAAGTAATTTTTTGAATGTTATATTATTAAATTAGTCATTAAATTCATGTTTATTATGACACAATAACAGATCAATTAGCCATATTCCCAAGACAAAGACCACTGTAAGACACGCTGACCTTTCTTTGTCTTCCACATCACTAACCTACTCATGCATTGAACCTACCGCAAAGCCTATCCTAACCTGCAGACCTCCCGTAGCCTACAGGCACGTGTCACCCACTTCAGTTATGTGGGCTAGCAAATCTCACACAAAGGAACAACAATCCATTTGTTTGTCACTCCATTAACCCATCCAATATTTCTTAACCTACCTGCTCACCTACATACTTGAAGCCTACAGGCCTGAACACTACCTCCATTACAAAGAACCCATCCGTCACCCACTTACATCCAAAGTGCTCTGTTGTTCGGCCAAACAAAGAGCAATGAAACCTTCAGGGACCTGCCAATTGATGTACAAGGTACGCGAGGTCACAATCTTCATGACATCCACTTGGGACCTAACATTTTACCATACCATGGTACAAAGTCACATTGCCGATCAACGATCATTAGATACGGTGAATTCGTATCAAGTTAATCGTTTTTCTGAGTGAAAAAGTGAAGAATGGTTTTAATTTTCGGGTGTCCCTTGTCAAATCGAGAGGATGCGATGATTAAAAACTACATATAAGTACTACAGGGTATCCGACAACTTCTAATCTTTGAAACAGTTGCTGTCGCACACCAATACAAATGAGAGTTGTGATCTGATTCTGCGATCCCGAAAGGTTCTGTTTATGGAAGTGCATATCTGCACCAATGGGTCTTTGTTTCGTTATACAGATACATTACATACTACCGGCAGAGTAGTCCATTCTTCAAAAGAAATACTTTCTCCAAGAAGTGGAGTCATCAGTTTGGCCGTTATTTTACCCGCATCTTAAACAACAATTTCGGCTTTTTGAAGTTGCAAAAGAGGGCAAAATTCCACTTTTTCGTTCCTCACTCGTCCGCTAGTGATACATAAATACAGTATGTTGAACATAACCATCCATGGTACATGACACCCCAATCTGAACATATGCCATTGAAGATATGGCACCTCTGGGGATTGGTTTTGGGATGCCCGAGGAATAGATGGTTGAAGGGACATGCCGATTGACAATAACATTTGGTGATTTACAGTAAGATACCATGGTACATGAGATTTTATTAAACCCAATTCTGACATTGAAAACATCAAAGCAACTGTTGGAATAAAAAAACTCAGAACTCTATAAAGTATCATTAGTGAAACATTACTTCAAATGGAAAGAAGAAAAGCCTGAATTATGAGATTAGCTTACTGGGAGGTTGTAAAACTTTCCATAGAGATGATCTTAATCCGTAGCACAAGTGGATTTGTTTTACAACAGGGCGGCATTGGATCGTAAATAAAGACTAAAAGGGTAGCCTTTTGTGTTTTCGGGACCTCTGAGATTCACGCACTGGCGGACGAGCAAACTACCCAAAGGGAGAGATATTCTCCAAAGGGGAAATAATTGTCTGTTTTTGAGGTAATTTTACCTACACCTTAGGAGAAAAATCCCCCGTCTTTGAATGCGTTCACTTTTCCCTTAGCTAGTGAACTATGGTGCCGGCTGCTCACAGGCGGACGAGCTAATCCTTCAAAGGGAGGGGAATTTCGCCAAAAAGGGGGAATTAACATTTTTCGTGTGATTTTACCTACATCTTAGAGAACAAATTATACCTTTTGATAACGCCAAAGAGGGGGAATTCCTCTTTTCCCTCCCCTTCTTGTCTGCTAATGCGGTTGCTCCCAAGTCTGTGGTATACTATCTTAAGGATATGATGGCGCCTATTAAGGGGGTCGGGCACTGTTCTCAGAAGACCGGCTCGTGCCACGACGGTGTCTCGAGTTCATTAAGGGGTGTAGTTATTATTCTTTACGTGTTTCGTCACTTTTTATTGTTGTTGAAAGGGAGAGTCCTTTTACACAGCTGATTGCTCAGTCAGTCAGTCAGTCAGTCCGTCAGTCAGTCGGCCATGTTTACACTTACTACCAGCGGGTGACGATGATTAATACAAGATTAAACAAAGAAAGGTGAGGTGATCATCAAAGGTCTTTTAGTCTAATTATTGGCGACAACTGGTAAACATTTACTGTCCCACTATAAGTAAAACAATTGCATCACACGAAGGCTCCGATTTGTTTGTTCGGACCTGTGTTTTTTTTCGTTTGGGAGAGAATTTCTCAGGTTTTGTTGTAACCGCCTTCTGGTGAGCTGATCGTGTGACTGGGAACGGAACATGGTTTCTACATGGGAATTGGAATGTGATTGGTAAAGGTCGTCAATCGTGTCAGTCAGTCAGTCAGTCAGTCAGTCAGTCAGTCAGTCAGTCAGTCAGTCAGTCAGTCAGTCAGTCAGTCAGTCAGTCAGTCAGTCAGTCAGTCAGTCAGTCAGTCAGTCAGTCAGTCAGTCAGTCAGTCAGTCAGTCAGTCAGTCAGTCAGTCAGTCAGTCAGTCAGTCAGTCAGTCAGTCAGTCAGTCAGTCAGTCAGTCAGTCAGTCAGTCAGTCAGTCAGTCAGTCAGTCAGTCAGTCAGTCAGTCAGTCAGTCAGTCAGTCAGTCAGTCAGTCAGTCAGTCAGTCAGTCAGTCAGTCAGTCAGTCAGTCAGTCAGTCAGTCAGTCAGTCAGTCAGTCAGTCAGTCAGTCAGTCAGTCAGTCAGTCAGTCAGTCAGTCAGTCAGTCAGTCAGTCAGTCAGTCA
Source organism: Daptonema setosum (assembly GCA_964036265.1). Lineage (NCBI taxonomy): Eukaryota > Metazoa > Nematoda > Chromadorea > Monhysterida > Xyalidae > Daptonema > Daptonema setosum. The sequence continues at coordinate 7,546,762 of OZ038447.1, read as the reverse complement.
GTCAGTCAGTCAGTCAGTCAGTCAGTCAGTCAGTCAATAAGTCAGTCAGTCATAGACCACACAAACATATAGTCTGTCACTACAGTAATAAGTCATCGCTCGACCAATTAATGGTCATTCCCACGCCCTGATTGAACTGACTGACTGACCACTGATATTCATTCACGTTTCACGAATATCATTTAACCACTTATAATCCATTTGCGGATGGGTGAAATTTATGAAGACAACATGAATCCTACTTGAAAATATGCAACCAGGAATTTTAGTTCTGAATATTTTGTATAGAGGTTGAGTCTCAACTTTTCGTTTTCCGAAACTCTCAAAAAGGGGGGAACATCCATTCCCCCCCGCTTTGGGTAAAGAATCCCATAATGATGATTGATTTACGGCGTGCTAATCCATAAATCTCACCAAACCGACCGAAACGAAGTTTACATACGAATTCGTACAGGGTGGTGGAATAATTGGGTATAAAACTTTTCACGTCAAGGTTTTTTGTTCTGTACTTGATCACTACAATTAAGTTTTCGAAAAATGAAAAGATGGCGTTAACGTGATGTTTCACAAGCAAAAACACGCAAAAACATCACGCAAAAACGTAATGTTTCACAAGCATTAAATATTATATCTGTCCGCTTCATGTAAGTAGAATCCTCGGAAAGCCCGTGAAACAGCAGTTCTGCAGCAAAATGGGTTCGTTGTCCTGTTATACATTCGAACTATTTTGTAGCCTAGAAAGCACCTAGGAGTCATGGTAATTTTCCCAGAACCTACGAATTGAAGTATTTTCCCGACCACCCTGTACGTAGTTTGTCCGAATCTGATGTTCTGTCAACATGGATCAGGTAGTATTACAACGTATAATTTCGTCGGCTACTTAGTAGTTTAACTACTTGACGCAACAGTCACCTGTATGACTGTACTGTACTTTACTGACTGACTGACTGACTGACTTTGATCTTGACCGAACGACGCGTGTCAATCAATCCAGTCAGTCGGTGAAATCCATTTACGGATTTTGCTTATGATATGATAATGAGAATCGGATATTTTTGGGCAGGGGTGCAGTCAGTCAGTCAGTCAGTCAGTCAGTCAGTCAGTCAGTCAGTCAGTCAGTCAGTCAGTCAGTCAGTCAGTCAGACCACCCGGAATCAATCAGTCATCTGACTGATACAGTATGTGTTGATCATCAATCATTCACTCATCAAAACAAAATAAAACAATCATGAATGACGCACCGAAAAAAACGATACCATTTTGGTTGATTTATAACCCACTGACTGACTGACTGACTGACTGACTGACTGACTGACTAACTGACTGACTGACTGACTGACTGACTTACTGACTTACTATTTATTATCTCGATAAAAAGATCTTCGACTATTTTTTTCAGTCATTCTAAGTTTTATCATGATTATAAATTTCAAGTTCATCAGTCAAAAAAGTAGAAAACCTCAAAAATTTTCAATCAACAATTCATCCAGCCATTCCCAGTAAAAAAACAATCAATCATTCACTCATCAACCACGAAAAATCAATCATGAGTGTCGAAGACGGACCGAGAAAGAAAAATCCATTTAATTGATTGATTGATGACAGACTGGATTTGCGGTAATACAGTCGTTAACCGTTGGTCAGTCAGTCAGTCAGTCATTCGTCGTGACAGTCAAACAATCAGCACCCAAATACAGTCATCATGACAAGCAGTTTGTAAGCGCTTCACTGAGTGACCTCAACAAAGCAAAAGACTAAAATGGGAGGTTTCTCCATTTCCATAAATTACTTCAATCTGAACGAAATTCCCAAAACCAAAATTTTGTAAAAAAATCTAGTATTTTGAAAAAAGGAAACAAATTTATCAAAAAATCCGCCATTGACGGACCGACTGATGAAACTGCCAAAACTAGTCATCGCCTGCCGAATCGCATAATTTATTGTTTTCATTTATTGGACATGACAATTTCGCATGTCGTCAAGATCCGAGAAAACGGTCAATGCAACTTTTGCTTAGTTTCGCCCCCCCCCCCCCCCCGCAACAAAATCATCGTCCGATAGAAAATGTTTATCGTCACGCTTATTTAATGGGCATTTCGGATTCGTTTGCGGGAAAGGGGTTGTCGAAATTTTTCGGCAAAAGTTTCGGCAAATGTTTCGACAGAAATTTTGGCATAATTCTCGGCGTGTTGGTACTCAACTGGGCTTCGAATTCACATAGCGATGAAAGTTGTGGGGGAAGTTTTTGTGATGGATGTTTTGGGATTCTTACATGTGTTTGAGTGTCTGGGGAAGAACTTTTTGTTCCAGTTTGAAGAAATACAAGGAAAATGATACACGAAAGCACACACATTTATAGGCATTTGCGGACTTTTTCAAATCTTGAAGTAGCATTTATCGTTCTTCCTACAAACGTCCGTAGAAAAGTTCAACGTTCCCAAGTTGAATGTCCATTAAGTTTATACAACGGAAAGTGACACCAATCGAACACGACAGTTCCCCCACTGAATCGATTACATAGAATAATACCACCTACCACTTAACTAAATCTCGAATAAATTGACCAAGGGAAGTTCTTCGACTCAGGGGAAATTCGTAGCTTTGAGGCAAAGGCAACTCAACCTTCAACTTGAAGGGTAAATTCTTTGCGTAGACACCAAAAAGGTGGAATTTCCCAAAATTTCCCCTTTCTCGTTCGCTAGTTGTACCTCGAATGGAGTGAACCTGTCACATCTGATTTATCTGAAACGTCCAAAGCGAGTGAAAACGTTTCGCGAGATTCGTTTCGTTATCGCAATCAGGGTGCGATAACTTTCGTTTCGATATCGGAATCAGGGTACGATATATTTGTCCTTTCGTTCTGTTTTCGCAATCATGTAACGGAATGTATTTTCGTTTTGATATCGGAATCAGGGTACGACAAATATGTACTTTCGTTTCGATAAACGCCGTTAGAGGAAACATTGCATCATACTTAACGGGAAGAAAGGTGGTTTTCGATGTGAATTTCGAATGTGCTGAAATCGGTCTCACGCTATGAGTGGAGTTTGCCTGACTGATTATAGGGTATAGTATTTAAAATAAGTTAGGAGACTGATCATGTACTGGCGCCATGTTACGGGGTTTGAAAGACTTTATCATGATTAAACAAAACTGACTATGACTGACTGATCGACGGACTGACAGCTGGACAGACTTACTGACAGACGGACTGATTGACTGACTAACTGACTGACTCACTGACTGACTGACTCACTGACTGACTGACTAACTGACTCACTGACTCACTGACTCACTGACTCACTGACTCACTGACTCACTGACTGACTGACTGACTGACTTACTGACTGACTGACTGACTGACTGACTGACTGACTGACTGACTGACTGACTGACTGACTGACTGACAGAAAACACTACGAATGTGCCTATTACTTCCACAAAACACAGGACCGTATCAACTTTCACACGATTCCGCACACACCCTAATATAAACGTAGTAGCCATTATAAGGAAACACCCGATTTGGAGCACCGTTTATTTGCATTAGCGTATTTATACTACGAAGTGTGTTTGTTTGGTAGTAAAAGGGGGAAAGCGATAGTCGGGAGGGGTGGTGTCTTCTAAGTTTGGTTTCTTTCTTTATCATCGTGAAATACCTGTGTGAGTTAATATGTCAGTCAGTCAGTCAGTCAGTCAATCAACCAGTCAGTCAATCAGGCAGTAAGTCAGTCAATTTGTCAGTCAGTCAGTCAGTCAGACAGTCAGTCAATTTGTCAGTCAGTTAGTCAGTCAGTCAGTCAGTCAGTCAGTCAGTCTTTGACGCGTGTTGTTGAAACGAAACGAAGACATACATACAATTATGTCTACAACTAAATTATACATATTTCTACAACTTAGTTATCAGAACCTACATATGTATCTTCTGTATTACTATTTCTGAGGAATGTCAATGTATGTATCTGAATTCTACGTTATGCCAGGTAAGCGTCTGTTATTCATACATGGTAACATGATATGACTCTTCCACGGCACTTTTACGAGTTGGAGTACGTCTAACCACCTGATGTGTATCAATGTCTCGTCGCGTTTCGGAACGGGAATATGTTTACAGGGACGTGTACCAGTGAGTGAGTGAGTGAGTGAGTGAGTGAGTGAGTGGGTGAGTGAGTGAGTGAGTCAGTCACTCAATCAGAAATTTAGCATAAACCATGTACAGTATGTAGTGCTTTCTTTCTGTAGAAAGTCTCGGGAACCATGCAGATAATGACTTGAGGAAATGGCCCCATTCAGTTTTATGAGGTAGATAAATCTGAACCCGATGTACATGCCATTCATATTTCATTTTCCTCCGTTCTGAAGAGCATTCACAGTTGACTAGGAGACTGGAATTTGAAAAGAACCGCCCATTTGGACAACTTTTCCGTTCATGTATAACTTGATCAGGGTTTCTAGTTATCAAAAAAATTATTTGTGGGTCGGTTACGCCCAGACCTAGAAAAAGCGCGCGCATTCAAATTTAATCTCGGCTTCGATTAGGCATGATCTATAGAAATGTCGGTGTACATACAGTATTTACGCTGCCTCTTTAGGTACATACTGTACACACTGTATGTAGATGAATTATGGTTGCAGTCCGGAAAAGTTTTCCATAGTCGAGGGGAAACAGAAATTGTTCCAGCGGAAGTTCAGTGAATCGTAAAGAATATTTTCAGCACTTTTCACTGTAAACAGGGATTCCGTTTCAACTACACCGATTTGCCAGCGCGTGCCAGGCTGAAGCAAAATGTTGCTCATCATGATACATATTTAGCCCGATTTCACATTGACATAAACATTTACGAATCTGTCGAATCAGTCACTCGGTCACTCGGTCAGTCAGTCAGTATCAGTAAGTTATCCAGTCAGTCAGTCGGCCAGTCAGTTGGTGAATCAATGTGAGTGAATCAATCAATCTATCTTATACTCAATTAATTTACTGCGTACATACAGACATACAAGTTCGTATGTACATATGTACATACATAAAAACGTAATATACATACGCATACATATGTAAATAGATACATGTGCATACATACATACATATACTTATGTATGTAGCTCTTTTTACTGGCACCTGGCAATTTACCATCACGTGCCATGGGTACATGTGATTTGTTACATTGACAATATGTGAGGAGATAATACTGTAGTAACAACACATAACCATGAAACAAGGGGTCGGGTAATAAATTCTGACCGTCAGTCAGTCAGTCAGTCAGTCAGTCAGTCAGTCAGTCAGTCAGTCAGTCAGTCAGTCAGTCAGTCAGTCAGTCAGTCAGTCAGTCAGTCAGTCAGTCAGTCAGTTAGTCAGACAGGCAGTCAGTCAGTCAGTCAGTAAGTCAACTAGCCAGTCAGTCCGTCAGTTGGTCTGTCTGTCATCCAGTCAGTCAGTCAGTTTGTCAGTCAGTCAGCAAGTCAGTCAGCCAGTCAGTCAGCAAATCAGTCAGTCAGTCAGTCATTCAGTACCACGTACCACATGGTACCTACGCCCATATAAACCAAAGATCCGGTGCTCCAATCCCACGAATGCAAAAAAATAATTAATGAGCATCCATTCCACTTTTTATGTCAGGGATAAGAGCCTCGGGATTGGGGCTTCCAACCTGAGATTGGAAATAACATTCTTCTGTCAGTTACTCAGTCAGTCAGTCAACCAGTCAGTCAGTCAGTCAGTCAGTCAGTCAGTCAGTCAGTCAGTCAGTCAGTCAGTCAGTCAGTCAGTCAGTCAGTCAGTCAGTCAGTAGGTCAGTAAGTCAGTCAGTCAGTCAGTCAGTCAGTCAGTCAGTCAGTCAGTCAGTCAGTCAGTCAGTCAGTCAGTCAGTCAGTCAGTCAGTCAGTCAGTCAGTCCGTCAGTCAGTCAGTCAGTCAGTCAGTCAGTCAGTCAGTCAGTCAGTCAGTCAGTCAGTCAGTCAGTCAGTCAGTCAGTCAGTCAGTCAGTCAGTCAGTCAGTCAGTCAGTCAACCCACAATATGTGTTCGACTGTCAGAAGTAATCTCCCCAGCCCGTCAGTCATCCAATCAATCACTCCGTACATAAATTCAGCCAGTCCTTATAAGTTGGCGGTGGCCGTGTTTTGATGTTCGGACCACTTTTGGTCGAGTTAGCCAGTAAGTCAGTCTGTCAGTCTGTCAGTCAGTCAGTCAGTCAGTCAAAGTTCCTACCCCAATCAGCTAATAAGTCAAGTGCAGTAGTGTAATAGTTAATAACCCATTAATTGAACGCACATTGAACGAGATGATTAAGGGGGCAATGCGGGTGCAAAGAGTAAAAGTTATGGAATGACGGACTGACTGAGTGACTGACTGACTGATTGAAAAAAAAAACTCGAAGGACCATTCTTATTCACAACCAGTCTACGCAAAACAATAAGAGTGACAGGTGTAATTGCACTGTTGAGCCACCAATCCGTCACATTTCGGAACGTTTCTAGTGTTATTTCGTTTCGTTCTGTTTCGTCACCGACCATGTCGAAACGAAATTCCTGAAAAGTGACAAGTGTAACTTCACTGTTGCGGCATCAGTCGGTCGAGTTTCACAAAGTATGCCGTAAATTTCGTTTCGTTTCGTTCAATTGCGGTGTTTCGAACCGTCGAAACGTCCGAAACTATGTAACAAATTTTAGTGGCTTCGTTGCACTTGTTGCGGACGCGTAACCGACTTTGATTGATGGGATTTCTAGAGTCTTTGGTTTCGTTTCGACTGGTTTCGTCTTGTCGGCTTGTCAGCTAAATGCTTGTTGTTGTGACAATTGTAAAATATGGAGGGGGTTTTCATATCAGAGTGAGTGAGTGAGTGAGTGAGTGAGTGAGTGAGTAAGTGAGTGAGTGAGTGAGTGAGTGAGTGAGTGAGTGAGTGAGTGAGTGAGTGAGTGAGTGAGTGAGTGAGTGAGTGAGTGAGTGAGTGAGTGAGTGAGTGAGTGAGTGAGTGAGTGAGTGAGTGAGTGAGTGAGTGAGTGAGTGAGTGAGTGAGTGAGTGAGTGAGTGAGTGAGTGAGTGAATGAGTGAGTGAGTGAGTGAGTGGGTAAGTGAGTGAGTGAGTGAGTGAGTGAGTGAGTGAGTGAGTGAGTGAGTGAGTGAGTGAGTGAGTGAGTGAGTGAGTGAGTGAGTGAGTGAGTGAGTTTTGTCCGCCTCGCATGTATGTGAAAACTTCGTTGAAAAACTTTCGTGTCCGAGCTTCACAATCATAGAACGGAGATCGTTGCAACGAAGTTCGGGTGGAAAAGTCTCTCGTCTAACCGAACGATGTCCAAAAAAGTGGTTTTGTTGACGTTAAAAGTCACAAGTGTCAATTGGTTGTTCGTAATTAACGCTATCTCCGTTCAACGTTTCTGATCAATCGTATGCAGTCGTTCAGAAACAAAATAACTGACTGACTGACTGACTGACTGACTGACTGACTGACTGACTGACTGACTGACTGAAGTCTAATTGACCGATTGACTGATAGAAAAGGAATG
>OZ038447.1:7529574-7537074 GCA_964036265.1 Daptonema setosum | reverse complement strand
TCCACGTACACTTCGAAATGCTCATGCTTCACCGATGTATCACTAGTGTCTGAGTCAATGATCTTTCATAGAACAGGATCTTTAGGTGAGCTGTCCTCATGATTACCGATTCATTCAATCTTCCCATCCTTTTTGTAATCTTTTAACCTGCCGCTTCACAATGGCAACCTCACAGGTGGGAACAATGATACAAATACAATACATGGAATCGTGTATGGGAGGATTCTTAATTGGCGGTGATTATGCCGTGGATGACGTGAATGACCATTCTTCCATCAGGTCATTAGTGTCACCTCGAGACAATCGTAGAGTTCATGGAACAATCCCATGTATTCCAAGCACAACCTAAAAAATTCACGGGGTTGTTAAAAAATGCATTAAAAACATTTTGCAAGCGTTCTTCCTTCATTGCTTGGGAAATGTGTGTTGGGAAATTTTTATTAGAAATATTCAATCAAGTAAACACTTCAAAGTTCATGTTCACCATATCGAAGAACGAACCGACATGGGGGACCACCCGCGGTTATAATCTGTGAAGATTAAGATGATGATGAGGAGACCTTTCGTCACTGTCGTTGCTCTCCGTTGGTGTCAGTGAAGATTGCCTCAAGCTAAACAGTAGATAAACGGTGATAGTATACTGAGATCTGTGACCGCAATCTGATGTTCTGATGCGATTCATGAAAGATCCATCCTTTAAAGACCGCTTTTGAACAGATCTTTGCCGGGGGTGTCTGATTGGCAGATCGTTCCAATTTACCAAATTTTTTACCAAATGAACCCATCCGAAAAAGCCTTTTAATCTATCAATCTATCAATCGATATAACGATCAATCAGTCGGCTGAGTCCTTTACGTAATCACACACAGTTGAAACGTTTACCGTTATTCCCATCTGTCATAACGATCTTTGTGTGAAAATGAATCTACCAACCACAAGTTATACGGAAACGGGACTTACCGTGCTGACATGGCGAGACGACTGACTGAAACATGAAGGAAGTCGTGGCGACTTCGTTTTTTCAGTGGAACTTTTTCCTTACCGAAGTCATCAAAGCACACTGATACTATATGAGAATGGTGTTTTTGGTAGTGGAAAGAGACGTTGAACAAACTGACGGGCAGAATGGCAGACACCCCAGCTGCAGGCGTCAGGGTCTTTGTCTCAGGTCAGGTTTCGAACCTCCACCACCGCCAGTTTCCGAGGCTGGCGCCCTACGCACTAAACAATTCAGGCAACATCCTGACCATCATGATGATTTCATACAACGATACAATTTCTAATTACCGAAAACTTTACGACCTAATGTTTCAGGTAGAGCCGGGTGATGCATGCACCAACGCGCTGCTGCGTATGACATACTGCCAGCATTGTGCCAGGGAGAACAGCGCTCGGCCCTGTTTGGGAATGTGCCGAAATGTGGCCAAAGGTTGCCTGGCCGATCATACCGATCTCGATAACGACTGGGATCAATATATCGGTGAGTGAGTGAGTGAGTGAGTGAGTGAGTGAGAGAGTGAGTGAGTGAGTGAGTGAGTGAGTGAGTGAGTGAGTGAGTGAGTGAGTGAGTGAGTGAGTGAGTGAGTGAGTGAGTGAGTGCAGTGAGTGAGTTAATATGTTTTTTCTGCATTTTTCTCTATTATCTCATCATATTCTCCTGATTCACTCTGACAACTCTGGCGTTACTGTAAGTCAGTGAATAAATCAGTAGTTCAGCACGTCAGTCAGTCAGTGTGTCAGTCATTCAATCAGTCAGTCAGTCAGTCATTCATTCAGTCAGTCAGTCAGCTGTGACCCATAACCACTCACCACACGACTGTATACAAGATGAAGTGTACTACTACAAATGCATTTCTGACTGTCACTGAACTGTAATCCCAAATACTCCAAGGGTCATCTCAAAGTTCCCAGGGGGATCAAACTCGGCGGATGTTCATTTATCCCTTAGAGAAGGATAAACTAAAAAAACTCGTGGACTAAACATTCAGTTTTCTCGTATAGTTTTCTAAAAAGCTACAAAAATACCTCTTTTAGTTGTATTTCTGACCCCCAGAGTCCCCACCAGAGTCATCAAGCTTCATTGGTTCAAAGTATATGAGTCATCCCACGGCACTGGCTGAAGAGCATTTTTATAATTGTAGTAACTGTAATCTTCTCAAAAAAAATCACCTTTGACCATTTCGAAACCCATTACCTACATACATACCTAAATGTAAAGGAACAACTTCAATATACCCTAAAAAGTTACCCTAAAAAGATGAATTCCCCCTTCTCATTCACCAATACCACTGAATGACCTGATGGTCTCTTGGTACCATGCGTCTTACATATGTACCAGTTGAACCATGTCCTCTAACTTGGTTCCATACAACAGTCTTGTCCCATGTGTGTTTGTGTGTGTGGGCTCGCAAATGAGAAAGAAATTAGCATTTTGGGCAGCCCGGAGTTTGTTGGTTCGACTGTTGGTTCTGGATGGGAGTCGGGGTCAACGTAGTTTGTGTCTTGAACGAGGTACAATTGTTGCTTGGAGTCAGGGAACGACAATATGAGAGTTTGTGTGACCTCTTTTGGAGGACTTACTTCAAAAAGGATTTCCTACGTTTTACAACAAATTTGGGACATAACGGGACTCCTGGTGATGTAGGTTCTTCAGATGAATCCTCCGTTATCGCAGGTGTGCGCATAATTAAATGTGACATAACGTAATGAGATCTGATGGTCGCGCGTGACAAGTGGTCATGATGACCCACGGTGGGGAATCCGGGGGTTAGGGGGGAAGGGGTTGGACCACATTTGCATAATCATCGCCAGGTGCCTTCTGATATCTAATTGACGTTTGGAATAATGTTATATGTTTTAGCCTATCCACGGAATCTAGCCTATGTTTCTCAAAAGAATTTTGGCGCGCAATTTGAACTCAAATCTGCTTTTCGAAACAAAAATCCATATGCACCTGTTCCCGCCAAGCGGTGCCCTGACTATGAACTGTGTCAAAGTGCGTAATGATGATCGAATTAAGCCAATTACGTGTGAAAGAGATTAGTGCCGTCCAGCCGCTGGCGGACGAGTCAAACCTCCAAAGGGAGGGGAATCTTTTCCAAGAAAGGAGAAATCACATAAATTAGGCCATTTACCTACACCCTAGGAAACAAACTTTACTTTTTGAAACTGCCAAAGAGGGGAAATTCCACTTTTCCCTCCCCTTCTCGTCCGCTAGTGCGTTCAGCCGACACAATGGCTACCTACGTTTATCATTATTAGGCTGTAGTAATAGTCGTGTTAATGTCGGCAGTATTCATGTCCCATCTCACCTAACTGGACCAGAGGATCGGATTAAGTTTACAATTATTAAGGTTTCATGCAAATGGGATCGAGTATCAAAGAGATACGACAATGATGTTGGGTAAGGGGGTCAGGTATTATCACATCTTTTATTTTATTGAATGGGATGTTATCAGATGTCGTTTAGCGGTGTCATACAAGAAATGATTACATGATGATTTTCTTTGTAGACAACACGGGGACGAGAAGGGTGGGGAAAAATGGAATTCCCTCCCTCTTTGGCGTTTTTAAGTAGAGTTTTTTCTCTAAGGTCTTGAAAAAATTGCCTCAAATAACTAGTTTCTCTTCATTAAAGAAACTCCCATCCAAACACAAAATATCTAATTAGACCATATAAGAGCCTATAGAAAATCACAGATTTTTTGTAGTTAACCGTGAAAGATAAAGTTTGCCATACACGTTAGGCCCGAAATTACTATCGTTCTATAACGCACTAGAGGACGAGAAGGGGTGGGAAAAAGGGAATTCCCCCGTCTTTGACTTTTAAAAAAAGTAGAGTTTGTTCCCAAACTTGTAGGTAAAATGGGCTGAAAACTGCCAATTCCCCCTCTTTGACGAAATTCCCCTTCCTTTGGGCATTTAGCTCGTTCGCCAGTGCTACAACGGTATTGAAATTTCCGGGCTGAATGCCTGCCGATTAAGTCAAGTGTTTTCAAGGGTTCAAAGCAGACGCGATTCGACTGATTGGATGAACTCATTAATTCGTGAATCTTGATTCAAGAAAGGGATGCGCATTTTGGGTTTACAGAAACGGGAGCCAGGAAACCGTGATTTCTTTGTTTGTTTAGAGTTTTGGGAATTTTTTAATCAACTCAACCAGTAATGAATACAAGCGCTAATCATCATCACCCCGTGGTTTGCTGGTTAAAATGAGGTTTTGATGTCTAATCTATCGAGGCTCACTGATGTTTCTCTCACTTTTCACGAGTTGTAGTACACTATATTTTTACTACAACCATACAATCGTTTGTAGTTTCGATTAAACGGTTATAACATGACAATAACGATACGGCTAACACTGAATGACTGACTGACTGACTGACTGAATGACTACATACCCACATACCACTCCAATACATCATTGTCGCATTTTGGATAATTATTTTTCATCCACTATGACACTTGCCAGAAACTGGTATAGTAGCTTGGGGTGTCACTAGATTTCAGGGGTGGGCATGACAAGAATTCCACTTTTCATACTTAATCGAGTAATTTGGGCCGGCCCTACGTAAATTAATTTCATTCCCCGAAATGGCACATTAGAACGTGCTTAACATGTGCCAGCTAATAGATCATGCCAGTGATAGGGGCCATTATTTTTCATCCATTGTGACACGTCGTTTTCGGGTCAGCGGCATGTGGGGGAGGGGGTCCTATAGTATGGTACATGAACAGGATGGCAGAGAATAAAGAAAACGTCTTTTTGCATGTTCAAGGAAATTTAAGTTTATTTCAACCCATGAGTTTAAGTAATCGTATATTGACTGAAAACTCAAATATTCCATTCTGGTAAAGTTCAGTTCCTTCTATTTGGACCGTTCTGGGGGGGGGGGAGAGGGGCGGACCCATGGAAGGATAGATGAAAACTATAATGGCAGCTAACCGTGGAACCATTTACATTTATAAATGTTTTTTATTCAATGTTCTAAATTTTTTAGAGTCTTGACTAACTTCTAGTCAAAACAGTTATTTTCACTGTCTTTGGAAAAAAATTCGTCCCATTGTACCATTTTTAGATGGGGGAGGGAGGGGGAGGGGGAGGGGTACGGAGAACTTTCACCCCGCGGAACTTTCACCCCGATTTTTTAAGGGCTTTTCACCCCGCGAAAATTCTAATTTTTCGCGGGGTGAAAAGCCCTTAAAAAATCGGGGTGAAAGTTCCGCGGGGTGAAAAGACACGGAACCGGGGAGGGGGTAGGCCACATGCAAAAATGAATTATGCCAATGTCGCTAACAATCGTTTATTAATACGCGTAAAAGAGTTGTACTTTTGTGATGTTTTGTTGGACAAGGGGGGTGTCATGATAGGATTATTAACCTTTTTTTACTTATGGAGGTTTTCGCTATTCTTTTGTTTATTAGTTATTTGTTAAAGCGTAGTAATAATGGGGGTTCTAAAGCTAGTTCTAAAAACCATGTATAAAAAAAACTGGTAACTAACAAGTTGAGAAACCACGGATTTTGTGTACTCAGACACAAATAAACGTTTATTGCGTTTTTTCTCAATTATTTTCTCAGCATCATTTTCCCGTACCCAACAAAAAACTCTCTTCCGCTTGCAATTCAATAGTACATAATCGTGGTGCCTAAAAGTAGCAAAACGACGGTCTCTTTTCACGCTCATTTCACTCACGCAATCCCCAAATCCGACACGCATAAAAGCAAACAGTTGTAAAAACCTCTATATTATACGGTACAGGCGGACGATAAAGGAGGGAAAAGTGGAATTTCCCCCTCTTTGGCGGTTTCAAAAAGTAGAGTTTTATCCTTAAGGTGTAGGTAAAATGTCCACAACTGCCAATTCCCCCCTCTTTGACAAAAAACTCCCTTCGCTAGACTTGGCTTGTCCGCCAGTGGTATAGGCTCCATAGCACTAGCGGACGGGATGGGGAGGGAAAAGTGGAATTCCCCCCTCTTTGGCGGTTTCAAAAAGTAGAGTTTTTTCCTTAAGGTGTAGGAAAAATGGCCTTATTTCTGCCGATTCCCCCCTCTTTGGATAGATTCCCCTCCCTTTGGAGGTTTGGCTCGTCCGCCAGTGCTCCATAGTACCCCGTACCGGAAACTATCACTGTTTAATGGGGGCCGTCCAAAAACAGCAAGTCCATTGTGTGGATACTGAATGAGTCCAGCTGGTTTTGATACTCAAATTTGATGGGGGAGAGGGGAAAGACGCAAAAAGAAATTGATAACCAAGTAATTTCTGTTTGGTTTTTCATTTTTGTTTCAGATAATGGTATTAATTTTTTTTATAATCATTATATGCTTCATAGTACACGAGACCGGAAAGTATCACAGTTTAATGAGGGTCGCCCAAAAAAGTCCATTGGGCGGAGGGTCGGGGGCTGAGTACAGCTGGTTTTGATACTCGAGTTTGATGGGGGAGAGGGCGCAAAAGAAGGACTTTCTCCTTTTCAGCTAAGATTGTATCCTTTTTATTCCTATTCCGATAATGAATTTAATTCATAATCGGTGAATGAATCGATAAGGAAATTACGTATCGAAACAGAAAATCATGAAATCAGTACTTTTTATGAATGACCAAACGAAAATTTTATGAAAAACACAGTTGAAATACCATCTAATTTGAATTGCATAGAAACATCTGTTTTTTTATGATGTCGGATCGTAGTGTAGAGAATCTGATTTTTTATGAATGGCGGAATTCTACGCAATGTTCATAGAGCTTCATCTGTTTCCCATCGAGATTTCTGTTTCCTTATGTGGATATTCACATACATAAAAAGTGACGTTTGGCGTACTCTAATTATATAATATAAAATGTACGTTGGACGACCGGTATTGAACCTTGTCAGGGAAAAAGTAAAAAAAATTGTATGTAAATGAGACTTGAAGAAGGGATGTAAAGAAAAACGGTTTTTTAGTGGATTCCAATGATTAGAAGAGAAAAATTTATAAATTGTTATGGAGTGGAACTGTTATAGCCTGGTCAGGGTTTCTTGTTATCAAAAATAAGTTTTGTGGGTATGCAATAAATCAGGTGCAACTTTTTTATTTTATCTTGATGTTATCCGAAAGAAAAAAAATTTTTTCGAACTTTTGACAGCGCGCCAAAAGCAGATTTGAATTCAAATTGCGCGCCAAAAAGTTTCTAAGTAACAAGAAACCCTGGATAAGCTATAAAAGGATCTCATTGTATTGCTCAGTGCAAAGATGAAAAAAAGTCTTACTGTGATCTACTGGCAGACCTCCGAAGGGAGGGGAATCTTTCCAAAGAGGGGGGAGTGGGCAAAAATTAGGTCATTTTAACTACACCTCAAGCGTCAAAGAGGGGAATTCCACTTTTCCCTCCCCGTCTAGTCCGCTAGTGCTGAGATCAGAGAATAGACGGGCTTTTGACATAATTAGGTTCCTGAAACTTGATGGCTCTGACCAGCTGCCGGGACCAAAAAAAGTACAAATAATTCGCTTAGATTCGGT
>OZ038447.1:7522074-7524574 GCA_964036265.1 Daptonema setosum | reverse complement strand
CCCATGCCTTCAGGGCATTTTTAGTTGCTTGTGCACTTATGTTTATGTACTGCAAAATGAACCAATTGTCGGGCGAACCAATCGTCTACAGTAAGATACCTTTGAAGAAGCGGGGGTTGACAACATTCTGGTAACGTCACGAAACTACGTATCCAGAAAAGTTGAATTAGTTTTTGATAACCTATTAGTCATACGATCCCTCAAACCGCTGTTTGTGTCCATTAGGAAAGATTCAGGCAGTCCAGAAAATGAGATTTACTGGACAGTGCATTTATAGTATAGTAGAGTATTTTCATCCATTATCATCTAATTAAAACATCATCTAATTAAAACAGCACCTAATTAAATCACCTATCATAAACGCGGCACACGTGAAAAACGCTTGTTCAATTTCAGGTCAACAATCGGAAACACTGTATCTACGGTAAGTATCGTGTATGTAAATACCATAGTACATACAACAGATTCCCACCACAGTATTGAGGTGCACTCGTAATGTGAAAACACTACAAACAACAACACAATATAATACCACTTGTAAGATTCTGACAATAATGTATGTAAGTATGTATTTACATAGTTACATATGTATCATCGGTTCGCCAATAAACAGAATGAACTATCCAACGCTCGATGTAAAGTAGGGGATGGTGTTTAGGAGTGAGTAATGAATTTCATTTTTTTTCTATCGGCTTCCATCGCTGGTGTTTATTTCTTTCGTTGTAGGTGAAGTGACTTTGAATTTGATGGCAAACCACTTCTCTTTGGAAAAATATGTACAAACCTTGAGAAAAGGTGTGTAGTATTTTCGCAATCAACTTTGATTCGATCATGAAAACGGTCGCTTCAATGTAAGCCTAGTGTTCTGACCAATTCCTCTACACCTTCAGAAACAAATGAATACCACGTTCTTGACTGCCGTTACCGTTCGCCCTTTTCTCACTCAACCGGTGCCGTTTCACATTTGAAAATTCGTCGTAATTCAAGTGAGCAATTCATTCACAACGAGTGAATGAGCTCATCACTTCATCCACTGGCGGACGAGCCAAATCTCCAAAGGGAGGGGAATGTTCCCAAAGAGGGGGGAATTTTCAGAAATCAGACCATTTTACCTACACCTTGAGGAACAAACTCTATTTTTTGAAACTGCCAAAGAGGGGGGAATTCCACTTTTCCCTCCCCTTCTCGTCCGCTAGTGACTTCATCACCTCACCACACAACTGTACATTGGCGGACGAGCTAATCGTCAAAGGGAGAGGAATGTCGTCAAAGAGGGGGAGAGGAGGAATCAGCAGGTATCAGGCCCTTTCACCTGCACCTTGGGGAACAAATTCTATGTTAAAATAATGCCAAAGAGTGGGGAATTCCAGTTTTCCCGCCCCTTCTCGTTCCTAGTGAACTGTACACACCACATTGGAGGAGTTCTTCTACAACGATATGCTACAGTGACAATCTGTTTGAGATTCCCGTCATTTGGGGGGGGGAATGATGAGGGTCGGAAAATTGTGCGGTTATCCAAATCGAAAGGGAAAATTTCTCTTTTTAAGGTTATGATGAAAAAAGATTTGAAAACAGATGGTTCTCCTCATCAGGAGGAATTTATCTCTGCCCCCCCCCCCGGCTACAGGGGGGGGGTGGCGAAGGATTCTTCTTGTTCACCAATCGAACTACCGATCCATTGAACAAACACTTGACCGGTGATCTTTCGGGGGGCCGGGGGGGGGGGGGGTTATTTAGTTGTAGACGGAGATTCGGGGGGGGGGGGGATTCTGCGGAAATTTCACTTATGTCTTTTGTGTAGGAGGGGTGGTGTTATATTTCAGACATTTGATGTGTTGATATTCGAAAAGTACAATTTGCTGTTAAGCTATTCTTGGAGACAGACATACAGACAGACAGACAGACCGACAGACAGACAGACAGACAGTCAGCCTGCAGTCAGTCAGTCAGTCAGTCAGTCAGTCAGACAGTCAGTCAGTCAGTCAGTCAGTCAGGCAGTCAGTCAGTCAGTCAGTCAATTACTCAGTCAGTCAGTCAGTCAGTCAGTCAGTCAGTCTGTCAGTCAGTCAGTCAATCAGTCAGTCAGTCAGTCAATTACTCAGTCAGTCAGTCAGTCAGTCAGTCAGTCAGTCAATTACTCAGTCAGTCAGTCAGTCAGTCAGTCAGTCAGTCAGTCAATTACTCAGTCAGTCAGTCAGTCAGTCAGTCAGTCAGTCAGTCAATTACTCAGTCAGTCAGTCAGTCAGTCAGTCAGTCAGTCTGTCAGTCAGTCAGTCAATCAGTCAGTCAGTCAGTCAATTACTCAGTCAGTCAGTCAGTCAGTCAGTCAGTCAGTCAGTCAATTACTCAGTCAGTCAGTCAGTCAGTCAGTCAGTCAGTCAGTCTGTCAGTTAGTCAGTCAATCAGTCAGTCAGTCAATCACTGAGTCATCCCGTCAAAGATTCAATTATAGAAATCTCTACACCCCGTATGTGCATGTCTAATGAACCATAAACCGTTT
>OZ038447.1:7491908-7521874 GCA_964036265.1 Daptonema setosum | reverse complement strand
GTGTATTCTGACCATAACCTTATTATTCTTGAGAACTATTTGGCAATAAAACAAGAATTTTAATTTAGATCAGTAACCAGCATGGTGACCAGGATTTCTCGTGGAGGACCCAATGGACGGTCATTTCGCTCCAGGTCACCGGCAGCTTCCAGGTAAACACTCACTCACTCACTCACTCACTCACTCACTCACTCACTCACTCACTCACTCACTCACTCACTCACTCACTCACTCACTCACTCACTCACTCACTCACTCACTCACTCACTCACTCACTCACTCACTCATTCACTCACTCACTCACTCACTCACTCACTCACTCACTCACTCACTCACTCACTCACTCACTCACTCACTCACTAACTTACTCACTCACTCACTCACTCACTCACTCACTCACTCACAGGTCGGTGTCGGTGGCCGGACCACCCGCGGATACGCGAATCATGTTGGAAGGCTACAACCAAACGATGGGTCAGCTGAAATCGGTTCCAAACCCGACGACAACGTCATCGACATCGACCAAAAGTTTTCATCGGTCTGTCAGTATGCACCAACCGAGCACCATTCAGATGTACCCCTGCTCACAGCAAGTCAACATACCATCGCATCCCATATGAAACATCTTCTATATAGCGTATTCGAGGTTTCTTGTTAGCCGAAAACTTTTTGGCGCGCAGTTTGAATTCACATTTTTTTGGCGCACGTTCAAATGTTCGAGAAACAATGGAGAAAATTCAAATGCGGTCTCTTTATCTATGAATTACCCGTTTTCTGTGTGTTCTGATGAATTTATATAACTTGGTCAGGGTTAACAAAAATTCAGAAATTTATTTTATGTACCGGTTGTGCATTTTTCGGTAAACAACAAATTGAGCGCAATTTTCGTATGCTGTCCGAATGTTATATGAAAATAGACTTCATTTCTCGAAAAAAAAAATTAGCGCACATAAAGCAGATTTGAATTCAAACTACACGCCAAAAAGTTTCTGGCTTAAATGAAACCCTGGATAGGCTATAGCTGCATGGAAAAGTCTTGCTAATGAGCTTCTGGAGATTCAAGTAATAAATGACACGTTAACTTGTTCAACCCAGTGTAACACCCACTGAACATGATGACTGCATGTTATAACATACAGCTTTTGGGTGGAGTTGAGTCGGACAACCGACTATTATGCGTCACCTTCTTTTACATTTGATGCAGCTTTTTTATAACGATTCACGAGTTGGAGTAGTTAACACTGCAACTTTTCACTTGAATCATTGTCAGCCCTTTATGTAAGGGGCAACAAGATCGGCGCGCTTTCAAATTTGGTCTCCTAATCAACCCATAACACTGTCATAGACTGAAATCGAAGGCACGAAATGTTTTCGCTCAGTTGTCTTTCTCATGATAAAATTGCGTATTAAGTTTGTGCGTGCATAAAAGAGCCTCACTATTAGGAAAAGTCGTACTTGAACTTTCAATCTCCTATAGCCTATCCAGGGTTTCTTTTTAGCCGGAAAATTTTTGGCGCGCTGTTTGAATTCAATCAAATTTGTTTTTGGTGCGCTTTCAAATTTTCTTGAAATAAAATCCTCTTCCCATAAACTTTGGACAACACGCGAGAACTGCGCTTAATTCGATAATTACGCCGGTTCATAAAATACATTTTTTGATAACAAGAAACCCTGAACAAGCTATAATCCCTTGTGTTGAATGACATATCCAAAATACTAACTTTTGCCCGGTCAGGGTGTCTTTTTGCTAAAACTTTTTGCGCTGTACTCTCACTCATGAAAGTCCTTTTTTCACGTCTTTTCCAAAATACCGTAATGGGGTGTACAGCTAATTTATTGCGTGTGAAGAAGCAGAAGCTTTTTTTAGCAACAAGATAACCTGACACTGCTATATTATTATCTGAACTATGATTCTCCCTGTTTGGCCTACATATTTAGAGTTTCATGTAACTCAGACATTTTCATGAAAACCGTTCGAACACGCTGAAACTTTTAGACTCATCTTTTTGAACAATATACATAAAGTACATCCGGCATAATCGTCTCGAGGTTTGTGGAAATAAGATTTATAGTAGGAAGGTATTTTGAACTATCTATATGAAACCATACAAATTTTCTTTTCTTCAATGTGATTCCTGAATAAATATATTTATTTATGGTTCATTCATATTTTTCTGTCAAAAACGCTTTCGCACTTCACTTATGCATTCCTTGTATTGTTGGTCTTCTGTATGTTGTTTTCGAGAAATAAAGCTTTCGCGCCTTGTCAGATAATTCATATCACCCGATAATTCACTTCCTCACTCACTCACTCACTCACTCAATCACTCACTCACTCACTCACTCACTCACTCACTCACTCACTCACTCACTCACTCACTCACTCACTCACTCACTCACTCACTCACTCACTCACTCACTCACTCACTCACTCACTCACTCACTCACTCACTCACTCACTCACTCACTCACTCACACTCACTCACTCACTCACTCACTCACTCACTCACTCACTCACTCACTCACTCACTCACTCACTCACTCACTCACTCACTCACTCACTCACTCACTCACTCACTCACTCACTCACTCACTCACTCACTCACTCACTCACTCACTCACTCACTCACTCACTCACTCACTCACTCACTCACTCACTCACTCACTCACTCACTCACTCACTCACTCACTCACTCACTCACTCACTCACTCACTCACTCACTCACTCACTCACTCACTCACTCACTCACTCACTCACTCTCTCACTCACTCACTCACTCATTCACTCACTCACCCATTTGATTAACGATAACAACTGACTGAACACCGTAGCAAAGGAAACTCTAAGTTGTTTTTCTCCGGTTGTCATCCAATTTTCAGTGTCTGGAATAAAGTTGGTGCAAACTATGTTTTCTCAACACCATTAAACTTTCAATTGAATTATAGCTTCTTTATTAGTTGTTAGAAAACATTTTTCCACCCATTCAGACTTTGCGAAAATTAAATATCATAAAAAAATTTCATCATAACCATTTTATGAATGATACGACAGGACAAGTTATACATTACAAGACAAAAAGATGTAGCACTAGAGTCATCGTTACGGCTATCAATAATTCGACGCTGATTGGTTCAACGATGAATTCACCTAGTAACCGCGGAGCTTTTTGTTAAGTCTGTTCGGTGTTTCTCATTACTCTCAAATATTTACCGTACTTTCTTTAGCGCGCATCAAATTTTCGGCACGCCTCACACTACAAGTTTCTAAACTTTCCATACTACATGCGGACATAATAATCAACGAGCCCAACTCATTAATTGTATCTTAAAAAGGATTTCCGAAACTTGGAAACAAGATACCCGGACCAAGCTTTAGTTGCCACAACGCATTATGTACTGTAGTCTATTGACCATGCACCAAGTTTATGATAAAGCACTCACCTATGTTTGGACCACTAGCGGACGTGAAGGGGAGGGAAAAGTGGAATTCCCCCCTCTTTGGTGGTTTCAAAAAGTGGTTTTTGTTCCTTAAGGTGTAGGTAAAATAGCCTTCTTTCTGCCGATTCCCCCTCTTTGACGAAATACCCCTCTCTTTGGAAAATAGCTTGGAAAAAAAGGTTTGGACCACCAGTACTGACAGTATCGATCCAACATACATAGCGCCAGTAAACTTTTCCTCCGGCTGTCAATAAATCAACACCCTTCCTGACTGGTACATCAGTCGTTAGATGGATTACCTCATTCCGTTGATACCCGCTCTGAAATTCGGATGGAAGAACTCAGTCACCAGATTAAGAACAAAAAAATTCTGTATATGCTTTCATCAAAGTTTTTTTACCTATTTTTTCCCAAAGTTGTAAAAAATCGAATCTTACATATCCTCCCTGACCCTCGTCCGCGGAGTCGTCTCACCGAAAGAAGATAATTTGTCGTCCCACCGGTGCTCTTCTCATTGTTTCGGTGGACGAAACACGTGTTTACAACACTGTTTGCCATCCATTGTCAAAAAACTAACCGAGTTCCCGACGTTAGGGTGTTGCGGAAATTGTTCACACAGCACTGTTCAAGATTTTTTTCCAAACCCTAGATTATTGGTTTTGAATGCAAGCTCTCGAATGACAACAACTCAGTGTAGAACCGGTCAGCTTGTGTATTTCAACAAACACAACTATTTGACAACCAACAATGTGTAGTTAACCTGTTTTTCAAATCCTCCATATCCTCCAATATCAGCAACTCTTTCCGCACTGCTCGTGTGTTTCCACAGATAAAAGCATTTGGCAGGCAACATTGTAAATAGAGTTATTCTACCTCCATATCATTGTGAAAACGTTTCTATACTAAATCCTCTGAATCACTAACCTAAAACTGTCAAAATTATTCACCGTTTTCAGCTAATACATGGGACTCAACCAAATCAACTCATACCAATCAATCTACAGCCAGCACAACAAACAGGTCATAAAACATTTCACAACCATCAGCAAAGAACAATTTTACGGTGTTGACGGATTTTTATCGGTCATTAATCGATTACGACAACCAACAGCTTCAACGCTGAAGAGGCTTCTAAGAGGAAAGCCCAAAATACTGAACCTGGAAGCGACCCCGGGTCATTAATCCTATTCAACGGGCTAGATTACTCTACTTCGGTCCAAAAGTAGCGATAATTTATCGCAACTGCACCTAATTTACCCTTTTCATCTTTGCTATTGCAGTTCGGTGTCCGCGTTGGGCAGCCAAACTCATATCTTCCGTATTATTATTCGCTAGGCGTCTTTCGGCGGCATAGAGCGTCAGGTTGCATTATAACCGCGCTGAGACAACCACAGACGCCGCTGCGTTGTTTCGTGGTCAGTAGTTGTTGCGGTGCGCATCTTGCAATCCGAGACCACACAGTCTCCGGACCTTGGCAACTCTCTTTTAATATTTCCAACGTGCACGACGAACGAATTTATTTCATGTTGTTGTATAGCGTCTGGACATTGGAACCAAGGACAAGCTTTGTTGCGAACGAACGAACGTCTGTTTGTTTGTTCTCCTGAAGCAAAAGCGTGATTCGCTATCCCCCTACGATTCTGTGTGTGTGTGTCAAGAAACCGATTTTTCTTGTCGTCTGCCGTTCGAGTTCGGCTTTTCCGCTTCACAGTTTGACGACACTTCGCTAACGTGCGAACTCCACTTACCCAAAACGAACACGCGACACCTTCAAAGCCATCGGTGGCACGCGAACGGCAGCACCAGTAATTGAGTGACTGACATAAACGCACGGGTGTTGCCAGTGGGGGCGAAACGAAAACAGTCTGGCGTAAAGCGTCTCAGTTTTCGGAAGCATTTGAACGGATTTTGGGTTGGAACAGATCGTTGCGCTGTGTTGTGGCAGGAAAGTCGGCCACTGAACGTCGTCGATCGGCTGAGGATAACACCGATCATCGAACACATGTTGATCTACGTGGATAAATGTATATCTTCAATTACGACACCTAAACTGACAACAATCACCTATTATTACAACAATAATTGACTCTAATTTACGGCATCAGTTCGTAAACCTACGCATAATTATCTACCATGGCACCAAATACACCGATACAACCGAAGAAATCCATCGCCGGTCTGCCGCCGCCGCAGCTGCCGCCACGTTGGTTGTCTTTTTTTATAATTTTCTTTTTTTTCATGGCATTTTTTAAAATGAAATTTTTTATAGGTATCAAAAATAAGTCACGCTTTCAATGATAAAATACATATGTACGTACTATATATAGAAACCATATGTTTCAGTGAGAAAAGGTTTGTGTTTTCTAAACATATCCAGTTCTATCACAAACAGTTATGCTAGTGTTACGAGATCAGTTTATCTTATCCACTTTCCACATTTATCTCAATAATCATCGATGGTGTCCCAGCGAAACGTGAGAATGTTGTTAGAATATAACGGTTTAAGCATTCAATACGCAACCCGCATTCGAAGTCATCAATTTTCCCGAGAACATTTTTATGTCATCCGAATATATAAAACGCCGGATGGCGTCCATTCATTCCTTTATCGCCTCTTTCTTCGTGGCACAAATTGGGTTTCCGGTTTCGGTATCTGACGTTTCTAGATAACAACGGTCACCGCTCAAAACATAACGCGCTAGATCTGAAGAAAACTTCTTGTATACTTCTTCCCGAGTGTTGTGTTTATGCTAATGGCGGTTGAAAAGGTGATTGACTCGCCGTCTTATTGTTTAAAGAATAATTATTACTTAAGACTAGAATGAAAATTCATAAAAGTCTGAAATTTCCTCCTAAAGGTGTTCAGATAACAAATTCTTGTTGCAAATGGTTTCATCCGCTGTTAGACGGGTGTATAGGTGTGTGTGTGTACCTGAAGGTTTTCCGCTTCGCTGACCCTTGAGGTGGAACTTATGTTGGCATCATTGCTGTCATTTGCTTTTGTCTTCTGACGAATTTGTAGCGCCAGTTTACGTGCTGCACTCAAAGTTTCAATTGTTTGGTTTCACGTCAACAGCCTTCCTCATAGCGTTTTTATGGTGAAGATACACATATTTTAGCCGAGCTTAGTCGCCTCAGTTTTTTTCTATGTGAAATTAGATTCTTGCAGCTGATACTGTGAATTCATCGTGGTAGTGAATTGTTTTTTTGTGATAATGTAGTTCACAGTTCATTGGAATCGCCGAAAATGTTTACTGCGGTTCACTAATGCATGATAATAAAATTCAGATTTCCGCACTAGCCAATTATTTCAGGGATTGAAAATCAATAAAATATTTTGCTTTGTACTTTATTATATCAGTATTTTTTCTGCCATTATGCATTTATGATACTTCTTTCACTTAGCGTAAAGAATTTTTTTAAATAAAACCCGAAAACTGTTGGAACATATGTGTAAAAGCAGCTTTAAACGAACTACATAGACATCATAAAGTAGTGCTGGGTACTCGCTCATAAATAACTATAAAGAGTTTGACGCACTTTGAGCCGTTCAGTTTGTTTCCTTTAAATGCCCAGTCGGGACAACTTTCACTTGTCCTCATTCCCAAAGGTCCCAAAGGTAAGTTTGAAGGAGATCGATACAAGCTTAACATTTCTTTAGAACGCGGGAATCTATTTTTCTTTCATTTTTACCATCTGATTTTCACTTTTTCATTTTTAATAAAAAATAGTTTTTTCACCATACGAGCCGAGCCATAAGGAGCAATACTCCTGCATTTATCACTACATCATTTAAGCAATGATCATACCTCCACCGTTGCTTTGTGGAATCTTCTTCAATTTCATATTTTTTTCAAAATTGTCACTTTGATTAAGAAAGTGTGTTAAGATAACAAAAAAAATCATTCACCTAGAAGACTACTAGAAACACCATGGTTAAACGGAATTTTATGTAACATTTTATCCTATATCTTTTTAATCTAAAATCCATCTGTAATGCGGATTCCCAAACCCCGAAAATTTGCACATTATTTTTACCAAACGACAAAATTTTCCGTCGCCAAAAATATTTTCCGTATGAAAATTTACTGTCCGTTAACTCCGGTTACTTATCGTAAGGCTGGCTTGTTTAAACGGGAGTTAGGAAAAGCGCGTTAAACCCGCGCAGCGGCGGCATTTCAATAGTTCATCCTGCTTAGAATGCGCACATAAAATTTGCGTTTGCAATAAATTTCAAGGAAATTTCTGGGGTTTGGAAATATGCATTTATAATGCTCCGTTTTACCAATTCACATGTTGATCGGATCATTTGTGTCCTCTGAAAACTCGATACTTCACAGGGTGTGAGTCAGAGAACAATACATCAGTCTTAATCCTGACGCAGTCACACCAAATCATTCTATGCAGGCTGTGAATCACACCATCCAAACAAGTATGTAACAAGCCCGGCTTCCATTACTTATCGACTTCGGCGTTTATGTGCCCATTGTTCGTCGCATCGGAAGGGCGTTTGAGCCATTTCTCGGCATCCAGTAGAGAAACCCTCGGCTAAATATCACAAATATCTTCGTAATAATTCTCTCAGTAATTACATCGTAGCCGTTGCTACAAAATTATTCCACCTTGCATCATCGGCAGATCACGGTAGATTACAATTTCGATTGTAATTAAGACAGTTGGTGGATTCGTTGGGATCCCAGTTAACAGTAGCCATGGTTGTGCAGAACTCGGCCAGCGCCACATCGATACACCCCAAGATCGGCGCCGCCGGACGTCAGGCGACCAGCAAAGGTTCGTGTTGATCAGATTCAGTGGTCAGTTGTCATTATACGGTTCAGGAAAGCTGAAAGGTTGATAAAACTTTTTTCGAAATTTAATTAAAAAAATATGAGCGTCAACGTTAACCATACACGCTGATCAACTTTACTGTGATAGGTTTTTCGGTTTCTTTGTATGTGTTGGATCGCGGATGTCACCGATAAATAAAATTTAAACGTTCATATAAACAATAAATCTCACAGATTCCGCATTAATAATTTTTTGGTTGTTGTTTTTGCTGCCAAATGTAAATGGTTGCCACTTTTGGATTTCTTATGTCAAAAAACAGTTATATTTCTGATAATTCTTTACAATTTTAAGTCGAATGTTCTCATAGATTAACTGATGTAGCTTAGTTCGGATATCTTAAAAAAGGTACTCATTTTGAGCTAAAAAAGCAAGCTTAATCGGATTAACTGTTTCTCATTAATTAATGAATCTAAGCCCCATTAGTAGTCAGTCTGAGTTTTTTTATGTTTGTGTTCCCAGTGTTTGTTTATACTCGGTTGCAACTGTTAAGTTTGAAGTAGATGCATTATCAGTAAGTTTGGTAAATAGTTTTTAGTTAGCGGCACATGCTTCAATCATGCTGCACTGACAAGCCGAGAAAGTTGATCATACTCCACTGAAAAACGCGTTATTTTCAAAACTTAATTTCATATACGAACTTAATCAATACAGTAGTATTGTAATATTAGTATATAAAGATAACATTATTGTGTTGTTGTCATAGTCTTTGATTTCTGTATCAATATTTCAAGATTGACTTACAGTTGTTTTTTTTCTAACTAAATACCTTGCATCTAAAACAAATACCTGTGAAATGCCATCAGCATCAGCACCTGAAGTTGATAAGTTGTGCCATTAATCTATGGTTCAGAATTACCTATTTTATCTACGTGTCATTCTCATGTCTTATCATCACATTAATAATTTTCTTCCATTTCACAATGCCAGAAAATCCCCCAATATTGTCAACCGTTCTGTAAAGCACCCAAAGCGTTGCAGGTGTTGTCTCGCGCTCGTTACACCGGTGTGTTGCGCCAGTACATACCAGATGTTACGCTGTGCTTTCTTTCTTATTCGCTGAGCCCGTTACACAGTGAGCCAGCGAAAAATAAGTGTCTGGTTGCACACAGCAAATGAATTTCGGATTCGTGCACGCGCGCTATGGTTGCGAAGCTGAAGAAATACAGCGAAAGTGCAACGTGTTTTTTCGTTGCTGCTGCTAGCAATACTATCCTCTTCGTCTGTGTAGTAGAAGACGGCGAGAAATGTGGTCCGGACACTTTGCAACTGCAACCGGGGGAAAGGGGGCACATTGCATTGTGCAAAAGCCAATGTGGTGTGACGCGATGCGCAACACGAAGCTGGACCTGAGTAATTGAGCTAGTCATAGTGTGTTTTTCAATTTATATAAATTTAATAGGCTGTGATAAATTAATGGAAGAATCGTACGAGGTAGAAATGACTGAACTGGTACAATGAAGTAATTGGGAGAATACCTTTAAGGTCAGGCTAAAGCCATAAAGTATTTTATACTACAAAGACAGTAATAAAAACCACACAGTTAGAATACATAGGCTGACAGGTTCAAAAACATGCTGTGTTGTGGTGTTGATCTAGCAGCGCTCAGCTTTGGGGCGTCCAGATAATAAAAAGCCAGTAAGCGACCGAAAGAACTTTCAGCGTAACTGTATCATTTTGTATCTCTACTTCTGCCTCTTCGAATAAAACAAGCGCGGTGTCCATTGGATGGTGATATTCTCGCAACCAGGACCGTACTCAATTCAACGAACCCCCGATTCTTTCTCGTTCATATTCGTGTCGACTGGACGTCGGTTTGAATAGCGCCACGTAGCGACGAACCATTCCTAAACCGGTGTCCGCTCTCTTATATTGGAGCCCCTCACAATTGACCAAAACCGACGACAAACCGAGTGCGCGCAGCCTCGACTTTTCTACCTCTGGGTCGAATCAAAACAACAATCGCTCGAACAAGAAAGACAGCGAAGCGAAACAGGCTCACTGCCCGCAAATCGTGCAACGTCCGCCAAATATCTTCAACGAACCATATTTTTTTCTTCCGTACTCAAGGTGCCGCCGATCTGTTCGTTTGTTGCGGCGCAACAGAACAACTGTGGCCTGTGACCCGGATCCCGCTGGCACCATAACATTAACGACCTACATTTGTGCCCAATCGATGGTACATTGTGGAACAGCTGAGTTACATCCCTCTTACATGTGGATGAACAACAAACAACTTGCTCGATGAACTATCCTTCTACAACACTGATGAGCATTGCGTTAACTTCTAAATCAACTGATAAAGCTCTATTAAATTGAACTTTTGTAATTTTACTTCACGTCTGGGACGATTCGGCAAAGGTCGAGTAGACAAATTTAATCACGTCGAACGATTCACGTTCGGGTTGGAAGATACAGACGGATACTACCTGAATCCGGGCCGATTACCGTCCTCAAGATTTTGAGTGTTCACCTGGGAGCGCTCGAAGCAACACTACAACCACCCGCAACAATCTTCATAGACAGTTGGTGAGTAAATTTGGCAAAAAGTACTTCCGCGTTTTTTTCTCAAAAAAATTGCCTATAGGCCGTTTGATAAACAATTATTATTCAATTATTGAAGGTACTCTCTTCAGTCTAAATTTTTGTTGAACATGTCAGCGTGGTTTTCAGTTTACAATTTACGAACGAGAAACATAAATGCTGATTTAAGTAATATATGTGATTCAGTGTTTTTATTTAAAGCCGGCTTATTTAAAGCCGGCTTATTTAAAGCCGGCTTATGAACAGGCCAATCCCAAAGGTCATTTATTATCTCTTCAATGCGATTTCTGCATCGTTTCAGTTTGAATACTCTAGATGTTAAACGGAAACCTGGAACATATGTCGTCCGATTTCTCATAAATGTTTCACTCACTCATGTTTCCTGTCGGTAAAATCGTTCACTTTCGTTAGAAAAAAGTATTTGCGTTTGCTTTTTAATGGAATTTAAAATTAGTTGCCTCGTGTCTCACAGTTTTTGTATTCTCAGATGCAGAGCTGATAGTGAAAATTCATAACCTAAATCCAACAAACGAGAGAATAAACATTTCTACCGTCAAATTGGCCCAGCCATAACAACCACCCATGATTGTTAAAATCAAAACGAACAACATTACATCATAGATAAATAACATGGTTTTGATGTTAAATGCCATGTGAACTAATTTCGTCCGCTGCATCGGCATTCAGCTATAACACGTATTTCTCCCACTTAATATGTTGTTAAATTGGTATAGATGCCAACATTTCACAACTCAATGGCACACACAGCTCTGTTGGATGATGTATCGGTACTTGATTGATCTTTGAAGATGTGGTTTCCACAAAAGATTTATTCAGTCACTATGTCACTTCACTTGTAATATCATCAAATGGAAATACTACAATGATAATCCCTCAAAGTGAAGTTATATTTTCCTTTTCTCATCCGCTACGGAAGGCACTTGCTCATATTGTGTCAAAGTGGGACGCAGTATGATCTGTGATCATCCCTAAAGCCGGGATGAGAAACGTTTTAGTTTTAATGTTGTGTCTGTGTGTAACCAACCTTAACTATCATGATTAAATTTTTTGAGTTCAAGCATTTATTTCTGAAAACATTATTTGCTTTCGAGATTTTTTCGAAATGAGATACCTTACGTCTGTTGTGCGTAGCACTTTTTCTGGCAGTACATAACCCAGCAAGTGAGCTGAGTGGGTGTCAAACTTGGAGTGGAATATGGCCCCAGATTTACACTAATGCTACGGGAGTAAACTAATGTGTCGTTGTTTTGAGACACAACTTCCTTTGATAAGTTGTTATGAGAACTTAAGAAAAGCATTGCCTTAAGTACGTGATTGAACAATAGTTTTGTCGTCGATTAAACAAACGTTAGTCATTTTATGGCATAAACTGAAGTTTCTGGAAGAAAAGTTTGCGCTTGTTTCTCTGATGCATTCTCTCTACGTGTCTGTGTAAAACTGACGCACCATAAATTTTACTGAAAAATTCATTGGCAGCCTATCCATAAAAGTTGAAGCGAATGCGCTTCAGATTGAGTTCTCCAATCCTTAATGATCATAGTAAAATTGAAATGGATTTGAACTTTCGAAAACCAGTGAAACCTGATAGTTTTGGAACTCAGTACTTTGACTAGTTACTTCAATCAAGTACATTATGTTTCGTAAGTATAAAATTTTTCCTGTGTCCATTCTGGGTAAATAATTTCACTCATTTACTTATATAATTGCATGTCAAGGAAGCAGATGTCTTTGAACTATTCAATAAGATATTAATGTGGAACATCCTGATTATCCAGTTGCGGACGTGAAATATTTTCATGGTTTTCGAGTATGAGTAAACCTTTTATGATATATTTTTTCATAAAACTGATATAAGATGAATTTTAGCTTTAACCCAAAAAGAAAATAAATTTATAATTAGTAAATCATAGCTTCTTTCTACGTCTCACCCGCTTTTACACAGCGCGCGCACACATATGTATGTCCTTGAGCTTTCCACTACACCGCTTTATTCAGAGTCAAATGTTTTTCTTTCAGCTGTAGATGAGATGAGGAATTGGTTGTTTAAAAAAGATTTATAAGTATAGTTACACTTCGGGTTTGTTCAATCAATTCACTTGAATAAAGAATTCTTGAAAGTTCTGAAAACAATGTGTTTCATATTTATCACATTTATTTCATACACTCACATATGTACACACACATCATATTTATCATATTTTTCATGTTCACTCAACATCCCCATTACACAGCACTCCTTTAAATGGAAAACTCGCAGATTTTTTTCTCCTTCCAATAATGGCCATAATCATGGATCAAAAATATCATGGATCAACAATATGTCTTAAATGAGCTCAATACTCACGTATATGAGTGTAATTTCTTATAGAAACGTAATCTCCATCGTTTGCGTATTATCATATTGATGTTAAAAATAAGAACAATAACTCACATAATTTTACAGAACAACACACATTGAATCTTTATTTCTAAAGTGACGAACTATTTTTTGCGCATTATTTCAATCAGAGAAAACAGTTTTTGTTTGAATACTTAGAAAAAAATCGGGAAAACTTTTATTTTTATGTTTTGTACACAAAATATTTTTAATTTACACCATTTTCAGATGGTATGTCGATGGTGGTGGCTACACGCGATCGGGTAGACTACAGTCTCAATAAGGTTACGTGAATAGTGTTTTTAATTATATTTACTATATTTTGGTATTAAAATATAGTTTTTTGAAGTTTAACGAATTTTTGAGTTCTGTTAATTGTTTTTCCGTTCGGGTTATCCAGGGTTTCTTGTTACTCAGAAAACTCTTTGGCGCGCAATTTGAATTCAAATCAATTTTGTTGGCAATTAAATTTTTGAAAAAATCCTTTTTTCACGTTTTTTTGGTTAACATTACAAGCATTGCGCCTAAGCCATCTTATTTATGATAACGAAATCATTAAAATAAGTTTTTGATATTAAGAAACCCTCACCAAGCTATAAGATGAATTGCATGACTTTACTTACATAATCAAGACAAGATATTTAAAAAGCTAAGATTCAGATTGCTTCAGACTATATATATGTATTCAAACAAGAACACGGTGAAAAAAGTCTCAATACCTCAAAGGTGTTTACAAAAACAAAAGATTCGAATCTCATCGTTGACAAATATCTTAATCTCGCAGTCGAATCAACCCACAAAATAACACAAACTATAACTCCAATTATTAAAATTTTCTGCGTAATTACAGAGCGGACTACGACTATGGGCGGTCGTATTCCTATTCGTCATCTTAGTAGGCGCCCTCTATCACTTCTCAGCCGACACGGATGGCGCTGACGTGTCCTCAGGTATGTAGGAGTGGTTCTTCCACTACCAAAAACTAAAATTTACCAAAAATTGAAATTTCTCTGAAAACTGTTGATAAAATTAACAATCGTAGTTGATGCTGAGTAGATTAAAGGCAATTGACAAAAAGTTATCTTGCGATGGGCGCATGAGGCACGGCGAACCGCGCTCAAGGTATATATAGTCGAATTTTTTGGTTACGTCTTTTTTTGGGAACTTTTTTTTGTGTAAAATATTTCCCTCACCCAGAAATTGGCAGTTGAAAGCAGCAATTCGGGATTGATGAAAAGGTTTCACACACAGAAAATTTCTTAAAAAGATGATTGTTACTCTATTTAGGAACTTTTTTGTGTGTAAAACCTTTTCATCAACTCAAATTGCTGCTTTTCCCTTATTTCTGGGTGAGGGGAATGTTTTACACAGAAAAAAATCCCAAAAAAAGGCGTAACCGAAAAATTCGACTATATAGTATATAAAGAGTTCCTTGTTACTCAGAAAGTTTTTGCACCCCAATTTTTCAACGCATTTAAATTTGAGATAGGCATTTGTGATTGTATGACATTTTGACAATCCACGAACATCGCGTAAAAGATCAGTAGAAAAAGTTTTTGGTGAAAAGATACCTTGACTTGACTATACCATTGAGACTGATGTGCACCTAGGAAATGCGTCAGTTGTGAAATGCTTTACTTAAGTGCGGTTCGCTCTGCCTGTATGTAGCTAGTATGTAGTAGGTGCTAAATGTGTATAGTTTTTTTACCTCTAGACTAATTATACGTAGCTACGTACGTAGTTGTTTGATTATGTAACTGTTGAGTAGACTTCTGAGGTGTAGTTACAGCTTGAACACGTTCTACAAATGCACCTTTTTATTAATGTGTGTGTCTTTAACTCGTACTGTTCAACGTCAAAAATGTAGAACACGGTATAATACAACTCCTCTCACTGATTGACAGATACTATTACTAATATCTAACAGTTTGATTAATCCGATATGGCATGTTAATTCACTGATTTGCAGTTGATTTTCTACTAAGCATACCATCATTACTAACTTCTTCGGCATTTCCCGTGTGTTTGGCGCATGCTAACGGTTGGTTATTTTTTGCAGAAATCACTAACCTATAGTGTGACTATATTATGCAATCTCATGAGGAACCTGTTTTATTGCGTAATTTCGGGTCTCTAGGGAAATATTTTCTTCTCAGATTAGCTGTTCCGATTCCAGGATAGCGAGAATTTGCATGCCGGGTTTTGCAGAACAGATTTTTAATTAGAGCAGTTTTAATCTAAACTTTCTTTCCCTGATGAGCTTTCAATCCCCTTTAATAAAAAATTCAAGAACGGTGTTTGAAACTTTGGCAGGATCTGGATTCATGAGTAGTACAGGCAGGTCTGTGTATAGCCATGGTCTCAGAACTTGTTTCTTGTTTCCAATATTCAGTGAACCAAACGATTGTCGAAGTCGGACGGAGCTGAAACTTATAAATCCAATTCTTTCAATGCACTATACGCCATTTACCACGCCAACTATCAGAGCACATTTATGTTTGTAGAGATCGACGATGATGAAGATGACGGTGTGAAACATCATCCTGTACATCCACACAAGACAAAAAAAGGTTTGCTTATCCGTCCTCGCTTTCTCCGTTGATAGGTTTTAATTGGTTTATAACGGAGATGAAATCTCTCAATGAACTCCATTATTTTTGTTGATTTGCTGTAACCAACTACGGGCCCCTGCACGTTCAACTACCGGCTCTCGAGGAGAGCCGTGGGTTATTTCTTCGCGAGCCCAGTTAAATAGTGTTAAAGGATAGACAGGGCTCTCCTCGAAAGACTGATCTCGTGCTCAGCTGCTGAGTCTCTCTCGAGGAGATTGCTGCCTATACTTTAATATCAACTGAGCTCTTGAGAGCCGGCAGTTGGACATCCACGGGGCCTAAATCTCTGGTTTGCCCAATACGCTTCTCGCCCCTGATTGTCAAAGTTTCTTCAAGCTTAGTTCATTCGATGCACGATATGCTCATGCAATTTATCAAATATCACTGGCATTACTTTTAATCAAATGTGTGCATCAGTTTATGTATCAGGCTCTCAAAACAAGCCTGGCTGCTTCAGTGCTAAAACGGCATTTTCATGTTCACTAAGTTCGTTGCTAAGACAATTTCATAACTGTTAATTCAAGCTAACTAAACCAACTCACTTAACCAAAAAATAGCCAAACACAATCATGTTTCACAATCATTGTACTCTCTTTTCGCATAAGCTTATGATACTCATTTGGTGTTTCGCTTGGTGAAAAAATAATGTGTCAACTATCCACTAGATAAGCTTTTTACCTGTTGAGCTCAACGTACCGTAAACTTGAGTGTAATTTCAGATTTAAAATTTTTCTTCAGAAGACGACGGAGTGCCAGTGCGTCGCGGCCGACTATTCGAAGCGGAGATGCTCGAAGAACTGGGTAGGAAGCGACGCGGTGGTGACAAGGCGCCGTCGTTGAAGAAACGAACTGCCAAGCCACCAGCCAGCGTAGATGATGATGACGATGATGATGATGACGACGACGATGACGATGATGATGATGGTTATTAACTTTTTATCGTTTTTGTGACTCGTTTTTATCGTTTCTGAAATTCGGAATTTTAACAACCAATCTGCGAGTTTTTTCCATCAAAATTATTATTGATGTTTGCAGCCGTAGACGATGACGATGACGATGATGATGACGATGATGACGAACCGCCAGCAAGACAAGTGGGTTTGAGTTAAACATTTATTTTATTTCGCTCATTTGTGCAAATTTTATTTTTGTCTGTGCAAGAAAACTTCGTGTGCGTTCAAAAAGGAACAATACCATGCCCAGTAGCAAGTGCGTTCCGTCACCTGAAGCGCTTGATTATGTTTTATGTGAACTAATCATTATAGATAACCGCTAAATCTCGTAACTTTATCAAATACCTCAATCGTGTGGTAAAATACAAAGCATCCCTTTGTTAGATTTGCAGTTTTAGTTCCTTGTTCCTTAATTGTGATATATACTCTTACATAGTTCATAAATAGACCGTAGTGTCTGCAATATTATTTATCACCCCATTTTTTGTTATGGCTTGAATGCCGTCGGCCTGATTTGAATTTTTGTTATTTTTCATTTGGAAGCAGGACTTGACGGAAGAGGAAGAGGAAAAAGAAAGCGAAAACGATGCTGGAAATGGTGATGATGACGACGACGATGATGCTGATGAAGTAGTTGACGAGGTGGTTTCTCTTGTGCCAGTTATGTTTTTTGGGTTGCTACTTACTCAGACGACTACAAATGCTGAATGTTGTATTCCGTTATTACTCCGTTTTTCTATAATCTTTCAATGCTATTTTTTTACATTTTGATCTAATGTTCACTGTAGTCTTGAGTATTCTTCTATTCACATTCATAAGACACACACACACACACACACACACACATCAAAGACAGGATAAAAAGGTGTTACAAAACCAACGAGGGATGAAAACTGTGCGTGCAGCTTCAGCTAGTACAGTTGGTCCTCTTCGCTAATTGATTGAAAACGAAATTACTAGCTGAAGCTTCGGCGACTTATCTACAGGGTGGTCCAAAAAATGACAACTTTTGAAGCTGATTAACTCTCGGCACAGAAATCAGATTTGATTGAAAGTTTCAGGTATTATCATCAACATACTAACTTAGCAAAATATATAAAACCAAGATGATCGGACAATCACAGCGGCCACCACGCCTTAATGTTTGCAAAAATGCGTGCGCGTCAAAAACCGAGTGATTCATACATGAGCATTAAGAACATGGTTTACCCGTGACTTGTGAAACAATAAACTCAATTATTTTTGCCTGTAATTAATCAAGAGTCTTTTTTACTTATTCTGAAACATTTGTAGTTTAAATTTTTTGGATTTTATTTTTCATTCAATAAAATCTTGTTTCAGAGATGAAAACTGCGTGTATCTTCTTCTGACATTGAAAAGGAGCTTAGTTAGCTAATTAAAAACGAAAAAAAAACAATTGAACAAAATGCTTAAAAACAACAGTAAAAGTCAATTACACGCGGAGTTTTTACCAATGGCTAGAAAAATGTAATGTTTCGTTTATTACGTGCATATCATCGCTTGAATATGCATGCACGATTAGGCGGTTTTTGACCCATGCGCATTTTCGCAAACATTAATGATTGGTGGCCGCTATGATTGTTCGATCGACTTCGTTTTATATATTTTTCTAAGTTAATATGTTGATGATAATACCTGAAAATTTCAATCAAATTTAATCCCTGTGCCGAGAGTTATTCAGCTTCAAAGTGTTGTCATTTTTTTTGGACCACCCTGTAATTTTCGACGCACCCAGCCAGTCAGCGAAAAAGACCTACTTTCACATCTTTTTGTCCTGTATTGTATATCATTTAACAGTGTGTCCGTCTGACACGTCCATCTCACCCTCACCCACATCCAGTCCTGTGTTTCAGTCCCGCGGTCGTCGACAGCCGCCGTCCAAACCATCAAAACCGAAGGTGTCTCGCGTCAAACGTCGAGCTGCTGCTAATGATGATGATGACGATGATGATGATGATGACGATGATGATGATGATGATGATGATGATGATGAAGATAAAAAGCCTCTCGTGATTCGCATGCAGCGTGGTCATCAGAAAAAGCAGCAGGAAAAACCGCAGCCACCGAAAGGACGAGCTTCCAAACCGAAGGGACGCGCTGCTGCACGACGTGCTGCTGTCGATGATGATGATGATGATGATGATGATGATGACGATGACGATGACGATGATGATGATGACGATGATGATGACGATGATGACGATGATGATGATGATGACGATAATGATGATGATGATGACGATGATGATGATGACGATGATGATGAACCGATAAGGAAGCGAGGACGAATGGTACGCTCAAAAAGCATTACAATTGATTTTTATACTGAACAGTATATGTACTTTTAAACCTATCAAACCAGTTATTATGATAGTTCACTGATATAAATTACATTGGCTGGTCAGTTATTTTTGGAACTTTTGTAAATAGTTAAACGTTTAATTGTAACAGCATGAACAGATTTAGTTCTAGCAAAAAATCGGAAATTTTGCACGCACTCATGATAACGTGATTTGATGCGAGCCCGATCCAGATGTTGGTAACTTTTTAAGTTTACGGGATTTTAATTGAATTCAACCTAGTCTCGAGTTCATATACCCAGCATGAGTTATAGTTTTTTTTAATCCAATCGCATGTTAGAGTGATTGTGTAGTTGTCAACACGTTTCAGAGACGCAAGAAAGCAGTTGCGGTCGCTGATGATGATGAGGATGATGATAAGGATGATGATGATGACGATGATGATGATGATGATGATGATGATGATGATGATGATAACGGTGATGACGACAAAAATAAAAATAAATCAAAAGCTCGTCGACCGACGATTCCTGAAGATGATGATGAAGATGAAGAGGAGCAGGAACGACCTAAAATCAAAATGCTGAAGGGTAAACCAAAAGCAAAAGTACTTCAACAGTTGAGGAAACGAAAAGAGCGAGAATATGACGATGATGATGATGAGGACGATGACGATGATGATGACAATGATGACGATAAAGCTGAAGATAACGATGATGATGATGACGACGACATGCCAGTAAAAAAGTTTTCCATGAAACGGGTCAAGTCCACAGCATCGGTTTGTGTTATGCACGGTTTTGTTCCTTTACGTTCCAACGTTTTTTTTATTTATGTCTGAACTTATGTTGCATGTTGCAGCGCACAGTGGCGAAGAAAGCTCAACCCAAATTCTGGCGTGCACCGGAGGGTTTGCTCAAACATAAGCGTGATGATGACGATGATGATGATGATGATGATGATGATGAAGAGGTGGTTTGAATGTCAAATTTTGCCCGGCCTCTAGATATTTCCGCATGCGACTGCGAAATTCGAGTTTCCAGTTACAGCAGAACCGTTTCTTGGCTTGTAAAACGACGGAGAAAATTCCATTTATATAACATATATCAGCTACGAAGTTAAGAAACTTTTTTGCAAAATAGCTGAATTTGCCTCAGAAACCGCTATTTACAAAAACATTGTAACATTTTTCGTTTGTGGCAAAAGCTCGCTCGTGATGTTTGAGTTGCTCAATGCGCTATTGTTCTACTGTTCTGTTGCTGGTGTGATGAATCGATGAGTTTTGTGAGGTATCTTAATAAAATCGAATGTGTCCGATGATCACCGATAACTCCTTAACTAATTTTTAAAAATTTCAGCGCAAACCAGTCGTACGTGTGAAACGAGGCAAAAACAAGGCCAAAAATGATGACGATGATGATGATGATGATGATGATGATGATGATGATGATGATGATGACGACGATGATGATGACGATGACACCCCCGCCAGAAAGAAGGCTTCTCGTGGACGAAAGGGAAAGGTACGTTGATTGAACAAAGTTTTCATATACCATTACTGTATGTAATCACTTCTGTT
Organism: Daptonema setosum; assembly: GCA_964036265.1. NCBI lineage: Eukaryota > Metazoa > Nematoda > Chromadorea > Monhysterida > Xyalidae > Daptonema > Daptonema setosum. Next base: position 7,501,184 of record OZ038447.1, on the reverse strand, counting down.
TAAATCAGTCAAACTGTGACCTCACATAAATTTTATGGTCTTAGTTTGCATTAAGTATTCTTTGTATTTTAAGCGTGCGGCAGCTAAAGATGACGATGACGACGACGACGATGATGATGATGACGATGATGACGATGATGATGATGACCGTCCCTCCAAAAAGAAGGCTTCTCGTGGACGAAGAGGAAAGGTGAGTAATTTGAGCTTTTCCTTCTCAAAACCCCGCATAATAAACTAATTTGATATTTACCGGACTTATTCAGTAATAGATAAAACATAGGAATTCTAATAAAAAATTAATTTAATTTCAAGTTTAACATTTTCATAAAGTTCTTTCCCCATGGTTTCACACGTAGTCCGTTTTGTTGCTACTTTTTATTGTTGTGCATATGTTTATTATTTCCCTTGAGACCTCGATTGTTAAGATCGAAGCCGTTTATGTTGACGATGATCATGTTGATGATAACAATCATCATGTTGATGATGATGAGGAGAGGGCAAGGAAAGAGAAACTACCTTTCTTTACCTCGCACTTTCCTTATATTTGTAGTTCCATGATATTCTTTTCAGTTTAACCGGAGTTTATTCAGCTTATCCAGCTCATGAATATCATGGCAATAATTCACACTTAGTATTCTTTGTATTCAGCGTGCGGCCACTAAAGATGACGATGACGATGATGACGATGATGATGATGATGACGATGACACCCCCAAGAAGAAGGTTTCTCGTGGACGAAGAGGAAAGGTGTGTAATTTTAACTTTGTAGTTTTCGCCTTCAAAACACCCGTATGATGTTTTTATTTGAAATTTACTCTGATCATCGGTAACAGACGAAACATACATATACCAGTCAGATCATGTTTATAGAACATTGAAATAGCGTTTCAAATTTACATTCTCGTCATGTATATGTAGCTTCTTATGTGAAATTTCAATTATCACCAGCTCATTAATTTCAAGGTGACAGTTCACACTCAACATTCGCTGTAATTTTTAGCGTGCTGCCGCGAAAGATGACGATGACGACGACGATGATGATGATGATGATGACGATGATGATGATGATGATGATGACGATAAAACACCGGCCAGACGCAAACGTGGAAAAGTTCAAAGTTGGTTCAATTCAGTTCTGTGTGAACTACATAACTTGACTACTTTTATTAATACCATAACTAAAACTGTTTCGCCAACTCTGAATGAATGATAATTGGTTCTTTTGTTTTATTGTAAAGCTTTGCGCGATGGAAGGATTTACTTTCATGAATTTTTTTATGATAGCTGAATGCATTTTAGGAAAAGGTGGCTGGACATCAAAGCTGAATCAAATAAGTGAGGCCCTTTACATGTTACTAACTGTGATTTAGATAGCTTAACTAACGTTTAGTAGCTGGAACTGATGAACAAATCTGATGAACAACAGTCTATGTTATTTGCATGCTTTAACGATTTCACATCAGGGTTTGACACAATGCACGTCACTAATGTGCCGTAAAGACTATTCCAGGATTGGTGATTGATGGTCAACAGCGATAGAATCTACATTCTGGGAAAAGGACATCTGATTACTCAGTACTTACCAACTGGTTTAGGTATTGTTGCTCTCCAAACTTGTTGAAAGGAACGGTTGTTGAGAACTTCAGGCATGGTATAGTTCAAAACTAATTGCTGTACAGGAAAAATGCAAACTCATTATCGATATTTCAAGCTTTACTTGACCAATTCAGATGGTTTTGGTCTCACATTCTCTACATTGGTTTTGCATTCTTCCGTGAACCGCATTTCATTTCGGACTATATACCGGACCGGATAGTTATGGATAATCATAGGTCTCTCTTACCACTTTAACACGTTCGGAGACTTAGCATTCAACATCTGTCAGTCATCAGCTGATCCCACCTCGCTGTTTCAGAGGCCCGTTTCGTGCGTGTCAAAGTACCATCTAAAGACGACGACGACGACGACGACGATGATGATGATGAGGACACTTGCGACGCTGGCAGTTGTGGTCGTGTCAGAAAGATCAAGATGCACGCTGGCAAACCACGAAAACCCACTGGACGGCGCCGAGTAGATGATGATGATGATGACGATGACGATGATGACGATGATGATGAGGTTTATACCGGGGTTTGGTGATTGTTTGTTCAGTTAGCTGGGTGCTTCAATATTTGCCGGTTCAAAACTGAAAGTAAATTGAGTAACCATCAATAGTGGCGACAAGACTGTTTCATCGGGTTTTAGAAATTCGAATTTGATGAACTGTGATACCCTCTAAGCTCGATAAACTCAAAACATTTTTCTCACACCTGAGTCTTGGGTTGAAAGGGTTAGTCAGACTCGAACTATTTTACAAATCAAATTCAGAGTGAGCAGTACTTCGGTGCAGGCTGTGAGTAGATTTAGATTTGTTTTCGTAAACTTAAAAACTCCTTTCCTTATTGTACAGTACCAATCGTGAAAGTCTGCATTGTGGTAACATTATTGTTTTAAAATCACAGCATGATGAACTCATATTATTATTTGTCTCTAAAGTGACCGCGGAAGCCAGTAAATTTTGTTCACATAGCAAACGTAGATTCAGATATTAACGTTTTCTGTTCCACCTTTTTGTTGTTGTTTGTTTTGTGTTAATGTAGTCATAGTCAAATCAGTTCGTGTGTCACCAAGTAACATTATTGGAATACCCTCTTATTCGACTAACTTGTTGTGTTCATTTACCAGGTCGTCGTTGCTACCGCCGTATCCAATCGACGGGTGATTCGAGTGAAACGGTTCCATGCCACTCTGAAGACTTTGAAACGATATCGACGAATTTTTGGGAAGCAACATGACGAGGACAAAGAGGAGGAAAAGGCAGGACACGATGACAAACCTCAACGAAGAACATTCAAAATGACACGACATCATGCAGCACCTGCTAAACGTCGAAGTCGCCAGAAAATCGAGACAACAGAAAGCTTAGGAATTATTGAAGACGATGAGAGCCAAGCCAAAAACTTAAATTTCGATGCCGAAAACTTCCAGTCAGTCGACGATGAAAAAACAGCTGCTGTATATGACGGTGACAAAGATGAGGACATTGGTCGTATAGAAGAGGAAGGTGATGATCACGACGACGACGATGATGAGGGCGATGATGATGATAATGAGGATGAAATCGGAGTTGTTGATGATGATGATGTGATGATGATGATGATGATGATGATGATGATGATGATGATGATGATGATGATGATGATGATGATGATGATGATGATGATGATGATGATGATGATGATGAAAATGAGAGGGAAGCAGAAGAAACTGTTAATGGCACATTTGAAGAAGAAGACGATGTTGATGATAAAGAAGTTTATGACGAAAATATCAACGAGGACATTTCAAATGAAGATGATGATGATGATGACGCAGACGGTGAAAACGAGGATCTTAAGGAAGTTGATTCTGATGGTGTGGATCCGTCATCCGAAACCAAAAAGTCTGCAGACTCCAACGAAGAAGATGTCATACTCAACGTTAGCTACGAATACATTCTGGAACCATGTGGCGCTAGCAACGAAGCGAGCAGCAGTTATCACATAGAGGTCAACAGTTGCATGCATTGGATTAGACTTTAGCTTGCAGGACTTCTCTTAACTTCAATTTTTCCGCATGAGGATCCAGTCAGTCAAAACCACGGCTCAGCATCGGGCTCCCTTAATCAGTACCAGTACTAACCAATTAATTGTGGTTGATGTGTTCAATTAATTCTACTATTTACTGACTTTCGACGTTCAAATTCTTCTATCTTCATGTGAAGCTTCACAGCAACGTGAATGGCCCCATGTGCAGGGGGATATTGATGTTATAATCTGACGCCCACGATCCATTGCTTCATGCTTGTTTTTTTAGGACGAGGATCAGACCGTAGAGGATGATGATGACGATGACGATGACGATGATGATGATGACAATGATGATGATGATGATGATGATGATGACGATGATGATGATGATGATGATGATGATGATGATGGTTTGTTCCAACGCAATTGTGAAATAATTCACTCCATATGAAGGTATTTTGTGAACTCAAAGTTCAATTGCCATATTTTCAGATGATGACGATGATGATGACGATGACGACGACGATGATGATGATGATGATGATGATGGTATGTTTTGCTAAAGTTGTTGTAAAACCTGATAATCGAGATAATTTTGCACCATTTATTAGAGTTTTTGTTACCGTAAGCCGAAGCATAGAATATGAAGCAGCATGACGAATACAGAAAACTTTTCTTAAGTGTTACTCTGTCGTAAAAAATTGATAAACTGAAACGTTATTTATTCAGATGACGATGACGACGACGATGAGATCCCGAAGGGTCGCACCCAGCACAGTCGCTACAAGAAACGTCTGATCACCAACAAATACGACAACGTTATCCGTGAGGAGCTGGACCAGGCCGATGAACTTGCGCAGAAGGTACAGTTTTTTTATTTTTCTTGTACTGAGCAAGTGTGTTGTCCGGGAGCTCACTTTCTATCTTCGAAAACATAGATTGTTGCTTTCACGTATCTGAACTTAATCGGTGTTTCTTAAGCATCCTTCTTGTAATTCCTTAATAGAAAGCATATGCTTACTTCTTCCGATTGTTTCTCAAGAACTTTTTCTTCTATGCCAAGTTCTTCCGACTTCATTACTAATATACTTGTGCTCAATAAAAATTTCTTTCAGATTCTCAGAGAGTCAAACGGGGTTAGTGCGGTAAGACAGAACAGAACGGGGCGTATCCACCCATACGCTCACCGTTATTATCGGCGTGACTGTCACACCAATGCTTCATTTATTGTTTTGTTCGTGTATGATCGACCGCCGACTTTCGCTTACCAAACAAACCAACCAATCATTACAACTATCATATTTATGGACCTGAGATCAGTGAGCGATGGGTGTGAGGGATAGGTGACGAGAGGTAGAAGGGTGGCAGTTATGTAGTGGAAGTAATTTTATGTCGACTAAGAACCAACTCCATGAGTTTTACCTCGGTCCCTATCAAAACCATCCGTCAAGCTCCCACTGACATACCTTCAATGTGCTACTAGATCTGATTCAAGATCGCAATTAAATCTTTGCATTGCAGCGTAAGCTTGCCGAAGCCCTGAAAGCCTACGACCTTATCCTGAAAGACCACAGCTCTTCCGTTACCAACTCCTCGCCACGTGCGCTATATGGCAAAGCCCGCGTTATGGATCTTCTGGCTACCGAACGCGAATCAAACAAGTTGCTCGAGGACGCCATTCGAATGTACCAGGAGGTAAGAGTCAATGCTTCGATGTGCAATAAACTTTTGAACGGAATGGAAGAACAGGGCATGTAATGCTTCAGACTGATAATAAAAAAACCTATGAACTATGATGTCTCTATAACAAGTTTTGTGGCAGAGTTCAAGAGAGCTGTGTGTATGGTTGACAAGCTCGGTGATCTACATAACCACAAGAGACTACGTTATTGAAAATTTTCCCGAGTCTGACGAGCATATACGGAAAATAAATACCGGTCTCTTGGTTAGCTCCACTAACCATCACCATTTCACTGCAAAAAACTGTCAGTGCGACGAGTTCATCAACGATCTGAAAAAACATCTTTGGATGATTTCTAAATTTTCAGGTCATGGACAACGATTACACGCCAGACCAGCTTTTCAAGATCGCCGGTGAGAAGCTGATTGATCGTGCCCGATTCCGCGGCTGGATGCAGACTGTGATCAAGACGCACAAGGATCTGATCCATCGATTCCCCAATGACATTAGCATTCTCAACGACTACGGCACCTCGTTGCTCATGATGAACAGGATGGACGATGCGAAACGCATTTTCAGAGCTGTTAGTTGGACACTGGGAAGATTGCAACTCTAAAAAAACTAAAAACTTAATCGATTCGATTTGATTACTATTTGACACTGTGCCACTGGAATTTCAAATTAAAATCACATCAATCCCTTACCAAAATCCTTTTTCCACACTCACTCACTCACTCACTCACTCACTCACTCACTCACTCACTCACTCACTCACTCACTCACTCACTCACTCACTCACTCACTCACTCACTCACTCGCTCAGGTGATCACTAAACAACCAAAGAACGGCTATGCACTCTGCCACTACGGCTACATCCTGAAGACCTACGACGACGAAGTGGCCGAGGGCATCAAATACCTGAAACAGGGCATCGACACCAAACAGAAAGGCACTCAGGACGCCAGGTTTTTCTTCCATCTCGGCGATGGCATGGTCAGGCTCGGCAAATCGCGACAGGTTTGTAATTATAATTATAATAATATTATATAATTATAATAAGGTTATAATAAAAAAAATCCGTAGTTATTTATTGCCTTGAGCACAATAGCACGATCCCGTCCCACAGTTATGTTGAGTGATAATAAAGTTCTTGAAGCACCGTATGATTTCACCTCAGTTAACACACACTGCAGTGCACACACTGTTTGCAGAACCCGTATCTGTCGATGAAGGCTTTGAAGAAGATGGCTGTCTAAACTTCGCCTTCGACATCCGCCGTTGACTCCGCCTCCGACCTTCGCCCATCTCACGAACCCGCCCACCACGGATCTGATCATCAACACCCCCACTCAACTCAACCAAACACGCCCAACGCCCCCAGCCAACCTCAAGTTGCTCATCCATGTAAAAAAAACACCTGGCAATGTTTTTGAGAACATTTTTGCGTACTTTCGACGTGCGTGCTCGATATTCGACCAAGGCATGTGGTGTCACCACTGGTGGACGAGACAAGGAAGGAAAAGTGGAATCCCCCAACCCGTTTGGCGAATTCAAAAAGTGGAGTTTGTACTTCAATGTGTAGATAAAAGGACCAAATTCCTGCCGATTCCACCCTCTTTGGAAAAACTCCCCTATCTTTGAAAGTTTGGATCGTCTGCCAGTGGGTGTAACCGCACTGCATTTTTTACGGTACAAACATTTTTCAATCCACCGCGGTGATTCCAGCGACTTCTTCCGTTCAATTACGCCAAAGTCGACCCATATTTTCACGCCGGACCAATGAATTTTTTCAAAAACTATTTATAGAATTATATGTCTTCCATTCAAAATATTTCGGGAGGAAAATTTTTTTTTAAAGGGTGGTTTTTTCGAAAAAAAAGTTATATATTTGGCGAATATACTTTGAATGGTTCTTGCATAATCGATTCGACTAGTCACTCTGGTCTTTCCAGGTATACATTTAATTCTACTGTTATACAGCGGTATGTATCTCGAATAGTTTTTCTCTGAAAAAACATTCATATAATGCTCGGAAATCTTTTCGAAATTGCTTGATTTCGCTACATATCTAAGAGTCGAGCATAACTGAATGTTTTCCGAATTCACTGTATGAATATCACGTTCACCTGGGTTCTTGGTTGCTGGTTTCTATACTGGAACAATGTTTCTAAAAACTGTTCACGTTTCATTCACATTATTCGTCAATCGTTCACGTTTCAACACCGCTATTAAAGTTAAATATCTCACCACCATGTCTTGTATGTTCCATCATTTACACAAAAGCACACCAACATTTCGCCTGTATACAGAATTTTTATTTATGCCATTTACTCCTGTTTTTTTTATTCCTAATTTTAATTTTTTTAATTTTTGTTTCTTTTCATTACACTTTTATGACTTCGACATTTCCGTTGTGCACGTTGCAGAAATGAAGACGTAGTCGACAACCGATGTGGATTTGTTTCTGTTCTCTTTAGAAACTTCTTTTAAACGGAAGATTGAATTAACTTTATAATAAAAACTTTAATACCATTAAAACGATTAATATTCTCAATAAACGGCATTGATTAAAAACTAAGTTACGTACTGTTCAACAAGTCTAGATCGTTTTTTAATACATGCTTTTAATGTAAACTAAAGAAACTCTCACCTCTATAACTTTGCACAACAGAGCCATTGATTGGTTACGGTACTGTTTCTTGTTACCTATTTCCACAAAACCCTTAGCACACCATGGGTTCCAACTGTAAGGCAAAAAAATGAGAAAGACAAAAAAAACAACAGAGGTATAAGATAAGAGGTTAATGTTTACGCAGAAGACGTTTCATTCACTGTAACAAGAGATGTACAGAAGTAACGTTTGAATTTGGAAAGGCTTTATAACGTTCGATCGGCAATCATAGTTGGTTGACCGTGTGGAGAAACCAAAAAAAGACAATCAGTCAACCAAATCTGAGTCGGTCAATTACGCATATTTCCAAACCCCAGAAATTTTTCTAGAATTTTTCCCAAACACGAAATTTAAAGTCCGCATACTAAGGTGGATAACCACTGAAATACCACCGCTGTGCGGGCCTAACGCGCTTGTCATCGCTACCGCTCGGACAAGCCAGCCTCACGATAGGTAAACGAGGGTTAGGACAGTAAGACTTCATGTGAAATTTATTTTCGGTAACAGGGAAAATTGGCGTGTAGAAAAAACTCTAGGAAATTTTCTGGGGTTTGGAATTTTGCGTCAATTACACTTTGTTACGTGTTCCCAGGCCGAGGAAGTCTTTGACGAAGGAGTACGTCAGGGTCACTTTATGTCTCGCTGGCAACGATCTCTTTACAACGTGCCAGGTCTGACATCACGACCATGGTGGTCGTTGGCTCAGACAACGCATCAAGCTGAGATGAAGGTGCTTGAGTGAGTGAGTAAGTGAGTGAGTGATTGATTGATTGAATGAGTGAGTGAGTGAGTGAGTGAGTGAGTGAGTGAGTGAGTGAGTGAGTGAGTGAGTGAGTGAGTGAGTGAGTGAGTGAGTGAGTGAGTGAGTGAGTGAGTGAGTGAGTGAGTGAGTGAGTGAGTGAGTGAGTGAGTGAGTGAGTGAGTGAGTGAGTGAGTGAGTGAGTGAGTGAGTGAGTGAGTGAGTGAGTGAGTGAGTGAGTGAGTGAGTGAGTGAGTGAGTGAGTGAGTGAGTGAGTGAGTGAGTGAGTGAGTGAGTGAGTGAGTGAGTGAGTGAGTGAGTGAGTGAGTGAGTGAGTGAGTGAGTGAGTGAGTTAGTGAGTGAGTGAGTGAGTGAGTGAGTGAGTGAGTGAGTGAGTGAGTGAGTGAGTGAGTGAGTGAGTGAGTGAGTGAGTGAGTGAGTGAGTGAGTGAGTGAGTGAGTGAGTGAGTGAGTGAGTGAGTGAGTGAGTGAGTGAGTGAGTGAGTGAGTGAGTGAGTGAGTGAGTGAGTGAGTGAGTGAGTGAGTGAGTGAGTGAGTGAGTGAGTGAGTGAGT
>OZ038447.1:7453749-7491708 GCA_964036265.1 Daptonema setosum | reverse complement strand
GTACCCAGATGATAGGTCGTCCGAATGGAACACACCCACCATCCCCACATACCCCTTCATTTTCGAGTTATGAGCCAATTTTTACAAAAAATCGCGAAAATAGCGTTTTTTCGCGGTTTTTTGTAAAAATTGGCTCATAACTCGAAAATGAAGGGGTATGTGGGGGGGGGGGGTGGGTGTGTTCCATTCGGATGACCTATCATCTGGGTACAATGTGTCATACTCGGTTTGGCTGGATCCGGCGGGCACAATTTTTTATATTCACTTTTTCAACTCCGATTTGACGATTTTCGTCAAAATAATTAACATACAAAAAGTTTGAGCTGATGTCACTTATCCAAAAAATTATCCAAAAACCACCAAATAGGGCTCAAAACGAGCGCAGTGAAGTCTAGTTTCATAATATGTTATGGGTTTAGTCATGCGAGCTCTCTATCGTTCAGGGCAGCCGTTTAAAGTTGCGTCAGCGCATGCATTTTGTGGCATACGTGTAAATTTGTAAAAATGACTAAAAAAACCGATCATTTTTATCATTATACTGGTGTATTCTATGCTACGTCAGTAAAGCACAATCAGGATAACCCATATGCAGCATTTTATGAAAGTTAGTTGACATAAGGTACCACAAACATCCGAAATCACACAATTTTTAACTGTTTTTCTACAACATATGGTGAATTTCGAATTCGAACGAACTGTATGTCGGTTACTCGTCTAGTTGAAACACAGTTCGGTATTGCGGTTATGCTGAGGAACTGAGAGCACAACATTTCAGGTACATATGAACTGCTAAATATTGGTCAAGAACGATAAAACGGCGAAAATAGCGTTTTTTCGCGATTTTTTGTAAAAATTGGCTCATAACTCGAAAATGAAGGGGTATGTGGGGGGGGTGGGTGTGTTCCATTCGGACGACCTATCATCTGGGTACAATGTGTCATACTCGGTTTGGCTGGATCCGGCGGGCACAATTTTTTATATTCACTTTTTCAACTCCGATTTGACGATTTTCGTCAAAATAATTAACATACAAAAAGTTTGAGCTGATGTCACTTATCCAAAAAATTATCCAAAAACCACCAAATAGGGCTCAAAATGAGCGCAGTGAAGTCTAGTTTCATAATATGTTATGGGTTTAGTCATGCGAGCTCTCTATCGTTCAGGGCAGCCGTTTAAAGTTGCGTCAGCGCATGCATTTTGTGGCAAATGTGTAAATTTGTAAAAATGACTAAAAAAACCGATCATTTTTATCATTATACTGGTGTATTCTATGCTACGTCAGTAAAGCACAATCAGGATAACCCATATGCAGCATTTTATGAAAGTTAGTTGACATAAGGTACCACAAACATCCGAAATCACACTAATTTTTACTGTTTTTCTACAACATATGGTGAATTTCGAATTCGAACGAACTGTATGTCGGTTACTCGTCTAGTTGAAACACAGTTCGGTATTGCGGTTATGCTGAGGAACTGAGAGCACAACATTTCAGGTACATATGAACTGTTAAATATTTTTCAAGAACGATAAAACGGCGAAAATAGCGTTTTTTCGCGATTTTTTGTAAAAATTGGCTCATAACTCGAAAATGAAGGGGTATGTGGGGGGGGGGGGGGGGTGGGTGTGTTCCATTCGGACGACCTATCATCTGGGTACAATGTGTCATACTCGGTTTGGCTGGATCCGGCGGGCACAATTTTTTATATTTACTTTTTTAACTCCGATTTGACGATTTTCGTCAAAATAATTAACATACAAAAAGTTTGAGCTGATGTCACTTATCCAAAAAATTATCCAAAAACCACCAAATAGGGCTCAAAATGAGCGCAGTGAAGTCTAGTTTCATAATATGTTATTTGTTTAGTCATGCGAGCTCTCTATCGTTCAGGGCAGCCGTTTAAAGTTGCGTCGTCGCATGTTGAAAAATGGGCATGGTCAAAAATCTTAAAATCTCGATTTTTCTGGAAATAAGCGGTTTTGGGCCGAACGGTCTTACGGAAATGTTACACTACCCTGGGTGGTTCCAAAACGCTATAGAACTCAATTTTGATAAGAGGGGCCACAATTCCCATACAACCTGTAGATTCTCTCAGGCAACGCGTTTTAAATCAGTCTAACTGCGACATCACATAAATTTTATGGTCGTAGTTCGCATTAAGTATTCTTTGTATTTTAAGCGTGCGGCAGCTAAAGATGACGATGACGACGACGATGATGATGATGATGACGATGATGACGATGATGATGATGACCGTCCCTCCAAAAAGAAGGCTTCTCGTGGACGGAGAGGAAAGGTGAGTAATTTGAGCGTTTCCTTCTCAAAACCCCGCATAATTAACTTATTTGATATTTACCTGACTTTTTCGGTAATAGAAAAAATATCTGAATTCTATAAGAAAATATTTCATTTCAAGTTTAACATTCTTTTAAAGTTTTTTTCCCCGTGGTTTCACATCAGATCTGTTTTGTTGCTACTTTTTATTGTTGTGCATATGTTTATTATTTCCCTTGAGACCTCGATTGTTAAGATCGAAGCCGTGTATGATGATGATGATCATGTTGATGATGGCAATCATCTTGTTGATGATTATGAGGAGAGGTAGAGGAAGGAGAAATTACCTTTCTTTACCTCGCACTTTCCTTATATTTGTTGTTCCATGTTATTCTTCTCAGTTCACCCGGAGTTTATTCAGCTTATCCAGCTCATAAATATCATAGTAATAGTTCACACTTAGTGATCTTTGTATTCAGCGTGCGGCCGCTAAAGAGGACGATGATGATGACGATGATGACGATGATGATGATGATGACGATGACACCCCCAAGAAGAAGGTTTCTCGTGGACGAAGAGGAAAGGTGTGTAAATTTAACTTTGTGGTTTTCGCCTCCAGAACACCCGTATGATGTTTTTAATTAAATTTACTCTGATCATCGGTAACAGACCGAACCTACATATACCGGTCAGATCATGTTTATAGAACATTGAAATATCATTTCAAAGTTACATTCTCGTCATGTTTCTGTATATGTACATAGCTTCTTATGTGAACTTTCAATTATCACCAGCTCATTAATTTCAAGCTGACAGTTCACACTCGTTGTAACTTTTAGCGTGCTGCCGCGAAAGATGACGATGACGACGATGATGATGATGATGATGATGACGATGACGATGACGATGATGATGACGATGATGACGATAAAACAACGGCCAGACGCAAACGTGGAAAAGTTCAAAGTTGGTTTAATTCAGTTCTGTGTGAACTATGTACATATGTAACTTGACTTCTTTTATTAATACCATGACTAAAACTGTTTCGCCAACTCTGAATGAATGATAATTGGTTTTTTTTTTCATTGTAAAGCTTTGCGCGATGGAAGGATTTACTTTCATGAATTTTTTTATGATAGCTGAATGCATTTTAGGAAAAGGTGGCTGGACATCAAAGCTGAATCAAATAAGTGAGGCCCTTTACATGTTAATAACTGTGATTTAGATAGCTTAACTAACGTTTAGTAGCTGGAATTGATGAACAAATCTGATGAACAACAGTCTATGTTATTTGCATGCTTTAACGATTTCACATCAGGGTTTGACACAATGCACATCACTAATGTGCCGTAACGACTATTCCAGGAATGGTGATTGATGGTCAACAGCGATAGAATCTACATTTTGGAAAAGGACATCTGATTACTCAGTACTCACCAACTGGTTTAGGTATTGTTGCTCTCCAAACTTGTGTAAAGGAACGGTTGTTGAGAACTTCAGGCATGGTATAGTTCAAAACTAATTGCTGTACAGAAAAAATGCAAACTCATTATCGATATTTCAAGCTTTACTTGACCAATTCAGATGGTTTTGGTCTCACATTCTCTACATTGGTTTTGCATTCTTCCGTGAACCGCATTTCATTTCGGACTATATACCGGACCGGATAGTTATGGATAATCATAGGACTCTCTTACCACTTTAACACGTTCGGAGACTTAGCATTCAACATATGTCAGTCATCAGCTGATCCCACCTCGCTGTTTCAGAGGCCCGTTTCGTGCGTGTCAAAGTACCATCTAAAGACGACGACGACGACGACGACGACGATGATGATGATGAGGACACTTGCGACGCTGGCAGTTGTGGTCGTGTCAGAAAGATCAAGATGCACGCTGGCAAACCACGAAAACCCACTGGACGGCGCCGAGTAGATGATGATGATGATGACGATGACGATGATGACGATGATGATGAGGTTTATACCGGGGTTTGGTGATTGTTTGTTCAGTTAGCTGGGTGCTCCAATATTTGCCGGTTCAAAACTGAAAGTAAATTGAGTAACCGTCAATAGTGGCGACAAGACTGTTTCATCGGGTTTTAGAAATTCGAATTTGATGAACTGTGATACTCTCTAAGCTCGATAGACTCAAAACATTTTTCTCACACCTGAGTCTTGGGTTGAAAGGGTTAGTCAGACTCGAACTATTTTACAAATCAAGTTCAGAGTGAGCAGTACTTCGGTGCAGGCTGTGAGTAGATTTAGATTTGTTTTCGTAAACTTAAAAACTCCTTTCCTTATTGTACAGTACCAATCGTGAAAGTCTGCATTGTGGTAACATTATTGTTTTAAAATCACAGCATGATGAACTCATATTATTATTTGTCTATAAAGTGACCGCGGAAGCCAGTAAATTTTGTTTACATAGCAAACGTAGATTCAGATATTAACGTTTTCTGTTCCACCTTTTTGTTGTTGTTTGTTTTGTGTTAATGTAGTCATAGTCAAATCAGTTCGTGTGTCACCAAGTAACATTATTGGAATACCCTCTTATTCGACTAACTTGTTGTGTTCATTTACCAGGTCGTCGTTGCTACCGCCGTATCCAATCGACGGGTGATTCGAGTGAAACGGTTTCATGCCACTCTGAAGACTTTGAAACGATATCGACGAATTTTTGGGAAGCAACATGACGAGGACAAAGAGGAGGAAAAGGCAGGACACGATGACAATCCTCAACGAAGAACATTCAAAATGACACGACATCATGCAGCACCTGCTAAACGTCGAAGTCGCCAGAAAATCGAGACAACAGAAAGCTTAGGAATTATTGAAGACGATGAGAGCCAAGCCAAAAACTTAAATTTCGATGCCGAAAACTTCCAGTCAGTCGACGATGAAAAAACAGCTGCTGTATATGACGGTGACAAAGATGAGGACATTGGTCGTATAGAAGAGGAAGGTGATGATCACGACGACGACGATGATGAGGGCGATGATGGTGATAATGAGGATGAAATCGGAGTTGTTGATGATGATGATGTTGATGATGATGATGATGATGATGATGATGGTGATGATGATGATGATGATGATGATGATGATGATGATGATGAAAATGAGAGGGAAGCAGCAGAAACTGTTAATGGCACATTTGAAGAAGAAGAAGACGATGTTGATGATAAAGAAGTTTATGACGAAAATATCAACGAGGACATTTCAAATGAAGATGATGATGATGATGATGACGCAGACGGTGAAAACGAGGATCTTAAGGAAGTTGATTCTGATGGTGTGGATCCGTCATCCGAAACCAAAAAGTCTGCAGACTCCAACGAAGAAGATGTCATACCCAACGTTAGCTACGAATACATTCTGGAACCATGTGGCGCTAGCAACGAAGCGAGCAGCAGTTATCACATAGAGGTCAACAGTTGCATGCATTGGATTAGACTTTAGCTTGCAGGACTTCTCTTAACTTCAATTTTTCCGCATGAGGTTCCAGTCAGTCAAAACCACGGCTCAGCATCGGGCTCCCTTAATCAGTACCAGCACTAACCAATTAATTGTGGTTGATGTGTTCAATTAATTCTACTATTTACTGACTTTCGACGTTCAAATTCTTCTATCTTCATGTGAAGCTTCACAGCAACGTGAATGGCCCCATGTGCAGGGGGATATTGATGTTACAATCTGACGCCCACGATCCATTGCTTCATGCTTGTTTTTTAGGACGAGGATCAGACCGTAGAGGATGATGATGACGATGACGATGACGATGATGATGATGACAATGATGATGATGATGATGACGATGATGATGACGATGATGATGATGATGATGATGATGATGATGATGGTTTGTTCCAACGCAATTGTGAAATAATTCACTCCATATGAAGGTATTTCGTGAACTCAAAGTTCAATTGCCATATTTTCAGATGATGACGATGATGATGACGATGACGACGACGATGATGATGATGATGATGATGATGGTATGTTATGCTAAAGTTGTTGTAAAACCTGATAATCGAGATAATTTTGCACCATTTATTAGAGTTTTTGTTACCGTAAGCCGAAGCATAGAATATGAAGCAGCATGACGAATACAGAAGAACTTTTCTTAAGAGTTACTCTGTCAAATAAAATTGATAAACTGAAACGTTATTTATTCAGATGACGATGACGACGACGATGAGATCCCGAAGGGTCGCACCCAGCACAGTCGCTACAAGAAACGTCTGATCACCAACAAATACGACAACGTTATCCGTGAGGAGCTCGACCAGGCCGATGAACTTGCGCAGAAGGTACAGTTTTTTTATTTTTCTTGTACTGAGCAAGTGTGTTGTCCGGGAGCTCACTTTCTATCTACGAAAACATAGATTGTTGCTTTCACGTATCTGAACTTAATCGGTGTTTCTTAAGCATCCTTCTTGTTATTCCTTAATAGAAAGCATATGCTTACTTCTTCCGATTGTTTCTCAAGAACTCTTTCTTCTATGCCAAGTTCTTCCGACTTCATTACTAATATACTTGTGCTCAATAAAAATTTCTTTCAGATTCTCAGAGAGTCAAACGGGGTTAGTGCGGTAAGACAGAACAGAACGGGGCGTATCCACCCATACGCTCACCGTTATTATCGGCGTGACTGTCACACCAATGCTTCATTTATTGTTTTGTTCGTGTATGATCGACCGCCGACTTTCGCTTACCAAACAAACCAACCAATCATTACAACTATCATATTTATGGACCTGAGATCAGTGAGCGATGGGTGTGAGGGATAGGTGACGAGAGGTAGGAGGGTGGCAGTTATGTAGTGGAAGTAATTTTATGTCGACTAAGAACCAACTCCATGAGTGTTACCTCGGTCCCTATCAAAACCATCCGTCAAGCTCCCACTGACATACCTTCAATGTGCTACTAGATCTGATTCAAGATCGCAATTAAATCTTTGCATTGCAGCGTAAGCTTGCCGAAGCCCTGAAAGCCTACGACCTTATCCTGAAAGACCACAGCTCTTCCGTTACCAACTCCTCGCCACGTGCGCTATATGGCAAAGCCCGCGTTATGGATCTTCTGGCTACCGAACGCGAATCAAACAAGTTGCTCGAGGACGCCATTCGAATGTACCAGGAGGTAAGAGTCAATGCTTCGATGTGCAATAAACTTTTGAACGGAATGGGAGAACAGGGTATTGCTTCAGACTGATAATAAAAAAACCTATGAATTATGATGTCTCTATAACAAGTTTTGTGGCAGAGTTCAAGAGAGCTGTGTGTGTGGTTGACAAGCTCGGTGATCTAACCACAAGAGACTACGTTATTGAAAATTTTCCCGAGTCTGACGAGCATATACGGAAAATAAATACCGGTCTCTTGGTTAGCTCCACTAACCATCATCATTTCACTGCAAAAAACTGTCAGTGCGACGAGTTCATCAACGATCTGAAAGAACATCTTTGAATGATTTCTAAATTTTCAGGTCATGGACAACGATTACACGCCAGACCAGCTTTTCAAGATCGCCGGTGAGAAGCTGATTGATCGTGCCCGATTCCGCGGCTGGATGCAGACTGTGATCAAGACGCACAAGGATCTGATCCATCGATTCCCCAATGACATTAGCATTCTCAACGACTACGGCACCTCGTTGCTCATGATGAACAGGATGGACGATGCGAAACGCATTTTCAGAGCTGTTAGTTGGACACTGGGAAGATTGCAACTCTAAAGAAAAACTTAATCGATTCGATTTGATTACTATTTGACACTGTGCCACTGGAATTTCAAATTAAAATCACATCAATCCCTTACCAAAATCCTTTTTCCACACTCACTCACTCACTCACTCACTCACTCACTCACTCACTCACTCACTCTCTCACTCACTCACTAACTCACTCACTCACTCACTCACTCACTCACTCACTCACTCACTCACTCACTCACTCACTCACTCACTCACTCACTCACTCACTCACTCACTCACTCACTCACTCACTCACTCACTCACTCACTCACTCACTCGCTCAGGTGATCACTAAACAACCAAAGAACGGCTATGCACTCTGCCACTACGGCTACATCCTGAAGACCTACGACGACGAAGTGGCCGAGGGCATCAAATACCTGAAACAGGGCATCGACACCAAACAGAAAGGCACTCAGGACGCCAGGTTTTTCTTCCATCTCGGCGATGGCATGGTCAGGCTCGGCAAATCGCGACAGGTTTGTAATTATAATTATAATATAAATATGATTATAATAACATATAATTATTATAATTATTATAATTATAATTATAATAATATTATATAATTATAATAAGGTTATAATAAAAAAAATCCGTAGTTATTTATTGCCTTGAGCACAATAGCACGATCCCGTCCCACAGTTATGTTGAGTGATCATAAAGTTCTTGAAGCACCTTATGATTTCACCTCAGTTAACACACACTGCAGTGCACTCACTGTTTGCAGAACCCGTATCTGTCGATGAAGGCTTTGAAGAAGATGGCTGTCTAAACTTCGCCTTCGACATCCGCCGTTGACTCCGCCTCCGACCTTCGCCCATCTCACGAACCCGCCCACCACGGATCTGATCATCAACACCCCCACTCAACTCAACCAAACACGCCCAACGCCCCCAGCCAACCTCAAGTTGCTCATCCATGTAAAAAAAACACCTGGCAATGTTTTTGAGAACATTTTTGCGTACTTTCGACGTGCGTGCTCGATATTCGACCAAGGCATGTGGTGTCACCACTGGTGGACGAGACAAGGAGGGAAAAGTGGAATCCCCCAACCCGTTTGGCGAATTCAAAAAGTGGAGTTTGTACTTCAATGTGTAGATAAAAGGACCAAATTTCTGCCGATTCCACCCTCTTTGGAAAAACTCCCCTATCTTTGAAAGTTTGGATCGTCTGCCAGTGGGTGTAACCGCACTGCATTTTTTACGGTACAAACATTTTTCAATCCACCGCGGTGATTCCAGCGACTTCTTCCGTTCAATTACGCCAAAGTCGACCCATATTTTCACGCCGGACCAACGCATTTTTTCAAAAACTATTTATAGAATTATGTCTTCCATTCAAAATATTTCGGGAGGAAAAATTTATTTTAAAGGGTGGTTTATCGAAAAAAAAGTTATATATTTGGCGAATATACTTTGAATGGTTCTTGCATAATCGATTCGACTAGTCACTCTGGTCTTTCCAGGTATACCTTTAATTCTACTGTTATACAGCTGTATGTATCTCGAATAGTTTTTCTCAGAAAAAACATTCATATAATGCTCGGAAATCTTTTCGAAATTGCTTGATTTCGCTACATATCTAAGAGTCGAGCATAACTGAATGTTTTCCGAATTCACTGTATGAATATCACGTTCACCTGGGTTCTTGGTTGCTGGTTTCTATACTGGAACAATGTTTCTAAAAACTGTTCACGTTTCATTCAATTATTCGTCAATCGTTCACGTTTCAACACCGCTATTAAAGTTAAATATCTCACCACCATGTCTTGTATGTTCCATCATTTACACAAAAGCACACCAACATTTCGCCTGTATACAGAATTTTTATTTATGCCATTTACTCCTGTTTTTTTATTCCTAATTTTAATTTTTTTTTAATTTTTGTTTCTTTTCATTACACTTTTATGACTTCGACATTTCCGTTGTGCACGTTGCAGAAATGAAGACGTAGTCGACAACCGATGTGGATTTGTTTCTGTTCTCTTAAGAAACTTCTTTAAACGGAAGATTGAATTAACTTTATAATAAAAACTTTAATACCATTAAAACGATTAAAATTCTCAATAAACGGCATTGATTAAAAACTAAGTTACGTACTGTTCAACAAGTATAGATCGTTTTTATTACATGCTTTTAATGTAAACTGAAGAAACGCTCACCTCTATAATTTTGCACAACAGAGCCATAGATTGATTATGGTACTGTTTCTTGTTACCTATTTCCACAAAACCCTTTGCACACCATGGGTTCCAACTGTAAGGCAAAAAATGAGAAGGACAAAAAAACAACAGAGTACAGAAGTAAGGTTTGAATTTGGAAAGGCTTTATAACGTTCGATCGGCAATCATAGTTGGTTGACCGTGTGGAGAAACCAAAAAAAGACAATCAGTCAACCAAATCTGAGTCGGTCAATTACGCATATTTCCAAAACCCAGAAATTTTTCTAGAATTTTTCCCAAACACGAAATTTTAAGTCCGCATACTAAGGTGGATAACCACTGAAATACCACCGCTGCGCGGGCCTAACGCGCTTGTCATCGCTACCGCTCGGACAAGCCAGCCTCACGATAGGTAAATGAGGGTTAGGACAGTAAGACTTCATGTGAAATTTATTTTCGGTGACAGGGAAAATTGGCGTGTAGAAAAAACTCTAGGAAAATTTCTGGGGTTTGGAATTTTGCGTCAATTACACTTTGTTACGTGTTCCCAGGCCGAGGAAGTCTTTGACGAAGGAGTACGTCAGGGTCACTTTATATCTCGCTGGCAACGATCTCTTTACAACGTGCCAGGTCTGACATCACGACCATGGTGGTCGTTGGCTCAGACAACGCATGAAGCTGAGCTGAAGGTGCTTGAGTGAGTGAGTAAGTGAGTGAGTGATTTATTTGATTGAGTGAGTGAGTGAGTGAGTGAGTGAGTGAGTGAGTGAGTGAGTGAGTGAGTGAGTGACTGAGTGAGATGAATGAGTGAGTGAGTGAGTGAGTGTGTGAGTGAGTGGGTGAGTGAGTGAGTGAGTGAGTGAGTGAGTGAGTGAGTGAGTGAGTGAATGAGTGAATGAGTGAGTGAGTGAGTGAGTGAGTGAGTGAGTTGTTTTCAGTTTTGAGCACGAAGTCTGGCACCATGGCAACGACATGCGTCTGATCTTAATCGTCGACATGTACCATCCAGACTTGACTGAAGACCAGAAGAAAACGATGAAACCTATATAAAAAATATTCTTTGCGTTGTGACGGTGTGCTGTGTTTTCCTGTATATATACTTTTGTATGCCATACTTGATTAATCCACTTCAGTGAATGAAATAATGAAAGCTTAACTAACATGTTGGCTGATAAATAAATGCCTATGTATTTTCATATGATAGCTTAGTCAGTATTACACAAAAATGCTACAGTGAATATATTTGAAGAACTTGGATAATACAATGAATGAGAGATTGAGTGAGAAAATGCTTGAGTGAACGAGTAAGTGAGTGAGTGAGTGAGTGAGTGAGTGAGTGAGTGAGTGAGTGAGTGAGTGAGTGAGTGAGTGAGTGAGTGAGTGAGTGAGTGAGTGAGTGAGTGAATGAGTGAGTGAGTGAGTGAGTGAGTGAGTGTCATCCGTTGTCAATGTTACAACAGAACAACAGCACGCTGCACGCTCATTGAGTCTTGCATGCAAATGTAACCGACGCGGGTTGGGAAACCACGCTTCAAGCAGTGAAAAGCGAATGAGGATATTCTCTAAAACAAGTGAATTCTCTAGTCAAGTGAAAAACTTCTGCCTATAATCATGTTTTATAGGTTCACCATGTCTTTGGAAAAAATTTCACATTATGACAAAATTGATAATCTCCAGTCTATAATTCCCTTTATAATCCGCCACCATTTCCAACCATGAAACATTATTGGGGCGTGCAGTGTTGCGCGCGAATTTTTATAAATGCGCCTCTAATTTCAATAATAGAAATGTTAAATATAGATATTTTATTATAGATACAAGGCCTATAATATCTGTTACATGTTTTATAATCTTTTTAGGTTGCTAAAATCATTTTTTCATCGAAAAAATCAGTAGATTTTCGCCGGCGCCTCAAACTGTCTTTTTGAGATCCACCTAATTTCTCCATTTATTATTATAAAATAATTAATTTTCTGTTTTCAGAAGCAGCAATAAACAAACCAACATTCACCCACAACATCAATTCGCTATCCGAATTCCACTCGGCGAGATCTCGCTAGCCGTAGGGGCATTACGCTGAGAATTGCTCGCCAAGTTTCGTCTGCAAAACCCTCGATTTAGCCGAAAAACTCTTACTAAAAAACTGAATCACCATGTTTTATGCCCAGTTTGTGTTGTCGAAGAAGGGGCCTTTAGCCAAGATTTGGTTGGCGGCTCATTGGGAGAAGAAGTTATCCAAACAGCAGATTTTTGACACCAACGTTGAGAAGGCCTGCGATGAAATCCTCAAACCAAAGGTTATTTTCTTTTTTAGTTTCTAAAAATCGGTAAATATTCTACAAAAGCGTAAGCCTGATCTCAGTCTTAGCTCTCTGTGAGTATAGGCGACTTGAGGGCAGGGTTTGCGCTGGGCACTTTGTATTTCATATAGTATATAAAGAGTACGACAGTTGTGAAACGTGAGCTATACGGCTAGTGTGTCTATGGTGTAGTGAACTGAAAAGTAACTCAATTTATCCAAATTATTCCCGTGTACAGTAAATTGACCTGAAATGAGTTTTTTCTCAACATAACCAATTTATTTATAAAAAATTTAAATGAATTAAAATAATAAATGATCTTAATTTTAATAAATCAGTAAATAAGTTTCACTCGTTTGTAGCTGCGTCTAACGACGTATTCTAGTTGATGTTGACCAATATAATTTGTCAGCTGGCTCACGCACATTTTCATAAAATTAATTCAATCTAAAAGTCTAACATGTAATGTGTTTTTAATTTTTCTTATTATATTTGTTTTCAGGTCAAAATGGCACTCCGCACAACCGGTCATCTACTACTGGGTATCGTTCGTATATACTCGCGAAAGGCCAAGTATTTGTTGGCTGATTGTAATGAGGCGTTCTTGAAAATCAAAATGGCGTTCCGACCGGGACAGGTTTGTTTATTATCTTTAGTTTAACCATATCAATATAGTTTTTATTATGGTTCTTGTATCGTATCGTTTTATGGTATGTAATTGTAACGACTTATTCGTGTACTTTTTTATATGACGATTTCTCTTGAAGTTCGAGTTCTCTCTCTTTCATTCCACTCATTCATAATTAGCTCTCCTTCATCATTGGTGTTCGATTCTCTTACTGACAACTGTCATTAACCTTTCCCCGTCACTTGATTTAATCTCATTCATGATTTGATCTCGTTTACTTACTTTCATTCACTCACTCTTATTGACTCACTCTCACATCGCCTCACTCATTGTCATTGTCATTCATCACTCTCACTAATATTTTCTCTCATCCAGTATGTATTTCTAATTAATTCTCATTCAATAACTCTCAATCAGTCAATCTCTTATTATTCTCTCACCCACTCACTCCCTAAATAACATTAATTTTGTGTTTCATTCAGGTGGATCTACCGGATGAAGGCCGCGAAGCAAATGCCAACGCCATCACGCTGCCTGAAGTGTTCCATGAATTCGATTCTGCACTGCCCGACTTCAAGTTGGCTATTTTTTACATTCATAGTCGAGATTGTTATAAACATTTCCAAAAAGGTTTATAGAAATTAGTAGGGAGATTAGTTTTTTTTGTAAGAATTACTTCGGTTGACGAAGTTCATTATGATATTTCTTCCAGTGATCTCGAACTGCAACATCAGCTATCGTTGAACCAGAGTCGAATCGATGACATCACTCTGCGGGAGGACCTGCCACAGCAGAGCGCGTTCGGATCTGACTTTGCGGTTAGTAGGCTACCATAGATTCTTTTCTCTCATGATACTTCGAATTGGGATTATTTAAAGTATTGATTTGATAAAATCTTAGAATTCTAATTATTGTTCTGTTCGCTACACCACGATCGAGTAAGAAAGTAGTGAGATTACGTGTATAGGTATGTTTGTAATTATTATGTAGGTATTAGAAAGTTCGATTGATCTGGAAAGACTCATTGAAACTTCTAACAGGCTCGTTAGTTCCAACTCTATTGTCCTACCACATTAACATGTATGTTTTATATACGGCTATGTTTTTTTTTAACCACTGAAGAACAGATTAGAGAATGATTTTCTCATTTTATGACTCAATTTGGGAGCGTTTATCTAATATTACACTATCTTATCAGTGTTTCTTCATTTCAGATGGACGATTTCGGTGAGTCAGCTGCGGGCGTTCGGCTTCACATGGATGACTCGTCGATTCAGATGGCTCGTGATGCACCTGAACGGTTAGACAATCTTCGTGAGGTCTTTAAATGAAGTAAGCCTTTCTAAAAATGGTACACCGCACCGAACCCTCAGGCTCAGGAAAATCGCGACGGGCGGTTGGCCGGAGCCCGCAATAGTTTTGAAATCCCCAAATGAATTCATCAAGCACCCTGAAATTTCACATTATCTCAAAATTCCCTTGAAACAGTATATATATTTTTTGTGCTTATGATTATTGCCAACAAGTTCACGACGATAACTTCCAGATCCAACTCGATGATGTCAATGCGTTCCAACGAAGTCCATCCGATGGACACAACCGGACCGAACGATGCGCTGATTCCTGATGATTTCGGCGGACATTTCGACGAGAAGTTGTTCGCTGGCATGGATCCCGAGGAGATGTTCAATGACGATGTCATGTCGTCCGTGGAGAACGACGGTTGGGATTTTTTGGTTTATAGTTGAATTAAGGATACTTGCTTAGCTTGCTTTTTACAACTGTCGGTGCCCTGTGGTGAATGTGCACATTCTATTTTGACTAACATAAAACTGCGGTTAATTAAACTTATGTCTTTTGTTCTTTTGTCGCCTGTCCAGTCTAGTACGTAAGACGCTAGCCTCGAAAACCGGCGGTCCTATGTTCGTAACCTGACTTGAGACACAGCTGGGGTTTCTGCCATTGCCCGTCAGTTTATTCAACTCTCCGGCCACTACGAAAACACCATTCTGATATGGTATTAGTGTGCCTTATGACTTCAGTTAATAAAATCCAAGTAGAAAACATATCTGCAGACAAAGTATGACACGGCCAAGTATATTTGTTTTTTTTGTCGTATTTTTTTATGTGTTTTTGTGTGTTTATGTGTTTTCCGGAATTTTGTGTTTTTTTACACGATTACTTTTTGCAGACGATCGCCCAGCCACGGTACTGCCGCCCGGTGCCACCGATGATCCAGCACCGCCGGGTGGTGCCGCCGACGAGTCGAGTTTCGCCCTGCAGCCGCTCGATGTTTCGGTCGTTCAAGGTTGGTTGAGTTTTTACCGTATTATAGCCTATCTAAGGTTCTTGTTAGCCAAAAACGTTTTGGCGCGCAGTTTGAATTCAAGTCAGGTTTTGGAGCGCTTTCAAACACGAGAGATAAAATCTTTTCTCCATAACATTTGCATAACATATGAAAATTGCGCTTAACATACGTGCGTAACCGACCCACAAAATAAATTAATATTTGATAACAAGAAACCCTGACCAAGCTATATCATCTGGCTAACATTTTGAATCTATGGAAGTTTTTTTGACGAACTAGAAAACTGACAAAAAACCGTTGGAGTCTTGTCTTCAAAATGTATCTACACTACGAAAAACCATCGTAATATTTTTTTGTTGATTGTAAAAAAGAAAGTTACCTGTTGAAAGCAACGGATTACAAATGTGTGTTGTTGTTGTTGTTGTTGTTGTTGATGATGGTAATGGATTTTTATCAAACTTTGTTTCGAGTAATATTCACAATTCAGGTATTGAACGCGGCCGGGCTGGCAAACGCAAGCGCAAACTGATTATTGATGATCAGAAGAACATCACCGGCGAGGAGATGAAGGCACAAATGCAGAACACGGAGGATGTGATGATCGGGTTCGTTGTCGGTGACTGACTGAGGCGCTATTCATACTTATTCGCGATTTATCGCGCAATTCACACGCGATAAGTGGCGCGTTAAATTGCGATTTCGCGATACAAGCGATTTTGATTTTGCGACTTTTCGCGCGATTAATTGCAAATAAGTATGAATAGCGCCTAGAGATGTGATATAAATAGGTAGAGTAGAAGGATGAACAAATACTATAATAAGCGTGAATTAATGTTTTTTATGCGACAAAATAAATTTTGATATCGACTGATTCAGGGGTGGGCCGGTTTTTTTGGCGTTTTGCAGGGGGTGGGGGGGGGGGGGGGGTAGCTGACAGAAAATCCCATTTTACCCGACCTGTCCGAAAAGTGGGGGGGGGGTAAGGTCGGGAGGGGGTAAGGTCGGGTAGGGGGGGGGGGGTAGAAAATTTTTTTTCGCATAAAACGCTTGTTTAAAAATCTTCTATTATAAGGTATAAACATCACATATACCGGTTTTTTTCAGGTTTTAACCAAGGAAATTGACACAGAAAACGTGTTTCTTCGAAAAAAAATCTCACAGCCAGAAAATTTTGAAAAATGAGCCTCAAAATCGAGGTTTTGAGGCCGATTTTCTCAAAAATTTCGAGTAGGGGGGGGGAGGGGGTAGGCGACCTAAATTTTTGTCTAGGGGGGAGGGGTAGGCTACCCGCCGACCCTGAAAAGTGGGGGGTAAACCCCATCCCCCCCTGCGGCCCACCTCAGGACTGATTGATTAATGATTTATGACTGAAGAGCCCTGATGGTTTCATGATCGTGTTCTTTCGGCGTTATGATATAACGTAAAATATAAGTTATTTAAATTAAGCACGACTCGAGTGTGACGTGATAAACTGGCTGATTGATTTTCGTTAACTGACTGGCTGACTGACTGATTTTATCATTCTAACTGACTGACTGATTCATCGATGACTTACTGATTGGTTTATAAAAAATGATTTATTGATCACTCACTGATATAATACAGGTACTCGCAACACATTAAAGACAACAAAGTAAAGAACATGCCTACTCGTCATATTCAATCGAATGATACCAAAGACAACGAGAAACCAGCGTTTCTGGAATTTTTTTATTCTAGAATGTTTTTTTTTCTTGTATTTCATTCATGGAGGCCACATTCATTTTTTCGTGTGTAGAAAAACAATAATGTGATGCAAACCGGCGAAAACGAAGAAGACTAATCACACTAGTAGTAGATGTTATAGATACCGATAACCGACTCTATTTTATTGCGAAAAAAAACGATTGAATCATATCAACAACTATCGACTATGTATAACAAGACACTAGCTCCCGAGAAGGGAGGGAAAATGTATTTCCCCCTCTTTGGCAGTTTCAAAAAGTAGAATTTGTTCCTTAAGGTGTAGGTAAAATGGCCTGAAAACTGCCAATTCCCATCTCTTTGATGAAGTTCCCCTCCCTTCAGAGGTTTGGCTCGTTCGCCAGTGTAACAAGATGAAAATTACAAAATAATAATATAATAATTGCCATTTCAGTCTGGAATTGGCGCCGCCAACGAAGAAGATGATGCACATCAGTGAGAATGGACGTTGCGAACGCCTGTTCTCGATGCCCGCGTCCGCCTGCCTACAGGCTGAACGATTGATCAAGGCTAGTAAAGGGCTGTCTGGGATTCAAGTGAAAAGTTGTAATGTTAACTTCTGTTTTTTTTTACATTGACTTCTCCATTAACTGAAGCCATAACGCACACTAATACCATATCAGAATGGTGTTTTCGTAGCGGCCAGAGAGTTGAATAAACTGACGGACAATGGCAGAAACCCCAGATCAACTAACTACTCAAACTTTGAATCGTTAGCTGCATCAACTGTAGGAGAAGGTGATGTGATGCATAATAGCCGGCTGTCCGACTCAACTCAACCGTAAGCTGTATGCTATAACATGCAATAATCATGTTCAGTGGGTGTTACCCGTGTTGGACGAGTTAACGTGTCATTTGCTCACTTGATTCTCAAGAAGCTCTGTTTTGTTCAACTCGGCTGTCTAGTCTAGTGCGTAGGTCACCCGGCCTCGAAAACTGACGGTCTTACTAAGTTTGAAACCTGACTGGCGACAGAGATCCTGACGCTTTGCGCTCGGGGTTTCTGTCATTGCCCGTCAGTTTGTTCAACTCTGAATTCGGAATGGTATTAGTGTGTCTGGGTGACTTTGGTTAACGAAGAAGTCAGTAGTGAAAAAAACTCATAATCATAGTATGTGTAGGTCCAATTCATTGCAATTGTGCGCAACGGGTTCATAGAATGATAATTTAAGATTTTTCAAGATACCTTGACCAAGCTATAAAGTCTGGTCACAGTTTTTTGTTACTTCGAAATTTTTATCGTAATGCTTTTGGCGCGCATTCAAAGTTCGGCGCGCATTCAAATTTATTCAAAAATTTCAGCTGTTCACACCACATTTGTATAACATATTTTTAACATCCCCAACATATGAATTGTTCAGTATAAAGTTTTTGGGAAAATAACTAGTAACAAGATACCTTGATCAACATATACTAATCTTTCGCTTGTTTCAGCTCTACCAGGCCCGTATGCATTCCACGCACTGTCGTGAGGACACCGAAGCACTGCGCGCTCACAAACGGGTAGGTTTTGCATGTAATGTTTCATGATAGACTCGAATTTATATGATCCAACCACTCGCGGACGAGAAGCGGAGGGAAAAGTGGAATTTCCCCTCTTTTTTGTTCCAAAACGGAGAATTCGTTCCTTAGGAGGGTGCCGGTGAAAACTGCTCCAACTCCGCCCCTCTTCGACGAAATGACCCCTGCCTTTGGAAGTTTGGCTCGTCCGCCAGTGTATACAACAGTATATTCTGTTGTGGATGGTCTTGAGAAGATACTGCTCAGCTCATGATATCATACATTTTATGTGAGAAGTTGAAATCAAGATTTTGTACGACACGTGCCAAAGTTAGCATGTCGTGAGTGATACACTGACCTTAAAGATGTTTCATTCACAAATTCCGTGAACTTGTAATTTTGCTTCTTTTTCTCTACGTTTTTAGGCGATATTTCCCTCCTGTTTCAACTGATGATTTGAAGATATGAATTTTGTCGCTTCCCTTGTGGTGGTTAAAATGCCGACCTCGCTTTCCGATGGTCCTGGTTCGAGCCCCGGGTTTAGATACAACGCGTTCACGAATGTTGTTGATGATCAGTGATTGTCATTTGTAAATCGGATGACCTTTATTTTACTGTTTGTGACTTGGTATCCTACTTTGCTATTATGGCATAACAACTGAATAAATTTGATTTGATGAATAATTTGTTGTTGTAGGCGATCACCGATGAACTTGAGTTGGCCCGTGCCGATCAGCTGCACGATCTGGATCAGCAGTCAACGGCCGGCGAGGATCGACTCGGCCTGACCATGATCCGGGAGGAGGCCGAAGTGGAAGCGCCTGGCAATGATATGGTTGGTGGAAATGTAATATTAAACTGTTTACAAAAAAAATATTTTATCAATTAAACTGTTTACAAAAAAAATATTTTATCAAATGTTTTGTTATTATTGATATGGGTCTGGTCTGTCCCATATATTTCTCAGAAAATCTTTTTTTTCAATTTGGCAGCCTGCTGTTGCCGGATTAGTAGTAAGTGCCCAAACGACTATAAGCAGTGCCTTTCCACAATTCTTTTTCTCTTCCGTGATTCCATTTCTACTGTCACATTTTTCTACTATTTAGTGATATATTTTTTAGCTACCCTCACCGATCGGCATCGATGCGGAGGAAGACGAGGGACCGGCCACACCTGAACCCGATGCCGATGCCCTGTCACCCAGAGAGAAGAAGAAGAAACGATCCTCGGCCAGTGCGCTCGATGTTAGTTTGGCTTTTATACTGGTTTATTTTTAGTAAAACTATTTTAGTTACTATAATGAACATTTTACGGAATATTCTGGTTAGTTCCTTCTTCCTTTTGTTTGATGAACGCCCACTTTTTACCATCATTGGTCACGGCTGTTGTTGTGCAGATTCACCGTTTAAAGTTTGGTGACTGATTTGTGATCCTCATCACGCAGGACGTTTATTAATTCATAAGCAAACGTCAGCAGTTTATTCAAACTCTCTCTGGTCATGGGGAAAATATCATTCTAGTATGTTATTAGTGGGTCGAGGCTTTTTTGGCTTCAGTCAGGAAAAAGTCCTTGTAAAAAGACACAGGTTAAAGTGCAACTATATTAGTCTGTCAAATTCAATTTCGGCAGTATTGATACTAATAGTTTGTCTCTTCATTCTAGTCAGTCCTTTATTCGTCATTATTTGATTGCCCATATGTGTATTACAGAAAACGGCCAACACCACCGCCATCGACGAAACCGGAATCGACGACGGTGACGAACCCGAAGATCGCCGATGGACCAAACGAACGCAGCAGGTGCTCAACACGATCAAGGGCAAGTTGGGCGATGACAACAAGTGTGTGTTCACGGTTGGTTCAATCGCAGATTAATAGTTCTTTTATCGCGTTTTTTTTCGTTTTACCTAATGGGATGAAAAGTCTCCGATTTTTTACGTTCACTTCCCGTGTTTCCCTTGCAAAATGACAAGCTCATCCATCCGTCTACTCCGAAATTTCGGATTTCAATGGATAAAAACCGTGAAGCTTTAAATAAAACTTGAATGCATTGCAAGAGAAAATGAAAACATGCCAATGGAACCATTTTTCTAGAAAAGCTAGCTTATAGTTAAAGTTAGACAGACTAGGCAGTAACGCACATCGATGTTTTTGAATTATTCACTTAACACGGGTTGCACCTTATTTAATTAACCAAAGATCGTGGATTCTACTCCCTCACTTCTCGTCCGTTTCTTGGTCCTTTTTTCAATTATTCTTTTTGTTCTTCATTTTAATGTCTTGCATAAATTTCGTGATTTTCCGCGGTGAAAATTCTGCTCCGTTTGCGAGAATTTCTCGGGGTTTGCTCGTTTGAATTAAGTATTCTCAATGTAATAGACGTCTGATCGCTATTTATCAGAATTTTTTTTTCATTTGCTTATCTCGGGTCGCATGTACTCAGCTCGACAAGATTTATGTTCGCATGAATCCAGTCTGATAGTTGAACAGAAAAAGACGATGATAAAACGTTTCTAATTTCTGCAGGACATCAGCCGCGGTGCCACGCGAAAGTCGGCGGCCAGCAAGTTTTACACGCTTTTGGTACTGAAAAAGTGGCAAACCATCGACGTTATACAGGAGGAACCGATGGGCGAAATCCTGATCCGACCCGGCGTTAAGATGAACGAAGCTCAGGCCTGATTTTCCTTGGTTTTATTAATTTATAGGCAATAGCATTCGCAAATGATTAGGAGAGTGAATGTGAAATACCGCCACTTTTCAGAACTGTTTGGTCCAGTGTACATATTGTCAAAAAATTTCACTGCCTGCTTTTCTGGTTTTGAAAAATCCTGATCAAAATGGCGGGTTTCGCAAGTTTAGTCTCCCAATAAGTTGCGAGTGCTATGCCTGTTTATTATTATTGTTATCGGTGTTGCTTGGTTTCCATGGTTTCTTGTTGCTCGAAATTTCTGACTAATCCTCCTCTAATTAGAGAAAAATTCTGATCATAATTCAAATGCAGTTAGGTGCTAAATAATGCAACATTTCATGTTTCATCAATGGAATTCCAAGACTTTATATTATTTTGCGGTATAAAGGTTTGAAAAAACTTAATTTCGTTGTAACAACAAGAAATCATGATGTAATCAAGCTATTTAGCAATCACAGTTCATCAGTTATATTATTATTGTTGTTGTTTGTTCATTTATGTACGTATAAATATATTTTATTACTTGTTTTTTCTGCTCGTGATGTGATGGCCACGTGTATCTCTGTATTTTTTTGATTATTTCTAATATTTTTTGAAAAAATATCGTGGTTTTTTCTTCCTTAATTTCTGTAATTTTTCTGATTTTCCCATCTACCACCGCAATTTTCAGCATTTCTGACTTCATAGTTGTCGGTTTTATACTTTGTTGATTGATTTTTTCTTTGGTCAGTTTTCCGCGCAGTAATTTCTGTGGAACGAAAATCTTTCCAATCGGCTGGAAATTAACGAAAGAACGAATCAATCCATAACGTCGTCCGATTTTCTACTGAAACTAAAAAAATTTTGAAAACATTTCATAGGCACTCAACAGTTTTTGTTCTCAAACTTCTTAAGAAACGGCTTTTTATTGTTAAAGTATTCTGCACTGTATCAAGCCTTTTTACCATTAGATTTTACATTTTATCTGAGTCAATTTTCCTTTCTTATTTTTCTAACTGTACGTCAACCAATACGGCAGTTTTCAATCTTCACTTCTATAATGTGTTTCCTGTTCAATTATGGAATGTTCTGCATGTTTCTAGGTTTCTAAAATATGAGATTCTAAAATGATTCCATGCGAGTCTAACATTGAATGTGAAGAAAGCCGACTGCCTAGCTAAATATTGCAATTATTCGTCCTGTTAACTTTCATGAGTTATGACCGTGTCAGGGTTTTTGCGTTTTTTTTTACTTTTTTGTATCAAATTGCTGGGAATCAAGTTTACTTCATTCAATATTGAATAATCGTTATAGATGTCGTCATTTATGAATTGATTTTGCTGGTATTCAAGAACCAGAACGATTGCGTATTTCCTGTACAAATCATGTTGAATTGCATTCTGTGTATGTGGAAGAATAAATTGCATTAGATCGGTGAGCTGGTTGGGAAGATTCAAACATTCGTCTACAGACCCACTCATTATATAGAAGGAGGGGTCTTGTGGTCTCTTATTTATGAAAAACCGAAGGGCTGAGTGAGTTACTGATTGACTGACTGACTGACAACGTTTTCCCCTTGATGTCAGCTGCAGATTCCAAAGCGAAAACGCCGAAAGCCTCCGATATCAGTGTTCCAATAGGATGGCACGTAAAGTCCTGAAAGTCCTTATCAAAGAATGCGCTTTTTTATTGATATTGCCTACGTTCCTGCAACTATATAATACCATGTTCACGTTCTGATCGCTGACTTTAAGTGACTGACGGACTGACTGATTGACTGAATGACGAATTGACTGACTCACTGACTGATTGATTGAATGACTTACTGACTGACTGACTGAAAGACTGACTGAAAGACTGACTGAAAGACTGACTGAGACCTGAAAGAAGCTTCCGAAATCATTGTTACCAAATACGACGGCACATAAAGTCATCGTCGTAAAAGGTGCCCGACTTTTAATGGCGCATTTTATGGGCACGTAATGTGATGATACCACAAAAGGGGGCAATCATTGTGCCGAGGTTTTTTGTTGGGAAAGATGGTAACTACATAGATGTTAAGAAAGAAACAATTGAACTAATTAAAATAAGTTTCTCTAACATCCTTATTAATGAAAAGGACCGAATATCGTTAACAACTCACGGCACTCACTAACTAACTCAATCGCTCACCCAAACTCACTAACTCACTCGCGCACTCATTACATATTTAACTCAATCGCTCACTCATACTTACTCAGGCACTCACTAACTAAATCAATCGCTCACTCACTCATACCCACGCACTCACTAAATCAATCGCTCACTCATACTCACTCACTCATACCCACGCACTCACTAACTAACTCAATCGCTCACTCATACTCAATCACCCACTCACTCACTCACTCACTCACTTAATCCTTCGCTCACTCACTCACTCACCCACTCACTCACTCACGCACTCACTGTGAACAAGTACCCCAACACTTGTCGGCATACAACGTCGCCAATCGTATAAGTATCTGATGAACTAATCTTCTTCAACAACAGTTGTTCAGTCGTCCAACAAAGAAGGGGGCAAAGCGGGGTTCCCCCTCTTTTGGCCAAAAAAAACGATTAATATATCAAGTGAGTAAGCTATAATCGCAACCGCACAATTTAACCACCGAAAGTGCGCTAACTTGAGGAAAAACTTCAGCAAAACTGAAGATAAAAGCTCCCATCAGCTACAAGTTATCTGTTTTGGAACGAGTTTTTCTTGTCCTTAGTAAGTAAGGAATCCACTGATGGTGATTAAGTTCTCACGGTTGAATGTTCCACTTCATATCTTCATTTAGTGCTTTGTCATTAGAGTAAACCAAATTGATTGTAAAAGGTCGGTAGTGTTCTTTGGCTTTTCTTCCACCATTATTAGTTTTAGTTGTAAATAAGCAAATTGTTTTACGACATACCATTTAAAGTTTCCAGAGATAAACAAAGAAAATCTCATTCGCTTCTCTCATTTTTTACTAACCTATTTTATCCTCACTGGCGGACGAGTCAAATATTTAAAAAAAATTGCCGAAGGAAGGGAAAATATCATTTTCCGTTCACCCACAGTCCACCAGTGGGCTGCAGTATTATCGGTGTGATAAAAAATGGAGAATTAGTATTTTTTACAGTGCGGAAATGTTTATTTTAAAAAAAAACACCTTCTGTTGTGTTTCTACACTTGCTAAGAAAGTAAGCTGTTTAACAATCTTTCATTTTATTCTACAGGGTGGTCCGAAAAATGACAACATTTTGGTGATAACTTTCTTGTGACACAGAAGACCGATTCCATTGGGCTTTTCAGAGATTTACACCAGCATATTAACTTGGCAAACTTTATAATAACAGAGGCTTCGGTAAATCGAATCACCCTGTATTATAGTGATTTTCTGGACTGCCGCTTACGAGTGACGGGGAAATAATGGCTTGTTATTATTGTTATTACGTTGTAGTGGATTTATCGTACATGGTTTGGGGTGATATAAATAGAGGAACTTGCGGGTGGCTTATAACATTACATTTATAAATCAGTTGGTTATTTAAAAGTAGATGACTTGGTGGGTGGCTTATAACATTACATATAAATCAGTTGGTTACTAACTGCACTACTTCGTAAAACTATTCTCGCTTAAGAGAGAGAGTGCTGAAATTTCATCGCTGTTATAGCTTGGTATGGGTACGTTTATAGTCTTCCCTGGACTTTCTCTGGACTTTCCCTGGTTTTTTCCTGGACTTTCCCTGGACTTTCCCTAAAAATTCCCTGGAATTTCCCTGGACGTTACAGGGAAAATTTTGTATAGAAAAACTTCCAGGGAAAGTCCAGGGAAGACTATAAACGTACCCTATTATGTCAAAAATTAATTTTGTATGCCGCTTACGCACGAATGCGATGAATAAAGCGCAGTTTTCGTAATTTGTCCAAATATTCTGTAAAAAAGATTTTATTTGTCCAAAAATAAAATAAGCGTGCCAAAACAGTTTTGAATTCAAACTGCGCGCCAGAAACTTTTCGATAAGGCAACTAAAAAATGGCGCCCTTTCAAATTCAGTAGCCTAATGAATTGAGAATACTATAGCCAATCCAGGGTTTCTTGTTAGCCAGAATTTTTTTGGCGCGCAGTTGGAATTCAACTATGTTTCGGCGCGCTTTCAAATTTTCCAGAAATAAAATACTTTTCACAGAACACCATTTGGACAACATGCAGAAATTGCGCTTAATTCATGGCGTTTCCCAAAAACTTAATTTTTAATAAGAAGAAACCCTGACCAAACTATAGAAATGAAAAATCCCGCCGATTAATTCCACCATAAAATACGGACGAACTCTGACCTTTGCAGCAAAAAATCATACATCCGCTCAAAACGGGCGAAAATGATTTGTTAGTGGCGGCAATTTGCACGTAAATACATACATACTTTGCCAGACCGTAGGTCGCAATGGCATCGTTAACCTTTGATTGTCAACCACTTATCATCACCGAATGGTTTTCTCGTTTGAAGTTCTCTGCTCTAATTTGATCATTACTCTTATCTAATTTGAATGCGCGCCACAAATAGATTTGAATTCAATTCGCAAGCGTGAAACTTTTTCGAAGTGAAAACATTACTCAAGTGTGATTCCGTGCATGTTTTGTACAGAAATTTCCAAGGATCTTTTTGAAATACCGAAAATGGGGCGCATTTAATTTCTCCTAACACATTTAGAAGGCTATAGAGATAATTTTGGCGTTCATATGTATTTCACGAAATCGGAGGTGGCAATGACCGTAACCTTTGACCATCCTGTCACTAGTCATAAGCCCATCGTATAAAATTCTTATACCGACGAGAACATATCTCCTTCAGATACCACAAGTTATAGCCTATACATGTCATGTTATACATAACAATTTGGCGCGCATTTGAATTCGAATCTGGTTTTGGAGTGCTTAAAAACTTTTGGGAAATGAATAATTTTTCGAATGATTTTTGGAAAACATACGAAAACTGCGCCTTATTCATTGGATACGAGCGTAACCAGTCCACAAAATTAATTTTGTATAACAAGTAACCCTGACCAAGCCATACCACCAGTTATAGCCTAAGTTATACATATCTTGTTACTCATAACATTTTGGCGCGCATTCAAGTTTTTAAATAAATTTTTTGCAGGTTTACTTTTTCTCATTTCATTTCTTACCTCAGTTTTTTTTACATATTACGTATATCAAGATTATGTTTTGATTTTTATATCAACGTTTTTTCATTCCTAGACCACTCTTTCGTTCCCCTATCATCTTACTTACTATATTGACTCCTCAAACGGAACATGTTGCATAAACATTTGGGCATATTTGCTTTGGCATATTGGCACCCACTTCAACCGCAATGGCTCATCGGGCACATTTTTGGGGTATCAACAAGAGCCCGTGAGTGCAATTCCGCGAAATTAGGCAGCTGTTTTTTCACTCTCCTCTCCCTTCATTCTCACCCGATATCCAGTGTTTCTGACATTCTGTAATGCTAAATATAGAACTCAGCCACGTAGGAAAAGTCTGTCTGTCAGTCTGGTTACCATGAGAAAAAATGGCGCGCAGGGTTTGAAATTCAAACCTTTTTTCCTCAGAAATTTGAATGCGCGCCACAGGCAGATTTGAATTGGAATTGCGCGCCAAAAACAGTTGAGAGTGTAGAGTAAGAAGAAACGCCGATTGTTCTATATTTATTATTGCTCTACATATTTCGCTTTATTATTATATTTCGCTTTATTATTTATTTATTGCTCTTTATCATTATTTATATTATTATATTCATTATTATATTTATTATTATATTTATTCATCTTTATTGATATTATTTGTCTATATTTAAATAATAAAGCACAAGTATAAAGTACTCCAGAACCGGGGCCAATTTAGTATTGCCTTGGTGAGCATATCATATTTCGTGCATTAGTTTCGAAATTTTTGCGTTTCGTTTGTGGTGGTTTCGACGAAATTTCGGTTGTGCGGTTTCCGGTTCGAGATACAACAGCGTTGCGGGCCATTTGAGTTTCCGTAACATGACCGTAACGTTGTTAGCCTAAAATTGTTATTCTTAATCCATTTATGTTTAAGTTTAAGTTACATTTAAGTTACAGATAAATTAAAGGTTCTCTTGGTTGTAACATCGTGTGTTAGAAAGACTAATTTTTTTTAAATTTGAATGGGCGTTAATAATTTTCGCGAGTGTTTTAGTTTTATGATTTTTTCCAATGACATGGAACCATGGGTGTTTCGATATACCAGTGCGTTGTTAACAAGTTTCCCAGCTGAACACAATGATTGCTTGCTTGATGATATGATACCATCTGAATTTTCGTACCACGAGTGGGAACGCCTTACCATAAATTCGTTGCCGTACCACTAGCGGACCAGAAGGGGTGGGAAAAGTGGAATTCCCCCCTCTTTGACGGTTTCAAAAAGTATAGTTTGTTCCTTAAGGAGTAGATAAAACGCTCGAATCTCAGCTAATTCCCCCTCTTTGGGAATATTCCCTCGTCCGCCAGTGTGCCGTACGTACATATACAGTATATGTACATATACAGGGTGGCTGTAAAGTAACGACGCGTTTTCTGGCCGCCCATTTCTCAAAATTATTATATATCATGAATAACTTATACATGTCAGTTATATGTAATTATACCTGAAATTTCCGTTTATGGAGTTCATTTTAGTATAGCATTGCTCAAATTATTTTTTTGGCGAAATTTAACGGAATTTTCGTTATTTTTCAACAATACTGACCGAAATCTCATGAAAACGGACAATAATATTACGAAATAAGTATGAATTCGTTTCAACAATGATTCATTTTGATAAAAACCATTGCTTACTGGAGTTTTCTGCTAAAAAATTTCTGAAACAAATATAATTCCTTCGACTTCACCGCCAAAAAACCTCAATAAATGAAAAAAAATCGAAAATTTTTTGAAATTTCAAATTTTTCGGAAATCAAAGATTTAGTTCCCAGGTAAGATAATCATACTTCCATATCTCCCATAACACAAATCTGATGTCATAACACACCGTTAAGCATCATAAAAGCTTGATAACCAGTGAAAACTGCGAAAATGAAATTTTGATGTAAAAAGTGCTTTGTGAATGCAGGTTTAGATTTGGCCCTTAGAACACACCAATAGTGTTATTCGGCAATGAGATTTTTTTTTAATCAATATAATAGACGTGTGTATCTTTCTAGAATCCTATAACGCATTTAAAAAAATCCGTCTAGAACGCGAGAAGTAAAAAAATCTTGTTTTTCGAGAGAAATTTCACAAAAAGCCAACGATAAACTTATAATACAGCAAATCTGACTCATATTTCGATTTTTCAGGTGTTTTTACGCTAGTTTGGCTATTAATACAATGGTCAAACAAAATAAAAATTTTTAGAAATCGGCAGCCGGAAACCGCGTCGTTACTTTACAGCCGCAACAAAGCCTACACTGTTTTTTGCCGGCTTTTTATTGTTGACTGGGTGTCAATAATTATAGATAATTAATCTTGCAACATAAAAAAACGACCTGTATTTTCCCGTTAACTTCTTTTGATAGATTGTTTTTTTTATCAATTATCATAGTACTGGGTATTTTTCTGATAGCCCACGAATTTTCACAACTCAGTGAGATTCTTTGCGCTTTCTGCATAGTTTATTCAGTGGTGAATACTATTTCGGGATTTTCCCAATTTTTCTGCATTTTTTCGTAGATCTGAATCCAATTGTGAAATTTTTTGACCGGTATTCAATACCATGATACAACCTGAATTTCTGTGCCACAAAAAATCTTATACCATAAATTCGTATTCCCGATCTTTCATCCTAGCCGGTATGCGGTGAGCAATAAAAACCGACACTGTTTTTACTGGCTTTTATTGTTCAAATTTTCACAAATTTTCCATCTGAATCCAATTGTGAGAAAAATTACAGCTGTTAGACAAAAAGTTATAAGTGTGGCATGGAAAGGGTTCACGGTACCTTGTGCCATGATACAACCTGAACTTCTGTGCCACAAAAAAGTCTCATACCATAAATCCGTATTCCTAATATCGCATCCTTGATGTTATACGGTAGGCAATAAAAGCCGACACTGGTTTTACTAGCCTTATTGTTTAAATTTTCACAAATTTTCCATCTGAATCCAATTATGAGAACAATTACAACTGTTGGAGAAAAAGTTATAAGTGTGGCATGGAAAGGGTTCACGGTATGTACCTTGTGCCATGATACAACCTGAACTTCTGCGCCACAAAAAGTCTCATCCCTTAAATTCGTATTCCTAATATCGCATCCTTGATGTTATACGGTAGGCAATAAAAGCCGACACTGTTTTTACTGGCCTTATTGTTTAAATTTTCCCAAATTTCCCATCTGAATCCGATTGTGAAAAATGTGGGTAGAGGAAAATGTACAAGTGTGTAATGGAAATGCCTTACGGTATGACATGTTTTACTGGCCTTCATTTTTGTTATAATTTTCACTAATTTTCTAATTTAATCCAAATGTAAAAAAATGTTTAGCCAAATTTTTGTTTAAAGGTGGCAAGGGAAAAGTTTACGGTATGGAATGCAATGATACAACGTGAATGTCGGTGCCACATAAATTCGTATTCTCGATATCTCATCCAAGCCGGTATGCGGTAGGCAATAAAAGCCGACATTATGTTTTGAATAGCATTTTTTTAAACTTTAACGCATTCTCGATCTGAATCCGATTGTGAGGAGGAAATTTTTAGGATTAGCATAGAGGGTTTACCGTATCTCGTGTCATGATACATCCCGAACTTCTGTGCCACAAAGAAAAGTCTCATATCATATATTCCTATTCCTGATATGTATGCCATTTTAAAGGTTTACGGTAGGCAATAAAAGCCGACATTGTTTTTACAATGGCTCTTTTTGTTCACATTTTTACAAATTCTCCATATGAATCCGATTGTGAAAAATTTATGTGGCATGGAAAAGGTTTACGGTATTGACTGTCATGATGTCATGATGCAACCTGAATTTTTGTGCGACTACCTGAAATATCATACCATAAATTTGTATACCCAACATCTCAACCTTGATGGTATGTGGTAGGCAATAAAGGCTGACACAGTTTTTACTGACATTATTGTTCAAACTTTCACTTCACGTTCAAACTTGTGAATCCGATTGTGAAAAAAAATTCGAAAAAATGTATAAGTGTGTCATGGAAAAGGTTTACGGTGTGGAGTGCCATGATACAATCTGAATTGTTGTGCCCCTACCTGAAATAGCATACCATAAATTCGTATTCCCAATATCCCATCCATGTTGGTATGCGGTAGGGCAATAAAGGCTGACACTGTTTTTTACTGGCTTTGATTGTTGCCGGGTTGTCGAGTTGCTTCCAACTATACGAATTTCTGGATGTTACACTTTGGATTGAAGTATGTTCGTATGGAGATTCGCCGAGAGTACTCACTCCTGTATATAGCCTATTCAGGGTTTCTTGTTAGTGAAAACGTTTTGGCGCTCAGTTTGAATTGTAAAACCTGCTTTTGGCACGCTTTTCAAAATGTCTGGAATCAAATATTTTTTCATATGACTACTGATTACTGAACAACATACGAAAGACATGAAACATTCACTGAAGAAGTGGTAACGGGTTCATAGAAATATTTTTTGATCTACATAAATACCCTACCCAGTGTTTCTTGTTACTCACGAATTTTTTTGGCGCGCAATTTGAATTCAAAACTGATTTTGAATTTACGGGAAATAAACTCATTTTCACATAACTTTTGGGCAACATAAAAAATTGCAGCTATTTCATTGCAAACCGGCCCACGAAATTTGTTTTTTATAACAAGAAACCCTGACCAGGGCTGGGGGACTTAATTAAAAGTACCAGGGCTAAAAGTCCCGGGAATTAAACACCTCATTAAGTGGCACTTGAAAAAACGGGACATTTTTTAAGTGCCACTTATTGTTTGTAAAACTTTTCTTTTAGTACCAGAATTTATTTTGTAACTATGTAAAATACTATGGATTTCTTAGTGATAAATTGACAGAATCCAAAATTCTTTACTTTTAGCCAATTTTAGACGACCTACGACCTTAGCCGTAGAGAAATTAATAAGCACGAAAATAATTTCTTGGTACTAAATTCAAATTCTGGAATTCAGTGCCACTTAATTTTCAGGCGACAAATTCAAAAGTGGCACTTTTAAAATGGGAAAAAAATTAAGTGGCACCTAAAAAAGTACTTTTAAATTAAGTCCCCCAGCCCTGACCCTGACCAACCTATAACAGGTTTCCTATTTTCAATAGGAAAAGCCAAACATTGCTTCCCGGCTGTGAACTCTCTAATGTACAATATTCGCAATTTGTAATTTCTCCACAGAGAAGGGAATTGGCAGTTTTCAGGCCATTTTACCTACACCTTGGGGAAAGTAATCCTATTTTTTTTAAAACACCAAAGAGGGGAATTCCACTTTTCTCTCCCCTTCTCGTCCGCTAGTGGAACGCTTTACCATGTTTTTACCGAATCAACCGTCGGCATCTATCACACCACAAAACCTACATCATCGATCAATTACTACGCGGCGCTGTGCACCCCGATGATTCGCTGTTTCTTCTTGGGAGGAACGAAGAGATCGATAACGTTCATTTGCGGACGAACAAAACCTCCAAAATAGGGGAATTTTCCCTAAGAGAGGGGAATCGTCAGTTTTGTGGTCATTTTACCTACACCTTAGGGAACAAACTTAATTTTTTTACTCAACCAAAGAGGGGGGAATCCCACTTTTCCCTCCCCAACTCATCCGCTAGTGCGTGACGTTGATCTGATCGATGATCGTTCGTGTTCGCCGGTCGCTTGGAACTTGAGAAAACATCTACCATCCATATTATAGTATTTTACATTTTTCGCAGAAGTTTATTTTGAATGCGTGCCATTTTTTAAGAGGAATAAGATTCGTATTTTGACGGAATAGCCGTATAAATCCAGATATGAACTTTTTTCCTTAAGATTATTAAAGAATGAGTCAGCATTACGAAGAGAGTGATGACTGATGATGATGATGCACTCTCTTGGAATGCTTTACAGGTGTGAACACTTTCAATGGCTCCTCATTGGGATTTCAGCTAAGTTATACCAAAATTTCACCGAAGTTAAACCAAAATTGCGCCAAATTATACCAGAAATTCGAAAAGTTATATGTACCAGGAAACCGTCCAGTTATACCAGGATTTAGCCAAATTATACCAGGATTTCATATAAGTTATACCAGGATTTCACCCAAGTTATACCAGA
Organism: Daptonema setosum; assembly: GCA_964036265.1. Lineage (NCBI taxonomy): Eukaryota > Metazoa > Nematoda > Chromadorea > Monhysterida > Xyalidae > Daptonema > Daptonema setosum. The sequence continues at coordinate 7,459,052 of OZ038447.1, read as the reverse complement.
ATTTTGCCAAATTATACCAGGATTTTATCCAAGTTATACCAGAATTTCGCCAAGTTATACCAGAATTTCATCTAAGTTATACCAGAACTTCACCCAAGTCATACGATCCTTTCACAGCAGAGTTTCAAAGTTCCAGAGTTTCTCCCAGCAATTTACTGTGATTGAAGGAAGCCCTTTGATTTGGAAACATGCCGTACATGTTCGTACACACCACGAATTTGTGGTATACGAAAACGCTTTCGGCAAACTAGAAAGATAAATCACGCGTGTATAAATGCCGACGGGCTATATATGTATACTAGCTAATACTAAAAATATGTTTCCATGTTTCTTCCTCCCGTTCAACATACCCTACTCTATAGTCTATCCACAGTTTCTTGTTTACTCAAAAAAATGTGGCGCGCAATTTGAATTCAAACTTGTTGTCGGTACAAGTTCAAAATTTTCTGCAAAGCAATCTTTTAGCGCTTGAGGTTTGGCCAACTTATGTACGAACGCTGCACTAGCGGACGAGAAGGGGTGGGAAAAATGGAATTCCCCCCTCTTTGGCAGGGTTGAAAAGTAAAGTTTGTTCCTTAAGGTGTAGATAAAATGGCGTAATTTCTTCTAATTCCCTCCTCTTTGGCGAAATTCCCCTACCTTTGGAGGAATGGCTCGTCCGCCAATGGTAATGAGGAATTCCCAATAAAATAACTGGCCTATAAAACTATGGCTAACCGCGATGATAAGTGGAAAAAAATGCCAATCAAAAACGTATTCCCCTTTACTTTCTTTTCGATCCCGGTCACTTGAACCCCGTGTTTGCTCAATAGAGGGTGGCCCATTCAAAAGCTACGATAATTCGATTTCCGGGCATCACTCGCTCGAGTGCGTGCTTTGTGTGATGAGAAAAAATCATATCGGCTACGAATTGTCGTATATCATGTCTAACATCGTAATTGGTTATAAGGAAACACCAAATTCGGTACAAACCAAACCGCGCTTAATAAAACTTATCACAAGCATGAAGTTAAGAAGCTGATTCAAAACGTGGCATTGAAAATTCATTACTTGAGAATCTGGTTCTGGACTTCATGAGTTTTCGTACGTTTTTAAATCATTTCTCATAATCAATTATGACGCCAGGTTAAGACTTTTCCCCATCACACTGAAGCCGAATTGTATTTCGAGAAAAACGTCGTAATCACAACCGAATTTTTTCGCGGGTTTCATCATTGGATAGTTCATTGCCGGATTGTGTTGGACTCCCAAAAAAACTTTCCAGCCTCGAACATGATGATTGCATGTTATAGCATATGTTCAAGTGTTCATGTGTCCCCAAATATCGGGAGCTCTTTATTAGTATACAATGAACAAACTACAGTTTTATGAAACTCAGTTTTCAAATCGTGAAAATCCGACGCATAAAAGAGGTAAAGAAGAAGGATCATGTTTAGCGTGATGGATGATCGTGGTTTAACGGACACCCGGTTCCATACACTAGCGGACGAGAAGGGGAAAGAAATGTGGAATTTCCCCCTCTTTGGCGTTTTCAAAAATGAAATTTTGTTTCCTAAGGTGTAGGTTAATGATCTAATTTCTATCAATTCCCTTCTCTTTGGAAAGCTTCCCTCCCCTTTGAAGGATTGGCTCGACCGCCAGTGGTACAAGTCAATGGCTTACGTTATGTGCCACAGAGTTTGATACCCCCACTCTATGGTACTTGCCTTTGGAGACGATCAAAATCTTGTGAAAGTGCCCTTTCATGCGATACACACTCACACGTAGGCATAATAATAATTTTTTTGGTAAAATGTGGTTCTCTTCGAGCAAAAAATGTCTCACCCCCATATCACAGAAACTTTTGGCATTGGGTGCCTAAATTGGTGCATATTTATGGAAAAAACTTGAAGTTCTATAACTAACGATATAATCGGTTAAAAATAGAAAACTTTCGTTCATATGAAAGTTCGTTTTGGTCCTCATAATGCAATCACGAAAACTCAAAGTAAAACATTTAATTGGATATAAAACATGCATTTTATATCGCACTCAGTTTTCGCTCCGAGACCAGGTGCCTAAGGACGCATTTGTCATAAGCAGCAGTGCATAAAGTTTTTGCCATACATTTTCAATGCATTATATTGTGTTTGTTTTGAGTTTCTTTTTTTTCTCATGTGTAAAAACAGACGATCTCACCTCTGAACAAAAGTTTTCAATTTAAAACCAATTCTCACGTGAGTTATAGAACTTCAAAGTTTTCTTGCATAAAGATGCACCAATTTAGGCACCCAATGCCAAAAGTTTCTGTGATATGGGGGTCAGACTGATAGTAGAACGTGAAGAGTTTCAACCAGTGATTTTTAAGATTCTTTTGCTTAGCACTATTAGAAAATAGTTATTAAGAGTGGCTAACAATAATCTTGTTGCATGTGTCTTTCACCAAACTTCATCATAAATACATATACAGGGTGGCTCAAAAAAAAGGTTGCGCGTTTGAGCAGTTATTGTGAAAGTTGTAGACAAGCTGTGGGATTGCGGTATAGCGCATTCGATTGGGCATGTTTTTGTTTACAAAATGATGTTATATGATCAGGTTTAGAAGTTTACAGCAGCAGCGGCATATCTTTATTTAAAAAGCGTGCCCAACGGATCATGCACACGTGAATAGAGTCAGATCGTGCTTGTGGGCTCTGTTTTGCTCACTGCTTGCACGTTTGTCGGTTTTAATAACTTTATCGGGCTTTTAATGATAAAGTAACAATGTTTTTCGTTCATTAGCTCCACTTCAACGTATTATTTGTAACCGAAAGACCGTTTCAATGAAATTAAACCACCATGGTTGCTTTTTGTAGTCTGTATCCATGAATGATCCCTTTACAATATTTGAGAGCCTAATTAACATTAAATATCACTATAGTGCTTGAAAGTTTTTCGGTTCACATATGATGGTTGTGTTTTTGCGTTTATATGCAGTTCCTTCTGTTATTAGACATGTTTTCATCACGCATTCAACAAAATTTAGCCGAAAATTATGATTTTTCTTAAATTGACTTGTAAAATGAGAAAAAAATCAAAAGAAACTCAAGTCACACATAATTTTGTAGGCAAACACATACTCTTTCGAATGCGCTTTACCGCTGTCACGCAGCTTTTCTAGAACTTTCACAGTAATTCCTCAAACGCGCAACCTTTTTTTTGAGCCACCCTGTATGTATGTAGCTCGTATGAATCCGTTACGTATAAATGCAATCGAGTGAGCACATATGTTGTTGTTGTTGTTGTTGTTGTTGTTGTTGTTGTTGTTGTTGTTGTTGTTGTTGTTGTTGTTGTTGTTGTTGTTGTTGTTGTTGTTGTTGTTGTTGTTGTTGTTGTTGTTGTTGTTGTTGTTGTTGTTGTTGTTGTTGTTGTTGTTGTTGTTGTTGTTGTTGTTGTTGTTGTTGTTGTTGTTGTTGTTGTTGTTGTTGTTGTTGTTGTTGTTGTTGTTGTTGTTGTTGTTGTTGTTGTTGTTGTTGTTGTTGTTGTTGTTGTTGTTGTTGTTGTTGTTGTTGTTGTTGTTGTTGTTGTTGTTGTTGTTGTTGTTGTTGTTGTTGTTGTTGTTGTTGTTGTTGTTGTTGTTGTTGTTGTTGTTGTTGTTGTTGTTGTTGTTGTTGTTGTTGTTGTTGTTGTTGTTGTTGTTGTTGTTGTTGTTGTTGTTGTTGTTGTTGTTGTTGTTGTTGTTGTTGTTGTTGTTGTTGTTGTTGTTGTTGTTGTTGTTGTTGTTGTTGTTGTTGTTGTTGTTGTTGTTGTTGTTGTTGTTGTTGATGTTGTTGTTGCTGTTGCTGTTGTTGTTGTTGTTGTTGTTGTTGTTGTGTATGTTGTCCAAATGTTGCGAGCGAAAAGCAGATTTGAAGTGAAATTGTGCGCCAAACACTTTTTGGTCAACAAGAAACCCGGGATACGCTATATGGCGGGTGTTTGAAATTTCGTCTATTAATCAAGTAAGATGGATTTATCGATTCAAAGGTGACTGAAATCTGGGCGCCTCATTTCTTCTGATGGTCAACCCCCCTGACCCAACAGATGCTGCCCATGTCATCAAGGATTCACGGCACGGTAGAAATTGGCTATCATGGTTCCGGCAATTAACTGCCGTGCCGTGAAACGTGAGATCAGTGCCATACTCGCCCGTAACAAGTATCATGTGTCCCATGGTATAGCTCGTTCCGGGTTTCTTGTTGCTCAGAAAACTTTTGGCGCACAATTTGAATTCAAAACTGATTGTGGCGTGCGTTCAAAATTTTGAGAAAAAATCCATCACGGATTCATAGTATAATTGGCTTTCCCCTGATTCCGGCAATTAACTGCCGTGAAACGGTGATGCGTGCCATACTCGCCCGTAACAAGTATCATGGTGTCTCATGGTATAACTCGGTCCGCGATTTAAAATCAAGCTTGACTGGGCTTGCGTGAATACCTTAGGAAAGTTGGTAAGATACCTGGGCCGAATTATAATCGTTCGTAGTTATGTACGTTGTCTAAAAAAATCAAATTTTCAATTACAAATACAAATTTTGAAAGCATGCTAGTCTCTTGACTGCAAGCAAAGCGACAACTTTTCATGTTCACATGAGAATGCTGCGGCACTTTCCGATCACCTTACGGTGCTAATCGGCGGATACTGTAGATACCCTCTGAATACCTGATTATAGGAACCGCGACCAACCGGGGCCCGTCGTACTTCTGTGATGCTTGACCTTTGCTAATCTGTTTTAGGGGCACCCTGTAGTAGCTTAGTCAGCTGTGACTTGGCCTTGTCATGATATAGCTTAAGGGTTTCATGGTATTAAGTATCATTTTTATTTCTCAATAAATTAGCCGCGCTGTTCGAAATGTGAGAAAAATATTTGAACATGCAACCCAATGTCATCTAACCAGCCTTTCTGATTAACAAGAAACTCTTCATAGGTTTGTTATGTTCGTGGTTTAGCCGACGGTTGTTCGAAACCAAATGGCGTATGTGTCATGATGGGGTAGCAGCACTAGCGGACGAGAAGGGGAGGGAAAAGAGGATTTCCCGCTCTTTGGTGATTTCAGAAAGTGGAATTTGTTCGCAAAGGTGTAGATAAAATGGTAAATTCTGACAATTCCCCCCCCCCTCTTTGGAAAGATTGCCCTCCCTTTGGAGGTTCGGTTCGTCCGCCAGTGGTCATATGGGGTAGCAGGATCTCAACTTTTTAAGCCGACGGGCCTTCGCATTAAGAAACGTGGTAATCTAATTACCGTACCTTGTATGTACCATCCAGATTAGGGATAGAAAAGGAAAGTTGATTTTCGTTAGTTTT
>OZ038447.1:7418861-7448549 GCA_964036265.1 Daptonema setosum | reverse complement strand
TAAAACCTTTCTCTCACTCAGAAATTGGCGGTCGGAAGCAGCAATTTGGGGTTGATAAAAAGGTTTTACACACAAAAGTTCTTAAAAAGAGTCGTAATTATCTTCTTTAGGAAGTTTTTTTGTGTAAAACCTTTTTATCAACCCCAAATTGCTGCTTCCGACCGCCAATTTCTGGGTGAGGAAAAGGTTTTACACACAAAAAAATCTCGAAAAAAGGCGTAACCAAAAAATTCGACTATATGCAATGAATTAACGCGCAGCGCAGTTTTCGCGATATGCTCCAAATGAGATGTGAAAAAGATTTCAATTTTCGAGAATCTGAAAGCGCGCCAAAAATGGATTTGAATTTGGAACTGCGCGCTAAAAAGTTTTTGGCTGACAAGAAACCCTGGATTGGCTATAAATAGGTTACGATGTCACTGGCGGTCTAGCACTGGCGGACGAGCCAAACCTTCAAAGGGAGGGGAATTTTCCCAAAGAGGGGGAATTGGCTGAAATTCGGTCATTTAACTACAACTTAAGGAACAAACTATACTCTTTGAAACCGCCAAAGAGGGGGGAATTCCACTTTTCCCGCCCCTTCTCGTCCGCCAGTGCGGTATAGCCAAGCCTCATCGAGGGCATTTTTCAGAGATCGATGATCGACAAAAAAAACAGATTCGCTCTTATGAGCTGCTAAAAATGAGGGATTCAATTTTGTTCTTTCCTCCCTAGTTCGCTAGAGCACAATGTAACATGTTACCGTATTCAAATCTTGGTAATCCTTGTTTCTGATCTCGGACATGATCATTGGCGGACGAGCTAAACCTCCAAAGGGCAGGGAATTTCGTGAAAGAGGGGGAATTGCCAGTTTGAGACACTTTTACCTACACCTGAAGGAACACACTCTTATTTTCAGAGTTTTCAAAGAAGGGGGAATTCCACTTTTCTGTTTTCCCTCCTCCGCTAATGGACCTGGCATAGAACTCATCCGTTTGGAGTTTGTATGGATGACGTGGTTCTCGAGGTTTGAAGTTGGAACAGGTTTCCGATCGTTTCTACTCAATAATTCAGCTGAATGGTTTAGTCTAGTGGATTAGAGCGTCGATCTCGTGAAACTGGTGGATATGAGTTCGAAACCTGACATGTGAGTTCCAAACCCTGACTCGTTGTACTGAGTTTTAAGTTGTTGCCCCCTTCGATTTACTCAACCTTTTTCGCGGACAGTAGCGGATGAGAAAAGGTGGGGAAATAGGATTTTCCCCGTCTTTGGGGTTTTTGAAAAATATAGTTTTTTCTTTAAGTTACATGAAGAATGATCAAATTTTTGCCAATTCCCCCCCCCACTTTGGAAAGATTCCCCTCGCTTTCGAGCGTTGACTCGTCCGCCAGTGTTCGATAACACGACGAACAAAACAACATTCTGTTATGGTATTCACTAGCGGACGAGAAGGGGTGGGAAAAGTGGAATTCCCCCCTCTTTGGCGTTTTCAAAAAGTAGGATTTGTTCCCTAAGGTGTAGGTAAAATGACCTCAAAACTGTCTATTCCCTCCTCTTCGGACAAAATTTCCCTCCCTTTGGAAGTTTAGCTCGTCCACCAGTGATGGTATATATTAGTGTGCCATTTATAACTTCAGTAATGAAAGAGTAGAGGTACAAAAGCAAATCTTTCCAACAGATGTACAGTACATACACGTATGTAGATGTAGGGCTTAAAAAGCTTATCCAGAGCTTGTAATCTCTCTATTTTGCATCCTGATTATTCGAATATGAGAAAATATGTAGTTAGTTCAGATTCAGGGTTTCCGGTTACTCAACCGGTTTTTGAATTCAAATCTGGTTTTGGCGCGCGTTCAAATTTCAGAGAAGAAATCATTTCTAGGACTATTCGTGTGAATAATTAATTTTTTCATACGAAAAAATGTTTTTTTTTAATGAAGCATAAAAATGCATGGTCACACTTCTTCAGGGTATTATCCTTTGGGAGTATTTTTTTATTATTATATTATTATTATATATTTTTATTTTTATTATTATATTATAGATTTGGAATTATGGATCATCCTAACACATATTGCTCAACATAACAGATATTAAAAAAAGATTAGTATAGCCTAGCCAGGGTTTCTTGTTAGCCAGAAACTTTTTGGCGCGCAGTTTGATTTCAAATCTGTTTTTGCGCGCTTTCAACTTTTCAAATGAAGTCTTTTTAACATCACATTTGGACAACATACGGAAACTGAGCTCAATTCATTGCATACTTGCGTAACCGACATACGAAATTATTTTTTGATCACAAGAAACCTTGAACAGGCTATATAGCTTTTTCGGTAAGGTATGATATGGCACTTTGATTTCTTTCCGAACTTATTTTAGTTACCACGCAGTTCGCGAAAAGCGCTCATGACTTTTCAACAAAACTCTGAAAATTTACCAGAAACATTTTACTTGGATTTCTTCATTAACTGAAGCCATAAAGCACACTAATTAGAATGGTGTTTTTGTAGTGGCCAGAGAGTTGACTAAACTGACGGGCAATGGCAGAAACAGTGTTACGGTAACTTGGCAGACATTTGAAACCCTTTTGAATTGAGCATATTTTCCGTAGCAAATTACGATTCCCGAAAATGCAGGACTGTTTGTGCACACCGTGTTTTGCTAATAACGAAATTGAAATCTTCCAGCAACAGGAAGTTACTAAACCCAAAATTGCGGTGTTAAATTAGCAAAATCGCGGGATATCCGAAACTCTTTTGAAACGGACTTTTTTAATTAGTAAATTGAGCATATTTTCCGTTGCAAGTTACAATTTCCGAAAATGCAGAACTGAAGGTTGAGAAAAGGCAAACCTGTTTCTGCATACCGTATTTTGCTAATTACGAAATTAGATTCTTCCAGCAACAGGAAGTTACAAAACCGAATAGTACGGAGCTAAATTAGCAAAATTGAAGGAAATTAGAAACTCGATTGAAACTCGATTCTTTACGTTGGGAATTGGAGAATCTTCGTTGCTACAAGAGTTCACCGTATTCTACATGATTTAGCAATTTTGAAGAACTGTTATTTTCTTCTGCATACCGTATTTTGCTAATTACGAAATTTGAACTTTCCAGCAACAAGAAGTAAAGAAAACGGAAGTTAAATCAGCAAATTTTAAGGAAATATGAAGCGCTTTTGAAACCCGATTCTTTACGTTCGGAATTGGAGAATTTTCTTCGAAACTACTCGTTTAATCAATAATGAGAAAATGCAAACAAGAACTGAATATACATACTACAAAAGAGTATGAATAATTGTGGCAATATCAAAAGTATCTATTAATTTTAATGAACTTTATGTGAACTTTATCCTGACATACATATGTCCGTGGTATAAAGTATGATAATGATTCGCTCAGACACATACTGTAGGTGTACTTGGGCCACTGGCGGACGATTCAATTCCCCAAAGGGAGGGGGGAAACGGCAGTTCTTAGGCCATTTTACTCACACCTTGGGGAAAAAAATTATCTGAAACCACCAAAAAGAAGGAGGGGAATTCTAATTTTTCATTCTTCCCTCGTCCGCTGGTGACTCGGACTGATTAATACTAATGATGATTCAAATTATGAATGCATGAGCAATAAAATAATTCATGTGTAAAGGTCAGGGTGTATTGTAATATGAATTTATTTTTTTCGGTTATAAAATCATTTTTTCGGTTTTGAATTTTTTTTTGTTCTACTCACAAATGCCACGAAAAGGTCAAGAATCAAGTTAAAAGAGAGGTTTTTTACGGAAATTTGAATTCGAATTTTGCACCTGGAAAACTTCTGTGTAACCATGGTAGAAATCTTGGATTGGCTACAGCTATTCATACTCATTTGTTTAGGAAACTAAATTTGAAAGCACACCACTTTTCTTGTACCTATTTGTAATATTTTTCAAAATAAGCGAAAACAACTAAATGCGATGTTATGGTGTTCTTTTATGGAAATAGCCTAATATTCAGGTTTCAAGGTACTTACTGTAACAAACCACAAGAAACTCTGAACCAAGTTTCACGGGGCCACGACATTCCAAAATGTCACATTCTAGTCGAGATATGAATACCGAGATGAGTTAGACTGGTATTAAGGTCATGTATAGCTTGGTCAGGGTTTCTTGTTATCAAAATTTTTGTTTTGTGGGCCGGTTACACACGTATACAATGAATTATTGCATATCTCGTATGTTGTGCAAATGTTATGTAAAAATGTTATGTGATTTTAATTTTCTCAAATTTTTGGAACCTTATTCAAATTTTAACTGCGCGCCAAAAAGTTTCAGACTAACACAAAACCCTGGATAGGCTATATGTTTCCCAAATGTGTATGAAGTAAAAAAGCCTCTCAAATTCGAACTCGCGCCGAAAGCAGAATTGAATCGCGTGTCCTGGTGGACCCTCCAAAGGGAGGGGAATTCGGTCAAAGAGGGCGGAATCCGCAGCTTTCATGCCATTTTACCTACACCTTACGGAACAAATTTTACATTTTAAAAACCCCAAAGAGGGGGAATTCCACTTTCCCTCCCCTTCTCATCCGCTATTGATAGCCTGTTCAAGTTCAGTCGCCTAATCAAATGACAGTTCCTTACTATAGCCGATCCACTGTTTCTTGTTAGCCAAGAACTTTTTGGCACTCAGTTTGAATTCAAATCGGTTTTGGCAAGCTTTCAAACTTTTGGAAAATAGAATATTTTTCATATGACTTTTGGACAACATACGAAAACTGCGTTAAATTCCTTGCAAACGTGCGTAACCGACCCGGCAAAGTTTAATTTGGATAACAAGAAACCGTCGACCAAGCTATTCTACCGTATACTGTATGTGAGTCAGGTCATGCAGATGCAGAAGAAACAATTCACACTCTCTGATTAGGTGGACACATATTCTTGTTTGGGTGTCACCACTAACGGACGAGAAGGGATGGGAAAATTGGAATTCCCCCCTCTTAGGCAATTCCAAAAAGTTGAGATAGTTTCCTAGGGTGCAGGTAAAGCAGCCTCAGAACTGTCAATTTCCCCCTCTCTTTGGCGAAATTCCCTCTCCTTTTGGAGAATGGTACGTCAGTGTTGTTTATGTGACAAGTATGCGAAATTCATTGGATTCACTTGATTGATTGGAATTCAATTCATTGTAGAACAATGTCTTTATAGCAGCAAACAGACAGCGATTGACTGAGTGACTGTCTGACTGACTGACTGAGTGACTGACTGACTGACTGACTGACTGACTGACTGACTGACTGACTGACTGACTGACTGATTGACTGACTGACTGACTAACTGACTGACTGATTGACTGACTGACTGACTGACTGACTGACTAAATGATTGTCGGTTCAAAGTACATTGAGCTCCCACAAAAAAGATCACCACCCTTATTTAACAACTTTCTCAGGATACTTGAAAACATTAGGTAATCTTTGAAAAAATTTCTACGTTTTTGTGTACCAAGAAGTTAAAAAATGTCAAAACATTAGAAGGCGACGACGTAGACCCAGTAGACTGAAACACTGATTTAGTATGCACGTATAAATTAATAATAAAATCAGGTCGAATGGCAGGATGCATTTATCTGGTGCATGGTCATAGACAGGGTCTGTGCAATGAGCGCGGTATACTCCGGACTTAACTCCAGTAGAATATAGACTCCGAAGTATACATACTCCAGGGGATTTGCTCTGAAGTATACTCAAAGTGATCTGCTCCGAAGTATACATACTCAAAGTGATCTGCTCCGAAGTATACATACTCAAAGTGATCTGCTTCGAAGTATACCCCAGGTGATTTGCTCCGAAGTATACTCCAAGTTATTGACTTTGAAGTATACTCAAAGTGATCTGCTCCGATGTATACTCAAAATGATCTGCTCCGAAATATCCTCCTAGTGATCTGCTCCGAAGTATACTACAAGTGATCGGCTTCGAAGTATACTCCAAGTGGCTTGCTCCGGATTAACCTTCGAGTGATGAACTCCGGGACTCTTGTGTTTAGAGTATATTCCGGAGATGGAGACCAAGTGGAGTTTACTCTGGAATAGGGAAGGTCTAGCGAAGTATACACTGGAGTCGGGGATCAATCGGAGTGTACTCTGGAGTTGGGTATGTAGTGGAGTATACTCTGAAGTGTTCGTGTTCAAAAAATTAGAATCTGGTGTATTAAGTATACTCCGGTGGGCCGGAGAAAATACTCCTAATAACAAACTGAGCAGGCTACCGTTAACAAACTGAGCAGGCTACCGTAAGATCATTCTATTCTTGGTTATGAACTCGAGTCATTGACCAGTTTTCGCCACTCAATAAGAGCCTGCATTTATAAATATTGCGGTTTCAAATAACAAATATCGGAGTCGAATGACAAAAAGCATCAGATATCAGACATTATTCGGCTTTCTCATGACGACGCGTGTTCAGAGGACTTACTCTGAAAAGCAGACGAAAAATCTAAATTTTGGCTTTATTTTCTAATATAGAACGTTTAATTATAGAAATTTATATAATATTTTAGAACGATAGTTATATTACATGTTCTCCGAATGTCACGTAATTTTTTACACCTTTCGGTAAAAGTACTTTTTTGTCATTTCTTGTGCCTTCTCTACCACCTTTAAAATCAGACAACTATTTGATAATGATGAAATGATGATGTAATATAAATCCTCGAAATTTCAAAACGTGCGCCAAAAAGAGTTCTGCGTTGAAATTGCGGTGTGAGAAAGTTTCTGAGTCAAGAAAACCTGAATAGTCTTTCCTTTACACGTGTTTGCTAAATGTGTTGCCCCGTCACAAGCGGACAAGAAGAGGTGGGAAAAGTGCAATTCCCACCTTTTTGGTGATTTCAAAAAGTAGGATTTATTCCCTAAGGTGTAAGTAAAATGACCTGAAACCTGCCGATTCCCCCTCTTTGACGAAATTCCCCTCCCTTTGGAGGATTAGCTCGTCCGCCAAGGTGCCCCGGTTCCCCTGAAGCTGAACGAAAGGAAATGGACTTGAACCATTGAAGACTTTTTGCATTTTCCTGAACATTCCTGTTATTGAATCTAACCCTATTCTGAAGCACTGGCGGACGAGCTAAACCTCCAAAGGGAGGGGAAGTGCGTCAAAGATAGGGAACCGGCAGTTTTCGGGTCATTTCACTTACACCTTAAGGAACACATTTTACTTCTTTGAACTGCCAAAGAGGGTTGAATTCAACTTTTTCGTTGTTCCCTCGTCCGCTAGTGCTCTCAAGGATACAGCCGACCGGAAACCGCATCTTCTTAGATGCCCTAGCGGACGAGAAAGGACGGGAAAAGTGGAATTCTCCCCTCTTAGGCGCTTTCGAAGGGTAAACGTTGTTCCGTAAGGTGTAAGTGAAATGGCTTGAAAACTGCCGATTCTCCTTTTTTGAAGAAATTCCTCTGCTTCTGGAGGATTGGCTTGTTCGCCAATGACGAGAAATCAGCTAATTGATTACTGGTTACGGTAGTGAGGGAGGCCAAAGCTTTTAATGAGTGTCTGACATTAGGGATTTTTGTTCAGGTATGTTGGATGAAAAATATTAGAATATGATTGGAAAGAGTCTATATGTCTGGTACATAAATATGTATTTAACAGTAACTTCTTAGTTTTTGGTAGTGAGTTTTTTGTTGAAATCAGAATTTTTCTAGTATTCCATAGTCAACCCAATCATTGTTTGGCTGACACTGTCATTCAATACACGAAATAAATCATAGATGAACGAAAAAAACGAAAATAAATTCACAAGATATTTTATAAATAAACGAAAAAATCTAAAAAGTTCAATTTTAGAACTCCGCAGAAAACCGAACTGTAAACACTAACGGACGAACTAAACCTTTAAAGGGAGAGTAATTTTGTCAGAGAGGGGGGAATTGGAATTTCAGGCCAACTCACCTACACCTCTGGTAACAATTACTACTTTTTAGAACTGTCAAAGAGGAGTTCCACTTTTCGTTCTTCCCTCGTCCGCTACTGCCTGTAAATCAGTCATACAAAATGCACAGCTTTCTGCAGTGCATGACATCAAGGGACGGCCGCCAGGCCGTTCCCTTAATACATATGTTCTACGTATGAATCAGTTTATCTGTTCCACTACTTTTTATCTGTAATCTTCCTGTGTTCTATTCAGTTCTGTGAATGTGATTTCTGAATAATCCATTATTTTACTCGTTGCTTAGACGACCTTATGTTATGATTCAATACCAGTAGACATCTGGTCATAATAATAAATGTGGCATTACGTATTAATTGAATGTTTGCGTGATAGTGAGTGAGTGAGTGAGTGAGTGAGTGAGTGAGTGAGTGAGTGAGTGAGTGAGTGAGTGAGTGAGTGAGTGAGTGAGTGAGTGAGTGAGTGAGTGAGTGAGTGAGTGAGTGAGTGAGTGAGTGAGTGAGTGAGTGAGTGAGTGAGTGAGTGAGTGAGTGAGTGAGTGAGTGAGTGAGTGAGTGAGGGAGTGAGTGAGTGACTGACTGACTGACTGATTGAGTGACTGACTGACTGACTGACTGACTGACTGACCGACTGACGTATGTACTATGGCCCTGAATCATCAGGGAATGAGAAGGGGACGAAGAAAAACGAAAGTTTACCGGCAAAGATTTCATGAAAAACCCAAAACAAACAAGAAAGTTAAAAAAATAAAATGTCAGCTAACCGTTCTAGCTGTTGGTTTCTCTTTGGCTTGTTTGCAGCATCGGTTAATTATTTCATGCAGGACTGTTTTGCCAGTAAATTCTGTGACCGTGATGAAATAACTTGCCATGGCTTTGATTGCAGCCTATATCCTCTTTTTTATGCTTTGATGCATTAGCGGACGTGAAGGGGTGGGAAAGTGAAATCCCCCCTTATGCTTTTCAAAAAGTACAAATTGTTGCTTAAAGTTAATTACCCCTCTTTGATAAAATTCCCCTCCCTTTGAAGGGTTAACTCGTCCGCCAGTGCTTGGATTGTAGGATAATACAGTTATATGTAGCCCCGACGGACAAGCCAAACCTTCAAAGGGAGGGGACTTTCTCCAATGAGGGGGAATTCGGCAGAAATTATGCAATTTCATCTGCACCATGAGGAACAAGCTATACTTTTTGAGTTCGCCAAAGAGGGGGGAATTTCACTTTTACCTTCCATTCTCGTCCGCTAGTGCCACTATCCTCTTTTGTATGCTTTTTTCGGATAACAGTTTGATGTAGCTTACATACCTTTCTAATTGAAATCAAAAAAATTCATGATACCCAGCTCAAAATACATATTATACTATATCTCTCCTAGGCAGTTAAGGACATTTTATTTCTATAACAAGTTCAATAAGTTTTTATTACTAAAAAAACTGAAACAAAAAACCCTGAAAAAAAATTTCCAAATGCAATCCTGCGACAGACAAAAAAGTTTTGCTTGTCCAGCCAGCTAAACGTGATGTTTACCCTACTGTACTAGTGGACGAGAAGCGGTGGAATTCCCCTTCTTTGGAAGTTTCAAAAAGTGCATTTCGCTGAATAAGGTGAAAGTAAAATGGTACAGTTTTTCTGTTAATTCCCTCCTTTTGAAGAAAACCCATTCGTTTAGAGAATTAGCTCGTCCGCCGTCTTGCCCTACTGTCCGTGATAACCGACTAAAGGTGGATGCAAAATTGCATGGGCGGTTTTATGTCAAAGTCAACATGAAATTGTGGAAAATGTCCTGGTAAATATTATTAACAATATCATGGTAAATATAATGTATTTGACAAGTGACCTTATAAGTCTACCCACGACGCTGGCGAACGAGCCAAACTTCCCAAAGGGAGGGGAATTTTGTCAAACAGGGGAACTGGCCAGATTTCAGGTCAATTTAATTACACCTTAGGGAACGAATTAATTATTTTTGATATCACCAAAAAGGGGGAAATTACATTTCCCCCCTCTCTTCTCGTCTGCTAATGTCCACCATTTACATATATCTGGACTCGGTAAATATAGGGAACTGGTTTACGGTAGGCGAAAAAAGTCAACAGGGTATTTTTGTACGAGTTCAACTCTGAGTCAAATCTAGGCTTGTGGTTTGGCTTTCATGTGAATTCATTGTATGGAAATTTAGTTTAGGTCAGGGCAAAAAACTATGCTATTCGAAAATTTTTGGTTTGTCGACGAAACTTGAGAACCCGCGTAAAAATACAGATTCTGTGGTTTCATGGCTAAAGAATGGTTGATGTATCTCTTCAAAAACTTTTTTAGTAATCCCGTTACCATACTGACTGACTGACTGACTGACTGACTGACTGACCGACTGACTGTCTGACTGATTGACTGACTGACTGACTAACTGACTGACTGACTGACTGACTGACTGACTGACTGACTGACTGACTGACTGACTGACTGACTTACTGACTGACTGACTGACTGACTGACTGACTGACTGACTGACTGACTGACTGACTGACTGACTGACTGACTGACTGACTGACTGACTAACTGACTGACTGACTGACTGACTGACTGACTTGGTTGACTGTCTGACTAACTAACTGACTGGCTGACTGACTGACTGATTGACTGACTGACTGACTGATTGACTGACTGACTGACTGACTAACTGTGTGACTGACTGACTGGCTGACTGACTGTCTGAGGCTACAAAAAAATTTAAATCTCGTTACCACATCTGCGATTAATTTTTAATGTAGAAAAAGTTCACATGGAAATTTCACATGAAACTCTGAATTGGCAACAGGTAATTTTTCATAAATTGGGTAGCTTGTATTAAAAAACATCTTTTTATTTTTAAATAAGTGCTCTGAGTGCTATTTATTGAAATGAGTGCTCTGTATCAAAAAAGTAAAATGGGTTCTTTGTATCAAAACAGACCAACCTTGGTAAACTTTTCGCGCTTCCGTCGAAACATTACGAATGAATTGTCGAAACGGCTTTTTACACGAAATTCCCTGACATTTACCGATAACACGATGTTTTTTACTGATGCGAATGATTTGCTGCTGAATACATACTTATGAAATTATAATTGGTAATTGAATGAAAATTATAATTTTTTGTCATTTCGTTAAGGGTCAAAACTGGAGAACTGCTTCGGACACAGTTTTATATAGCAATACAGAAAACTGTCTATAATAAGATTATATATTACTGTATATATTAAGACTAGATTACTGTTTATAAAATAGGACATGAAGTTACTACAAAAAAACACAAAAAACATAATAAGATTAAATTACTGTATCCAACAAGACTAACTAGAGTATTTCAATTAAGTAGGTTAGAACAGTGTACATAACACGGTTATATTACTGTATATATTATGGATAGATTACTTTATATACCTAGACTGTAGATTACTGTAGATAATAAGACTAAATTACTGTGTTGTACTAGACATGAAAACTGTATATTAAACAACTAGAATACTGTATATGAAAATACTAAAGTTTACGGTACATAATACTACCTAAATTACTGTTTATAACAAGATTAGATTACACCACATAATACGGTTAGATTACGGTGTATCATAAGTTTATATTACTGTATATAAGAAGACTACAGTGAATAGAATACGGTATACATATACCAGTACCAGTATACTGTATATTTTACAGCTAGATTACTGTACGCCACTAACGAACGAGAAGAGGTGGGAAGAGTGAAATTCCCCTGTCTTTAGCATTTTAAAAAGTATACTTTGTTCTCTAATATGTATAGGTAAAATGGCCTGGAACTGCCAATTCCCCCTCTTTGGGGAAATTCCACTCCCTTTGGAGGAGCAGCTCATCCGCCAGTGGTCTGAGCACGAGGAAAAGAGAGCGTATACCATAAAGCAGAAAATAATTTGTATCAGGTGTTCCCTTTAGCGGACGAGAAAGGGTGGGAAGAGTGGAATTCTTTCGCGTTTTCAAAAAAGAAGAAGTTGTTCCCTAAGTTGTAGGTAAAATGACCTAATTTCTGCCAGTTACCCCCTCTTTGGATAAATTAGGCTCCCTTTGGAGGTTTGGCTCGTCCGCCAGTGGGTGTTTCACAGAAGTTTCTCTGAAATGAATAACCGAAGACGTCAGGCTAAAATTGAATCCAGTGAACCAAACGTAAGTTATTATGTTTCACCATGGTACAGTGTTTCATGGCCGATATTACACGTATATAACGGAAAAAAAAAGTTTTTGTTGCACAAATTTTTTTTGTTAATTAAGTCGACAAGCGATTAACTCTACGAAAAATCCAATAGACCTCTGGAGTATCTGCATTACATAACAAGAACCACTTATGTAGCTATAAACATAGGTTGATTACGGTACTTATACGGTAACAGTTCTGCTGATAATGACCTTTTCTATCACTCAACGATGTGAGAGAGTAGAGAGAACGAGGAAATGCAACCAGAATATGGTTTGTTTCAAGTATCATATGTACAAAAATGTCATGAAACGATTCACCAAGCAACGAATTGTGAGCTATTTTCATCATTATTCATGTTACAAAAAAAACTCACTAATAGAAGGGGCATTTAGTTATTGGGAGAAAAATCGTGTGAGTTCCACTAGATTTTTCTTTTGAATGGTTGCCATCGACAATAAGATGTTACGTTATGATGTTATGTTATGTTATGAAAAGTTGATGTTGTTATGGTGTTATGTTGTTATGATGTCATGTTGTTAGGTTGTAATGCCATTGAAAATGTGATCTTTACGAGTCGACAATTTAGCGTTCCATGAACACAAGGAAACGTTTGACCGCCAGCAAACCGGATATGTCCCGGTTCAAGTGGTCCGATAAGGAACAAAGTTGACGAACATACGGGTATCATAAAGATTAATAGTCCTGTATAGTGTACCTACAGTGAAATCAGAAATGAAGAAAATCAGATGTTTAATCGGAAATATATTTGAAAGCATAAAACTACCAAAGATGGGTAAATTCATTTAGTTAGAATGAGTAAAGAAATGAAAAAAAACCTATCGAGCTTTGAACATAGTATCTGTTCAGTATGGTCAGAAAGCATTTACCTATTTAGGCCCTGCCCTGTGCATCATAAAAAGTCCGTATGTTGTTTCTGCAAGCAAAATATCACCCAAAACGTCTGATAATAAACATCAGACAATCAGTGTTAACACGCACCTCAATCATCATCACCACATGCTATTCTGTGTTAAACTATGGTGTCAACCGAGTTGAGTTGAGGCTAGTGATGTTTCATTATCTTGTCTTCACGTCTAAGGCAATATTTTTGCTTGCAAAAGAAACAACATTTGGGCTTTAGGATATGAAATTTTGGCTTATCATTTGGGAAATTCAAAAATAGAGGCTAACAATCAAGGGACGGACGCTAATGCGTTCTCTTAATATAGTTCGATAGAGATGAGCTTTTTTTAGCCATGAGCCATCAATTAACACGGTCAATCTCGGCTTATTGTATAAGCCCTATGTTCAACAGCAACAGTTCAAAAGAAGAATGTGACCATTATACTTTCGCACAAGTGATCTCGTAGCTTAAAATAACCCCGGGGCTTTTATAATAAACCGATATTGGCTGTGTTATTTGATGAACTCGTTGGTTTATTTGTAAGCCCATGATTTATATGTAGTTGTAAACTGAGGTTTACTTCAACACATAACAATTTGCAAGCCCTAACCTTATTTTTAGAAGCCCAAAGTTTAAACAGTCGGTGCAGCGAGTTATGTCTTGATAATGATTTACTGTAAAAAGGTGCGTTAAGTCCCAATAAACACCCTAATGATTTACCATGATCTAGCTTGAAGAAAACATCGGTCGATCAGTAATTTGTTTTCTATTCACAATGCCAACATGTTTTTCGGAATGTTTTCAGAGAAATTTTAGGTGATAATGAAAGAGAAAATTTCCTCTTCAGTTTGAAGACAACTTTTCAGAAATTGATTCAGTTCAGCTCGACATTTTTCCTAAAATTTTGAACGCGCGCCCAGAAACAGATTCAAAATAAAACTGCGCGCCAACAAATACTTTGAATCCGCGCCCTTTACCGCTTGCGATTATTCTTTATTTGAAAGTTTTGAATAACAAGTAACCCTGAATAAGCTTCAGAGTGGGAAGAACAAAACTGAAATGTCATATTCAGATACTGAAAATCATGATTGTCAAAAGTGTGGTCATATAACAAGATAATATGTAACTCCCAACTTTTGTTTATCAAAAATTAATTTTATGGGCCTGATGCGAATTAGGCTTCGTAATGCGAATTCGTATGTCAGGGGAATCAAGTATTTTTCCCCAACATTTTGAACGCGCGCCCAAAAGCATATTCAAAATAAAACTTCGCGCCAAACACATCCCTGTGTATATTTGTATGTAATACTGTATGTGTACTCGTAGAATAATAGAAATTAATATACTGCTCGTATTTCATTATGCAATACGTTGTAACACTTTCGATCATTGTTGAAGGAGAAAAATCTTACTGGGGAAATTGGCTCCTTGATGCAAAAGGTCTGTAATTAACTCAAAAACATGCATAAAAATGTAAGAATTACAGGTTATTATACTGAAGATAAAAATACTTCAGAATAAAAATATTTCTTTTAATTTGAGCCGTTTTCAGATTTTGAAACCCCGTAAGCAACTGACACTGAAGGAAAAATCTTACGCATGAGTTTTTTTTGCTTGTAAACCCCATTCGAATTTTTTGCATAATCAATCATGAGCAGTATAATAATATTTACTAATAGAAAAGCTAACAAAAAACACAAGAGTATAAAAGGGGCGAGCTTTCTAACTTAGAAACAGAAAAAGAAAAACCTATCGATGTTCCTGCCCTATCGTGAAACATCGAGAAAAAAACTAGTGACGCGGGCGTCGTCAGTCACGACGTCACGACGTCACACTTTCTATGTTTGTCCCTTGTATACTGTTTATTTGAATAGGCGCCAAGGATTTTTTCGAATACCAAGAAACTCCGAATGAGCTTCAAATGTCACTGCACAGACTCAAATGTCATATTCAGATGCTGAAATTCCTGAATTAGATTTTGTCCTGTAACTTGTTATTCGCTAAACTTATTTATATCAACCCCTCCCACCGGTTATATTGTAGTTATCTCAATGGAATAGGAGACAAATATTAAATGCACGCGAATTTTTTAATTAAAAGTTAAAATTCAAGGAATTCAATCCGAGAATTCGCCGAAATTACAATAAATGACTAACAACTTGACCGTACCGTAGTACATACGCAGAAAAAATTAAATGAAAAGGATTTAATTTAAGAAAAAAAGTAAAATGATGAATCTTGTGGTTAATGATTCACTGGATAAATAAATTAAACAGATTGATTCCTTACCACTGGTCGACGACCTAAACCTTCAAAGGGAGGGGAATCTATCCAAAGAGGGTGGAATCGACAGATATTATATCAATTTACCTACACCTATAAGAGACAAACTCTAATTTTCTGAACCACCAAATTGGGGTAAACTCCCCTTTTCCTTTCCCTTCTCGTTCGCTAGTGATTCAGATTTCAGAGTTGGACAACAGATGTCTCCACCGGCTGCCTTCATTGAAATTGCAAAAATTTTGCAATTTTTTCGGAACTATTGTGACGGTCCGAAATTTTCCGAAAAATTTCGAAAAACGTCTTGACAAACTCCGAAAAAAGTTCCAACTTTTTTTGCAACTGTTTTTGCAATTGACTATGAAGGCACAGTCAGATGTGAACGTGCTTGTGTGTGACAGGAAATCTGTTTATCGCCGATAGCGACCCCCCTCCCCCGTTCGCTACCGTAACCCGTCACTGAAACACAAACAAGATTCACGGCACGGGCACGTATAGCCGATCCAGGGTTTCTTGTTAGCCAAAAACGTGTTGGCGCGCAATTTGAATTCAAATTTGTTTTTTGGCGCGCTTTCATAATATGGATAAATAAAATATTTTTCCACATAACATTTGGGCCGCATACGAAAATTACGCTATTTTAATGCATACGTGTGTAACCGGATCACAAAACTATTTTTTCATAACAAGAAGTCCTGAGCAAGCTATATTAAAACGTAATTTGTTCCGTAAATTCATCGGCGTCTGTTTAGGTGTATTTTTTTTACTTCCAGATTCAATCAACCCAACCTTGTTTTTTGTAAAATAAAATATGGCACGTTCGAAGAGGCACGGCTCAAAACTTTTTTTCAATGATTAGACCGTGCTGCCAAACTATGTTTGGTTTCCACGATTTTCATTACTATAGCGTATTCAGAGCTTTTTGGCGCTCTTTTTAAAGCAAAATTTCTAATGTAATGCCATAGATTTGGGAGTCAGAGAAAAATTTCACGATAAAAATGGTGATGGTAATTAGTAGTTTTGAGGTTATTCTACCTACACCTTAACGAACAAATTCTAATTTTTGAAACTATCAAAGAGAGGGGAATTCTACTCTTTCGTTCTTTCATCGTCCGATTGTGTACGAATGGTGACACTTCAAACTGAAACGGACGAAAAGTTAAGGAATCGAACAAATATTGTAGGAATGAAACAAGAATAATAATTATGTATAACTGAGGTTCGAATATTTCGCGACAGTTTTCCGGGACATTGTAGGGACAGTTTTTTTGTAAAAAAAATTTCAAGCACACATTTTTTGTTTGTTTTTTGTAACGTTTTTTGACAGGCACATTAATAACAAAATTTAAATTTAAGGTGTGTGGAAAAAGTCTTAAAAAAATCCGTGAATTTGTCGTCTTTGTCGCGAAATATTCGAACCTCAGTTATATGATTGATTACAAAAAACGCAGATTAAAAAAATATAAAGTTTTTTTACGGAAAACAATCGAACAAACAGGAAGTGATCAAGGAGAATGATTATTTATAATTGATTAATGAACAAGACAGACTACAAATGTGTCCAGCTTTTTTCATCTGGGTACACGATGGCACAACAAAATAATAGACAACAGCCGACACTGGCGGACGAGTCAAACCTCCAAAAGAAGGGGAATTTTGTCAAAGAGGGAGAAAATTGACAATTTTCAGGCCATTTTGCCTACACCTTAGGGAACGAAATCTACTTTTTGGAACTACCAAAGTGGGGGGAATAAACTTTTCCCTTCCCTGTCTCATCCACTAGAGTTAGAAACATCAATGCAATTGTGTCCCAGATGATTGCCAGGAGAATGATTGTTTATTTCCATGAGAATGAAACTTTGATTGGCTCACAGGCGTGGATGGGACAAACAAAACCTCCAAAAAATGGGGAATTTCCTACATTCGGGGAGGGACGGGGATTCCCAATTGAAGATTATTTTTCTTTTACCTTGAGGTACGAAAATCGGCTTTTTACATCAACGAAGCCAGTGTACTTACCAATTTCATACTTTTCATTATAGTAGTATTATAGTCTAAGATAGAGTTGGTAGTACCAGCGGAGGAAAAGGGGAAGAAAATTACCCCTCTTTGATGACTTCAAAAAGGGGGTTTCGGTTCCTTAAGATGTAGGTAAAGTGGCCGAACTTCTGCCAATTCCCCCCTCTTTGAGGAAATACCCTTCCCTTTGAAGAATTGCTTGATGTAGAATTGCTTGCTCCAGTGCTGATGGAAATAAAAGCAATCAAGGAAATTACCCACGTCAGTCGTTGTTCTTGTCTCGGAGCAAAATTGCAAGTTGGGATTAGAGAACATGATTGATGGGAGTTGAGAAAAAAATTGGATTCGCGTGAAACATTAGTAGGAATCTTCGAATTATCATTTAGATACTTATAGTCAGGGCTGGGGGACTTAATTAAAAGTACCAGGGCTAAAAGTCCCGGGAATTAAGTACCTCATTAAGTGGCACTTGAAAAAACGGGACATTTTTTAAGTGCCACTTATTGTTTGTAAAACTTTTCTTTTAGTACCAGAATTTATTTTGTAACTATGTAAAATACTATGGATTTCTTAGTGATAAATTGACAGAATCCAAAATTCTTTACTTTTAGCCAATTTTGCTTAATACACGACCTTAGCCGTAGAGAAATTAATAAGCACGAAAATAATTTCTTGGTACTAAATTCAAATTCTGGAATTCAGTGCCACTTAATTTTCAGGCGACAAATTCAAAAGTGGCACTTTTAAAATGGAAAAAAAATTAAGTGGCACCTAAAAAAGTTCTTTTAAATTAAGTCCCCCAGCCCTGCTTATAGTATACATATAGTAGAAGTTTTTTTACCTTTCTTACCCTTTATTGAGGATTTTGATAAAACCTTGAGGTCCAATAAGACGTTAAAAAGACTGACTGACTGCCAATAAGACGTTAAAAAAGACTGATGACTGACTGACTGACTGACTGACTGACTGACTGACTGACTGGCTGACTGACATATTTTACTAACTGACTGACTGACAGTATGACTGATCAACGAACTGACTGACCCTGAATGACTGACTCACTGACTGACGGATTGACTGGGGATTTACGGAAGTAAGTGGTCATGGTACATACAGTTATAAACACTGGCGGACGAGCTGATTCTCCCAAGGGAGGGAATTTATCCAAACCGGAGGGAATTGGCAGTTTTCAAACCATTTTACCCACATCTTAAGGAACGTATGTACTCTACATTTTGGAATTGCCAAAGAGGGGGGAATTCCACTTTTCCCATCCCCTTCTCGTCCGCCAGTGGTTGTAAAGCGTTGCTACGCCAAGCGGCATGACAACTGATTGGACGTGGTCATTAAATCATGATTCGCAGTCTTTGCACCAGCGGAAGGGGAGGGAAAAGGGGAATTCCCCCCTCTTTGGCAGTTTAAAATTGTAAAGTTTGTTCCTTGAGGTGCGAGTGAATGAAATGCCATAACTTTTGCTAATTGCCATTCTTTGAAAAGATTCCCCTCCCATTGAAGGTTTGGGTCGTCCGCCATTGACTTTTGGGGTATACATACGTTGAATCTTGATTGTAAAAAGTACATGGTGTTCATTATCGTACGTGCCTATGTATTTGCCTTAATCCACATTATTTTCATTCAATTAAAAATGGTGCGCTAAGTTGTAAACTGACTGACTGACTGACTGACTGACTGACTGACTGTCTCACTGACTGACTGACTGACTGACTGACTGACTGACTGACTGACTGACTGACTGACTGACTGACTGACTGACTGACTGACTGACTGACTGACTGACTGACTGACGGACTGACTGACCGACTGACTGACTGACTGCCTGATTGATTCACTGACTGACTGACTAACTAACTGACTGACTGAGCGACTGACTGACTGACTGACCGACTGACTGACTGACTGACTGACTAACAAACTAACGTCATGGAATGTGTTCGCCAATGTGTTGGACATGGTTCTCGCTTCTAATTCCCTCGTACTTGGCGTTCCATCCGAAATTTCAGGTTTTTTCATGCGTCGTTTTTTGCGACCGGAACTTGGTTTCCGACTCCGCGTATCGAAAAACTTGTGAAACAGACTCGCAATCATAACTGCAGTTGGTGTTGTTGTTGTTGTTGTTGTTGTTGTTGTTGTTTTTGTTGTTGTTATTTTTGTTGTTGTTGTTGTTGTTAGTGTTATAAATTTTTGCGTATAAATGCATATACTACAAAGTGATTCCGCAAAATTAACTTGCCTGAAACGGGAAAGTAAGTGATACAGATTCAACAGAATATGATCAATTAGCGAGTAATCATAACAAACTACGCTTTACAGGTGATTTTTTCTGCAAAATTAGCAAGAGATAATGAGTAATTGTTAATCAGTAAATAGCCTATCCGTAATTCCTTGTTATTCAGAAAATATTTGGCGCTTGGCAGTTTGGATTATTGAAGTACGAATTTTCGTGCGTTGACTTTTTTCGAGTTTTCACAGTTTATACAGTACAGTCGGTGCAGCGGGTTATGTCTTGTGAAACTGTTGCCATTCACATCCTAAAATTGCGTTTTTCTCTGATTATAACGGGAATATGATGATAAAATTTGGTGAGGCTATGTAATAGGGTCTGGCGCACCTTTTCAGTCCGCAGGAATATTAAAAAAGTCGTTAATGCTCATGAAACACCACCTTTACTACAAGTTTATGGTCCGTGTACATTTTCGTCATTTTTTCTACCCGTGAAATAATTTGTTTAACTATATGTCGAACTGAAAAGGTCCGCCAGACCTTATTCCATATCCCCATCAATTTTCATGACCATATTTCCGTTATAATCAGAGAAAAACGCAATTTTAGGATGTGAATGGCAACAGTTTTACAAGACATAACTCGCTGCACCGACTGTATGTGTATCGTATATAAAGTGATTAGGTTTGAAATTAAACTGAAAAAAACAGCGAGAAAATGGTGTGAAATCAAATTCAGTCTTCTGAGTAATTGATAATACCATATAAGCAACACTGTAACTACCATGTAAAGAAACAACATCTCATATTTTGAAATATATGAACCTATGGGTGCCTTCATAGTCCGTTGCAACAAAGTTGAAACGATTTGTCATAAGCAGCATCCAATGCAACCCCTATACCTTGCGTGTTAAATTATGATAGTTGCAGTGGATGCTGCTTATAACAAATCGTGTTTCAACTTTGTTGCAACAAACTATGATGGCATCCTATGTACCGTATGCTGGTTGTCGGAGCTGATGGAAGGTAAGTATATAAAATAGAGATTCTTACTGTATACTGCTCATGATTAATTATGCCCAATTACCGAATCGGCTTTACAACCTGA
Organism: Daptonema setosum; assembly: GCA_964036265.1. Lineage (NCBI taxonomy): Eukaryota > Metazoa > Nematoda > Chromadorea > Monhysterida > Xyalidae > Daptonema > Daptonema setosum. The sequence continues at coordinate 7,427,900 of OZ038447.1, read as the reverse complement.
ACCTTACCAGTTACCATTTGCTAACTACGATTCCAAAATCCTCTGTCCGATTAACGTCTAAACATACTTTCATTTCCGGGTATTATGTTGGGTCATTCTGATTGTCACGTATCCATTTCTACTCCGTTTATTCGATTAATTGATAGACTAATTCTTGTCCGACTATGAAAGTGAAAAAATTCAAGTTTCTAATAGAAGGTTTGTCAGCACTATACACAAGTTTATGATAACCTGACTCCAGTCCAGGGGTTCCAGTAAGTAACGCTATAGCGTATTCGGACAGTCTATTAACGCGAGGGAAGCAAGAAAGTGTCACTTTTGAAACATTATGACCTGCGTGTATTGAATAGAGGCAGACAACATTCTTCACTCCAAATTAATGTTTCAGGAACGAAACCTTTTTCCTGTTAATTATACGAAACACGTTTACGAATACGTAGAATATACGAAGAGACTATATAGACCTCGTAATTGGTTATAAGAAAATCCAAAATGTGGCACAGAAAATTCCTTGCTTGAGAATCGGGTTCTGGACTTGAGAATCTGGTTCTAAGAAACTTTAAAATGTGGCACAGAAAATTCATTAATGATTCATTAATAATTAACGTGGCACAGAATTACTGTATGTTTATTTACAATAACGTGTCACTCGTGGAAATCGTATGACTTGCGTGAATTGAATAGAGGCAAACAACATTCTTCAGTTCAAAGTAATGTTTCAGAAACGACACCTTCCGGTTCCATGTTTGAAAATGACTATCCTATACCTTACCTTACCTTAAGAGGACTATCCTATACCTTACCTTGCCTTAAGAGGATTATCCTATACAGGATACGCTATAATGGTGACCACATGATGAAGGTAAACATCTCATATCCGGATAAATAGAAACATAAAGTATGCCGGGTATCAGAGCTCTTCTAGTTAACTAATGTATGTTTATGATAATCTGACTCCAATCCAGACTTTCCAGTTCTAGTCGACGATGAGTGACTATATTTGAGTGAATTTCCTTAAACAGTTTTCTGTACACCTACAGCATGTACTCTTAAAAATCACCCACTCACTCACCGAAAAATCTACCACAAGAATGACCTTAATAAGAATAATTTTCATAACGACATTTTTTTGTAACTCGGAAAACGTGAAAATTGCAGAATTACCACTGGCGGACGAGCTAACTCTCCGAAGGGAGGGGAATTTCGTCAAAAAGGGTCGGATCACCAGTTTTCAGGCCATTTTATTTACACCTTAGAGAACAAATTATGCTTTTCGAAAATGCCAAAGAGGGGGGAATTTCACTTTTCCCACCCCTTCTCGTCCGCTAGTGAGAACAAAACGCTTTGAAACGTCAAGAAAACCTGAATTGCAACCCGATTATAAAAGGCACCTTATGCTAGCAATTGAAAAAAATAGAACGGAAATGCTTGCATTCCAGAAGTCACGTTTCATGTTTCATGTCGACTGACTGATTGACTGACTGACTGACTGACTGACTGACTGACTGACTGACTGACTGACTGACTGACTGACTGACTGACTGACTGACTGACTGACTGACTGACTGACTGACTGACTTTTAATTTAGCGGTATGAACTATTCAAAGAGGTATTTTTCAAATGCATAAAAAATTTATTTTCTACGGAAATTTTGAAGTTTAATGGTTTCTTAGAAAGAAAACAGCTGAAAAAATGGCACGCGTTCAAATGCAGTCTCCTGATCAATTAAGAAAGCTATTCAAGTTCCGTGGCGCTAGCGGACAAGAAGAGGTGGGAAAAGTAGAATTCCCCCCTCTTTGGCGTTTTCAATCAAAGTAATTTGTTAACTAAGGTATAGGTAAAATGGTCTAAAAACTGCCAATTCCCCCTCTTTGACAAAATTCCCCTCCCTTTGGAGGATTAGCTCGTCCCCCAGTGGTCCGTGGTGATTGTCGTCATCGTTGATTGGCCTTTCAATTAATGTTAACAGTTAATTTATAGTCATTGCTATAGCTTGGTCAAGATTTTTTGATATCAGAAAAATTATTGCTGCATGATTTCGATTTCTCAATGTTTTTTCGTTTAGTTTCAAAGCTAAAATTTTTTATATGCATACTTGTAAATAAACTATAGCCTATCCAGGGTTTCTTGTTAGCCAAGAACTTTTTAGCGCACGATTTGAATTCAAATCTTTTCTTGGCGCGCTTTCACAGTTTCGAGAAAAGGAATTCCTTCTCATTTGACCTTTCTCCTTTTTTTCTTTCAGATTTAGACAACATAAAAATTGCTTTCCTAATTTAGACAACATAAAAATTGCACCTAATTCATTGCATACGAGCGTTATCGACTCATAAAATAAATTTTTGACAACAATCAACAAGCAATCCACCTGGCCGATCCAGTATTTCTTATTGGCGAAAACGTTTTTGGCGCGCAGTTTGAAATAAACTGTGCTTTTGGCGCGCATTTAAAATTTCTGAGAAACAAGTTGTTTCTTTCCGAAAGCAGTTGCATAACATAACAAAACATAACATAACATAACATAACATAACATAACATAACATAACATAACATAACATAACATAACATACGAACGGTGCACAAAATTCATTGCACACGTGTTAAGGGTGCTTTCAGAGTAAAAAGGATAAAGAAAAAAGGAAAGTAAAACGGAAAGTAAAATCTGTAAACCTATTGACCAGGAAGTCAATTTTGTTCCCGAAATTTTATTTTCGATCAATAGGTTTACTGATTTTATTTTCTGTTTTACTTTCCTTTTTACTTTCCTTTTTACTCTGAAAGAATCAATTTCAGTTACAGGTTACCCTGAGCAAGCTATATCAAGTTATATGTGGTAACGCATGACCATCGAAAACAGTTTTGGACCATGCCAATAGAATGCTGTTTTGAATAGAGACTTGCGGTCAACTGACGTAATCTTTGTTGCTGTACTGTCCAATTAGAGGTAGTAGTTGTTGCAACAGATAAAGTCTGGTCACAGTTTCTCGTTACTCTGAAATTTTCACCGTAATCCTTTTGGCGCGCATTCAAATTTCGGCGCGCGTTCAAATTTATTCAAAATTTTGAACTTTTCAGACCACATTTGTATAACATATTATTAAACATACCCAACTTATCAATCGTTCAGTATAAGATTTTCAAGAAAATAATTAGTAACAAGATACCCTGACCGAGCTATAAATAGCTTTCTCAAATGATTAGAAGACGCGAATTTGAATGCGTGCCATTTTCCCTGTTTATAGTCAAGACTATGATTCTTGGAGGCATATAGCTTGATCAGGGTTTCCTGTTGCCAGAAATTATTATAGTTATAGGCCTCATAAGTCATAACTGATTATGAGAAATGGTTTAAAACTGCGAGAACCCATGGCATGGCCAGAACCAGATTCTAAGTCCAGAACCGGATTCTCAAGCAATGAATTTTCTGTGCCACGTTTTAGCCACTTTTAAAATTTCTTAGAACCAGATTCTCAAGTTCAGAACCGGATTCTCAAGTAAGAAATTTTCTGTGCCACGTTTTGGATTTTCCTATAAACAATTACGAGGCCTATAGTTGGTTTTACGCACGTACAGTCGTACATACCCATGAATCAAGGACAGTTTTCTTGAATCTTGTCCAAATATTATGGGAAATAACATTACAAGTAATTATGACCAGAACATTTTCGAAATAGGAGCGCTGTCTTAGTCTATGTGAAAATCATGATTTTTTTTTCGTATTTCCAAACGCGATTTTTCATAGAACAGCATTTTTGAAACTGAAACAATTTTTCAGTTTTGCACAAAATCATGAGTTTTTGAATCAAGTTTTCCAAACAATTTTTCATAGAGCAGCTTAGCAATTTACCATAGAACAGCGTATATTAAAAAGTTGAACTGACTGGGTTCCTGTTCGGTTCTTATACGCACTGACGGACAAACAAAACCTCCAAAGGGAGGGGATTTTTTTTCGAAGAGGGGGATTGGAAAAAATTATGTCATTTTACCTACACCTTTAGGAACAAACACTACTTTTTGGAACCGCCAAAGAGGGGGGAATTCCACTTTTCCCTCCCCTTCTCGTCCGCTAGTGCAGCCCATGTTTTACAGCTAATCTGTATTATATTTCTTATTAGAGTGCTATACATGGCTACTTTTAGCCACAATTTAACCGTTACCATCAACTAATTGGATCGCAACATAGCAACAAAGAGTAGGACAATTAACCCAAATCTGTACATGGCTGGTTTTTACCGTGTGTGGCCTCGCATTGTCCCTGCGCGCATGTAAAACATTATGGAAAACTTTGGCAGCAGTATTACAGCAACTTTGCGGTGATGAAATACTTTGATCTCTTGTTAAGAATTTTTAAGATGCATTGCTGAAACTTTTTCTGAGAAGTAAATGGGTTAAGTTTTGAAGTTGATAACTAAAAAGCACCTATAAAATGGGCATAATGTTTCGCATGCGCGCAGGGACAATGCAAGGTCACACACGGTAACAATAAATCAACTATACAACAGTCTCATTTGATTTGAGATCCGAAGTCAAATGCTAGCTTTTTTACTATCCTTTAAAAGATTATTCTGCGCATGTATAGATGTAGATAGATAAATACATAGCTTGGTCCGGATTGCCTGTTATTGAAAAATAATTTTTATGAAACAGTTACATGAGCAATGATTTGAGTGCAAAATGCGAATGACAATATATTTTTTTTTAAATTTCAGAGATGCGCAAAAAATTGATTTGAATTCAAATTGGGCGCGCAAAAACTTTTCTGGGTAACAAGAAACCATGGATAGGCTATACTGTTAAAAGTAAAAGTATTTTTTTTAAATCAGTAAACTAAACTCTCCATTTTAAATTTTCTATAATTCATTGTAACAATCGTCGTTTCTCTGAATCAGTATCTTCGGCACTACTTCAGTTTATAAAAAAATCTCAATGAGATTGTACTTACATATATAGCTTACAAGGGATAACACCTTTTCAACGTACACAAACAATATTCACAACGATTGATAAACACACACCCTGTACTGGTGTCCGCCGTTTGACTAGTCAATCCGAGGTCATGACCGCCGATTGGCGGCGACCGCGGATTTCCTACGACATATATAGTCGAATTTTTTGGTTACGACTTTTTTGGGAACTTTTTTGTGCGTAAAACCTTTCTCTCACCCGGAAATTGGCGGTCGAAAGCAGCAATTTTGGGTTGATGAAAAGGTTTTACACACAAAAAAGTTCCTAAAAAGAGTCGTAAACATCTTTTTAGGAACTTTTTTGGTGTTAAACTTTTTCAACAACCCCAAATTGCTGCTTCCGACCACCAGTTTCTGGGTGAGGGTAAGGTTTTACACAAAAAAATTCCTAAAAAAGTCGTAAACAAAAAATTTGACTACACATTGAATGGTTCGTGAATTGTCTGAGCAAATTCTGTAAATATAAAAAACGACTTTTTTAATATGAACACGCACAATATGTTTTATATAACAAGATATTTTGGTGAGAAACCATAATAGCTGAATAATTTTAACACTGTTTTTTTATGTATACGTCTGATAGACTTCCATTAGAATTCTGATTTGTAAAACTATCGGCACACAAGATGAATTTTTTCGAGTTTTGGATTATGAAAACGAACACGGATAAACAAAAGTATTTTGATTTAATCCCAAGAGCCATTTTTCGTTAACAAAATCAAAAATTAAAATTTTTGAATCGAAAACACGTTTTTCCGTTTTCCATGATTAATCCGTCATAATCCAAAACTGGAAAAAGTCTGATTCTTGTGTGCCGATAGTTTAACAGGCCAGATTTCGAATAAAAGTCTATCAAACGTATAGTACGTGACTTGTAGTAGTACCTGATGTTAATTATTATTAATGCTTCTTTTGTTGTTACAGGTGAGATACATAATTGTGGGGGAGAAACTGTTAACAATTGAATGTCAACTTGCTTTCCGGCTTGCTGAAAACTCGATGGAGAAATGACGATTTTTTTAAAGGTTGGGTGTTGGATGGAAAGTTCCGACGAAAAATAATATGGTTCAAAGGGCCTTGGACGATTGAAGTTAAAATGCGTGCGGCAGATGATATCTGGAGATTTTATAATTATTATAGCTTGGTCAGGGTTTCTTGTTATCAAACGTTTATTTTGCGGGTCTGTGTAATGAATCCATCGCAATTTTGTGTGTTGTCCAAATGCTACGTGAAAAAGATTTTAATCCTCGAAACTTTGGGACTCTATATCTGGAAGGACTGAGAAGGGTGAGCGCATGATTAACACGTGACGAAAATCGAGTGGTTTGTTGAAAAACGAAATTTAGAAAATCATAAGGATAATGGCATTATTGAAGATGTATTATCGTATGAGCGACAGACGACGGGCAAATACGGGGGTCCCTACCAAAATCCCTAAAAGCCAAAATACCTAACTGGACAAAATCCATAACATGCCCAAAATCCAAAACGGAACGCCCATAATACATAAAAAGTCCAAAATACCTAAAAATTTGGATTTTGTACGTCCATAATCCAACAACAAATGTAATGTATGTACCCCCTCCCTCTTTGATATGGTTATGTCATATTGCAGTCAGTCACTGTTCTTAATCGTGATAAAATGGACACTTTCATTGGTCCGCCTTCACTGCTGTATTTATCATGAATGGTGAAATGTGAAAGAAAATATTTTGTATTAATAACCGAAGTACGCGCCCTTATAATTGGTGTCATTGACCAATACGAGTTTTAGAGTACCTGGTGAGTGTGGCAGTGAGTGAGTGAGTGAGTGAGTGAGTGAGTGAGTGAGTGAGTGAGTGAGTGAGTGAGTGAGTGAGTGAGTGGGTGAGCGAGTGAGTGAGGGAGTAAGTGAGTGGGTGAGTGAGTGAGTGAGTGTGTGAGTGAGTGAGTGAGTGAGTGAGTGAGTGAGTGAGTGAGTGAGTGAGTGAGTGAGTGAGTGAGTGAGTGAGTGAGTGAGTGAGAGAGTAAGTGAGTGAGTGAGTGAGTGAGTGAGTGAGTGAGTGAGTGAGTGAGTGAGTGAGTGAGTGAGTGAGTTAGTGAGTGACTGAGTGAGTGAGTGAGTGAGCGAGTGAGTGAGTGAGTGAATGAGTGAGTATGTGAATGAGTCAGCGAGTGAGTGAGTGAGTGAGTGAGTGAGTGAGTGAGTGAGTGAGTGAGTGAGTGAGTGAGTGAGTGAGTGAGTGAGTGAGTGAGTGAATGAGTGAGTGAGTAAATTCAATCAAACAATGAATCGAAAATATGCAGTTACCTGAAAAAGACATAAAATTACTGCCCATCACTCTCCCCTTTTAGTACCAGATCCACTATTCATCATGTTTTTGACCGCTACTGTTTTTAACAGCAACCGCTACACTACGTTCACCATACGGTTAATATGCAATATTATTCCACATTGCAAGTAACTGTTACATGAATACTGTAAGGGTGGGGAAACAGGGGAGGGGTAACATTTGTTGTTTATGTACTTTGGATTATGTAATTTGGGCGGACATAATCCAAAAAAGATATAAAAATGCACTACCAAAATCCAACAATGTTGGATTTTGGTCGTGTTGTATTTTGGGCGTGTTTTTAGGTGTTTTGTCCAGTTAGGTATTTTGGCTTTTAGGTATTTTGGGATTCACCCCAAATACGGCAAGCCAATTTGGGTCCACACTCAAAATAGTAAGCATATCAGAATACGGTAGACTGTGGTTAATGTTATTGAGTTATGGGCAACGGCAGTCTGAACCAAAAACCTATCACCAGTATTAATTTATGTAGACATCCATTCTTTGATTATGATGATGAAAGTGTTTTGCATTATAGCTTGTTCAGGGTTTATTGTTATCAAAAGTAAATTTTGTGTGCCGGTTACGTACGGTACGTAATTAATTAGGTGCAATTTTCATATGTTATCCAAATGTTATGTGAAAAACATTTTACAAATAGAAAAATTGAAAGCGCGCAAAGAACATATGTCTAATGTTAGCCAAAAACTTTTTGGCGCGCGGTTTGAATTCAAGTCTGTTTTTGGCGCGCTTGCAATTTTTTGAGGGATAAAAAGGTTCTAGAAAAAAGGCAACTCATCAATCGTATAATGAAAAGGTTTACAGAAAAAAGTTTAGGAACAAGATACCCTGACCAAGCTTCAGTCATCGTTGGAAGTAAACTATATGACCCGCAGAAATGTGACACATCCTCAATACCAGGAACTATGTACTAATCAGCATGATGAAAACACTTCCGGCTAGTTCTCGGTGGCATCATACCATACGAAAGATCTAAAAGAACTCTTTCAATAGTCATAATTATTATTTTACGATCTGTATAGGCGGTAAGGATAAGCCTTTCCAATTTGATGAAAGGGTAAAAGTGTCACCACCCCCCCCCCCCTTCCTCAAAAATAGTTTTCGGTGTTATTTTATAGTCTGCTTATAAAGGTTTAAAAAAATGAGGCAAAGAAAATGTTACATAAAAATCGCTTGTGAGGCGATATATACTGAACTTAATCTTTTAAATATACAGGGTGGGTCAAAAAACGTGTCGCGTTTGAGCGGTCATTGTGAAAGTTATACAATCGCTGTGAGTTTGCGGTAAAAAGCTTTCGATTAGACACATTTTGGCCTACAAAATGATGTGCTACTAAAGTTGAATCTCTCATTTCTTAATTGTTACACGCGATTATTGAAAAAAAAAAACGAATTTCACCTCGCGAAGTTCATATTTTGTGTATTCAAAACAATTGCACGACGTTTGGATCACAAAACCATCACATACAAGGCAATAAGAGCTAGTTGTATTTTCAAAAATGCATAATTAATCACACAAAAAAGTATGTTCGGTTTGGCCTCCTTCATAAGAAATGACAGCATGCACGCGTGTAACTGCTTATTGGCTGACTATAAACAACAATGTTTTTTTTCGAAACAAATTGAAATCTTTAAGATTTAAGAACTAAAATACTTTATTCGAATTTAATGAACCAACAAAGCTTAGAAACCGACGACCAAGCAATGGTTTCGAATAATTATTCTGTTAACCACAAAATAT
>OZ038447.1:7353861-7416361 GCA_964036265.1 Daptonema setosum | reverse complement strand
CGTAAACTTCTGCGAATACTCTACCCATTAGCGGACGAAAAGGAGTGGGAAAAGTGAAATTCCCCCCAACTAAAAACTACCAATTCCCCCCTCTTTGACGAAATTCCCCACCCTTTGGAGGATTCGCTCGTCCACCAGTGACTCTACATGACGTCATGGGGTTTGGTTCGACAATGCACCTTGGTCACGATATAATGTGGACTAAAAATGAAATTGTCCTCATATCTTGGGACATCTCATTAAGTTTCGTGAAATCTCATTAAGTTTCGTGACATCTCATTAAGTTTCGTGACATCTCTTTAAGTTTCGTGACGTCTCATTAAGTTTCGTGTGAGGTCTATGTGAAGTTTTATTATGACGGATACATGGGTTTTGTAATTAACTAAACATGGAACTTGAGGCGGGCTGTCCGATTATTTCAATTAAATGAACACCAGTTTCGTGTATCTCATAATTTACACCAAAATGCAGGCGGCCGCGGGTTTTGACACATCTTTTTGTCCTGTTCTGTATGTAGTAGCTTGGTAAAACCAGTGCACAACATTTATTCTTAATAACAAGAAACCCTGGCCAAGCTATATAAATGACTTCAGTTTATATTGCGAAATACCGTAACCCGCAGTTTTGCTCTACAGTAGAATTTTTCCTAATCAAAAAAGCGCAATTTGAATTTTGCAAGCTGTCAAAAAGTTTTTGGGTCGGCGACTTCGGTTCACATTATTTTAGGGACTTTTTTGGAAATATTATTTCAGATTCGAGTTTTCCATAAAATTTGGGGCCTTCATGAATTTTTCGAGCGTTTAATTTAACCCAATTGACAAACTTTGAATTTCTCCAAAAAACGGGAAGAAGAAAACGAAAACCATTGAAAACTTGAAGTACGTAGCTAAAAAAATTCATGAAGGCTTCATATTTGATGGAGAACCCGAATCTGAAATAAAACTTTCAAAAAAGTTCCTAAAATTATGAAAATCAAGGTCTTCGAACCGAAAACTTTTCTCAGGATTCAAATTGCGTGTCTTTCTGATTATGAAAAATTCTACAGTTTAGCAAAACTGCGAGTTACGGTATTCGCAATATAAACTGAAGTCAGTTATAGAATGAAACACGCAACACAATACAACTGACTCTCAAAACCTCTGTAGAATCCTGAGTGGTCAGATAAATTCTCGGAATTCTCTTAGTGGATTGTGGATTTTATGAAAAAACGACTGGTTTATTTGCTGGAAGTACAATAGAAAAATAAATAGCGTGCTTGAATGTATTGTTGAGTTGAGTTGATATCAGTTAGATCGTGTTGAATGTTGCGTGTTAAGGCGCTATTCATTTTTATTTGCGACTTACCTAGTCTGTATGTAAAGCCCGTATGTTGTTTCTGCCAGCAAAAATGTTGCCCAAAACTACTGATAATGAAACATCACACAATCAGTGTTAACACGCACATCAATCATCATCACCCCATGCTATAGTGTGTTAAACTATGTATGGTGTCAACCGAGTTGAGTTGGGGCTAGTGATGTTTGATTATCAGGCGTTATGGGCAATAATATTTTTGCTTGCAGATACAACATATAAGCTTTAGTACTTAACTGAATTTTGAACGCGTGACAGAAACAGATTCAAATTCAAGTAACTCAAGAAAAAAACTGAATTATTTTGATTCGATTTTGATAATTTTCGAAGAATGCGTTAAATTCCTTGCCTACGTGCATAAGCCGGTTCATGAACTTCAGTAACCTGATATACCATGACCAGATACGCTATAGACTCTAACTAACTTGATTAAAAGAACCATGGTACAGGTTTTGGACTTTATATTGTTTTCTGTGCCACATGGTCAGCCGTTGCGTCTACTTATATAGCCTATCGAGAATTTAATGTTGCTCGAAAATGTTTTGGCGTGTGATTTGAATTAAAATAAACTTTTGGCGCATTAAAATTTTTGAGAAAAATTATTGGACATGACACGATGTTACCTGATTCGCTGGCTAAGCTACATATACAGTAAACTCTATAGCTTGGTCAGGGTATCTTGTTACTAATTATTTTTCTGAAAACCTTATACTAAACAATTAATGAGTTAGGCATGTTTATTATTATAGTGTGAACAGCTGGAATTTCGGAATAAATTTGAATGCGCGCCAAAATATGAAAGCGCGCCAAAAGGATTTCAGTAAAAATATCGGATTAACGAGAAACTGTGGCCAGACTTTACCTGATACGCTAGCTAAGCTACATATACAGTAGACTCTAACGTATACATTTGAAGCCTACATATTTCACATGACATTAAAACAACAATGGATCATTTCTGAGTGCTCTTAATTCATTGGCGTGCGTGCGTAACGAGTCCATAGAAAAAAAACATTTCGTGACAATATAATGACAATGTACCTCATCATTAGCAAACGAGAGAAGAAAGGAAAGTGGAATTCCCCCCGCTTTAATTGTTCCGAAAAACATAACTTGTTCTCTAAAGTGTGGATAAAATGGTCTGGAACTGTCGAATTCCCCCTCTTTGAAGAAATTTCCTTCCCTTTGGTGGATTAGCTCGTAATCCAGTGCGCTCAATTCAACGCATAACAGGTTCATTGAAAAAGAAATTCGTGACAATACACCTCGCATACTTGCCCATATAAACCTTTGTTTGTGATCAGTAATAATCCATTAGACTTCTAAAAATTCAGAAGAATTTAAAAAAAAAGTGTAATGATGGTGGTCAGGCGATAAAATATTCTTTATAATTGTTCGCTCTTTGTTTGTAATCAGTAATAATCCATTGGCGAATGATTTTTTTTTTAAAGACGATCAGGCGATAAAATATGTTTTATAATCGTTCGTGATTTCCAATAATTTTAATACAATAGAATGTTTGAGACTCACACAAAATTAAATATCGACTAAATTACAGAAAGTTATAGTGCGAGACCGTTTGTTTTCATTCGAATAGAAGACTAAAATTTGAATGCGCGCCAATTTTTTCAAATTTTCTTCTCAGACCTAGACTAGGAGGTTTATGTCCAGTACATTAGGCCAGGAAGCGAAAGAGAGAAGAGCAAAACTAAGCAGAAGGAAGCACACAACAAAACGACTCAAACAAGGTAATTAGCTTAGTTTTCAGCATAGTCTTTAGCTTAGACAGTTTCCCTTATTAGAAAGCACCGGGTTATAATTGAAGAGAGCCGCTCGGTTAGGAACACTGGCGGACGAGCTAAACCTCCAAAGGGAGGTGAATTTCGTCAAAGAGCTGGGAATTGGCAGTTTTCTGGTCATTTTACCTACGTCTTGAGGAACAAATTCTACTTGTTGGAATTGCCAAAGAGGAGGGAATTCCACTTTTTCGTTCTTCCCTCGTCCGCTAGTGGTTAGGAACAAGGTGTCTTATAGAAGGCTCGAAACACCGTGTTGCACTGGCGGACGAGAAGGGGAGGGAAAAGTGGAATTCCCCCCATTTTGGTGTTTTCAGAAAGTGGAATTTGTTGCCTAAGGTGTAAATTGGCTCAAAACTGCCGATTCCCCCCTCTTTGACGAAAATCCCCTCCCTTTGGAGGATTGGCTCGTCCGCCAGTGCCGTGTAGGTTATTAGGTTAGAAAGATTTAATCAGTTCTCAATCGCATATTTTACCTGTATAAAAAATGTGTCCCAATATATTAATATTTGTTCATTACATTTTCATATATCGTCGCCGTTCAGAAGAAATCTACAGTAAGTCAATAATTTTAGATTCTAAAGCATAGTCAAGGTATCTTGTTACTAATAAATTTCCTGAAAACCTTATACTGAACAATTAATAAACTGTCCATGTTTAACAATATTTTTTACAAATGTAGTGTGAACCGCGAATTTTTTTTAATAAACTTGAACGTGCGCCGTAGTTTGAATGCGCGCCAATAGGATTACGGTAAAAGTTTCGGAGTAACGAGAAACTGTGACCAGATTTTAAAAATTTTATAGAATCTGTGCATGCTTGATAAAATCTTTTATTGCCGAAGGAAAATGGCTTTCACATTAAGTCTCCTGAGTCCCTGATCGACAGAGAATGCCATTGAAATTCAATGGTCGGAAATGACATACATTATTTGCATATACATAAAAATTTTCTAGTATAGCCTATCTAGGGTTTCTTGTTTGTCAAAAAGAATTTGGCGCGCAGTTTGAATTCAAATTCAAATTTGTTTTTTTTTGATAACAAGAAACCCTGATCAAGCTATAGCTTCAGAATTGTGTTCCTCAATCCACGGAGAATGTTATGAGCCCTAAAGGCAGTTTGAGCTTTCAGCACATTCTCCAAACAAATCCCTCCATTATCATACAGTATTTATTTACCCATGCTGCTCATGTTTCACAAAGCCGAATATAGCGGAGCACACGTGAGTCAGTCCGTTTCAATCGAAGTCAATACACAAATAACTGACCCCCCTAGCGGACGATAAGGGGTGGGAAAAGTGTAATTCCCCCTCTTTGGCGATTTCAAAATGTAGATTTCGTTCCCTAAGGTGTAGGTGAAATGGCCTCAAAACTGCGAATTCCCGTCCTCTTTGAGAAAACTCCCCTCCCTTTGGTGGACTACATAGGTCGTGCGCCACTGCGCTCACGTCCGTTTTAATCGAAGTAAATACACAATTAACTGACCGACCAGCTAAATAATTATGTACGCATGTGTCGGTTAAAATTTCTGTGATAGATAGGAAAAGTCTTAACGGAGTACAGAAATGGATGGGGTTTCAAAATTAGTTTCCTGATATAGGGACTATGCTACAATATGATGGGGTGGCAAAGATATGCATATGCGCTCGTGCATGGCTGGAAAAGTCTTACTGAGGAAAATACGTCGTACCATCGAAACTCAGTCGTCTAAGCCTGAGCCAAATCGATTATTTGAGTAACAAAAGCCAACACAGGAAATTAAATTGAAAATTAACAATGATATGTACATAATACCCGTTTTTTATGATATCTCTGAATGTACCACCACGAACCGTATGTGTTCTTGACGGGCTGTTTTGAACATGGTAGTCTGCACTAGCGGACGTGCGGACGAGAAGGGGTGGGAAAAGTGGAATTCGCGCCTCTTTGCCAATCTCAAAATGTAGAATTTTGCTTCCCTAAGGTGTAGATAAAACGGCCTCAGAACTGCCGATTCCCCTTCTTTGCCAAAATTCCCCTCCCATGGGGAATTTAGCTCGTCCGCCAATGGGGGTCTGAACAGTGAATCAGGGTGGTCCTCAATGGTAACTGCCTATGTATGTATGTATCGTGCACAAGTTTGAATGGCTGACAGACTCAGTTTTAATGTTATAGTCCAAAAAATAATTCGCGTCGCATGTGGATATTAATTTTTCGTTCTAAACTTCATGACAGCTGCTAGTGGTGGTCGTGGCAAACTGCAAAGCATTGTTGTCGATGACATGACCGTTTTCTTCGAAGCTTATAGTAAAACACAATTTATTCTCGTGGCTATGATTTATGACCGGCCTGCGGCATTAATAAGAGGATGTTAATGAAATATTCCGGCAGTTTATGTTAATGATACATTCTGTAACACTAGTAAAAAGCATCCTGAATAGCTGGGCTAGGGTTTCTTGCTATGAAATTAGCGGACCCGAAACATAAGAAAATTCTGCAAGTGGAAATTTGTGTTTTTCTGAAAATGTAAAAAAAACATGACGAATACACATTTTACCTTTTTGGCAAAGGTTTATCATCAACCGACTATACAATGTACAGGGTGTTTTGGAAAGGTTTATCATCAACCGACTATACAATGTACAGGGTGTTTTGGAAAGGTTTATCATCAACCGACTATACAATGTACAGGGTGTTTTGGAAAGGTTTATCATCAACAGACTATACAATGTACAGGGTGTCCCATCCTTCTGTCCCCATGTGGACGGCTACGCATTTGTGTGTTGCTGCACCAATATGGCTGAACTTTTTTCCGGAATAGAGGAAACTTTAGCAACTTTTGCCAACTACTTATAACCAACTATAGGTAAATAATAATAATTGTAAAACACTAGCAAACAGGAGTTCGAAACTTCCTACATAATAAGCCAACGGACGTCAAAAAAGGCCATATAATGAAGAAGCAGACGGAAGCGCTAATTGGGTATAGTAGGGAGGGAAGGGAGGGGAAAATGGAATACCCTTTTCTTTTGGCAATTTTAAAACCTGAAGTTTGCCCTGTAAGGTGTAGATAAAAATGCATATTGTCGGCCGAGTCCCCCTTCATTGGGAAAATTCCCCTCCCTTTGAAGGTTTTTGTCGTCCGCCGGTGGGGTAGAGTAAAAGCGAGTAATTATTTTTTGGTTGGTTACAGGTTTTTTTTGTTACTGACACTAGCGGACGAGAAGGGGTGGTAAAAATGAAATTCCCCCTTCTTTGGTGATTTCTAAAAGTAGGATTTGTTCCCCAAGATTTTTCCTATTTCTGATTTCCCTTCAGCCGATTTTTTTGATTTTTTTCCGCCGGTGTGGTATAGAGTAGAATCAATTAAATATTTTTCAGGCTGGTTATAGCTTATCCAGGGTTTTGTGTTACTAGAAATGGTTTCGACGCGTACATTTTTTTTCTGAATTTATTTAAAATTGAGTTTCTGGTGCGCACTAAATTTTTGGTTACAAAAAATTCTTTTCCCTCATGACGTTAGGACAAGTTACAAAGACTGCACCTGATTCAATGTAGATGTGGTTACGGGAGTTATTTAACCTAACTTATAATTTAATTAATAATTTACGGTGATAATAAGCTACAGTATACATAAATTGAGCTAAACCACGGTTGTCAGTTGAGGATTCTGACGTCAACTACAAAAATAGAATGAAAATTCAGTTGATTGAAGTTGAGTAAAACTTCAAAGCTGATTCAGGACATCAACAAATCCGGCGTAAGAACTTCCGAAAACAAAGTGAGTATTTTTTATCTACCACCACGGGCGGATGAGTCAATCCTCCAAAGAGAGGGGTTTCTTCTCTAAAGAGGGGGAATTTGCAGCTTTGAGGCCAATTAAATTACGCCTTAGGAAACAAACTACTCTGTAAAAATTCGCCAAAAGGAGGGAAATCCACTTTTCCCACCCCTTCTCCTCCGCTAGTGTCTACCACACATAACGTTCGTAGGTTGTCCAAATGATGAAAAATGCAATTTTTTGTTGAAACTTGACCACGTGCGTCAAACTTGAAATTTGAACTCAAACACCCGTCTGAAACGTTTCTGCTTCACAAAAAAACGGTGACGCACTGTTCATGTGTGGGCACACTAGCGGACGATTAGGGGTGGAAAAAGTAGAATTCCCCCCTCTCTGATGGTTTCAAAAACTTGAGTTTGTTCCCTAAGGTGTAGGTAAAGCGATCTGAAAACTGCCAATTCCCCCCTCTTTGGTAAGTTTCATCTTTCTATCTAATTCGGATGATTGACGCAATGTTCATGTGGGGACTCTGGGCCGTCGTTGGTCGTCTTGAGTTCATAGGCCTCCTAATTGGTTATAAGAAAAAACCAAATTCGGTTCACGACCATCGAAATCGCGTTGAATAAGACTTTTCACAATTATGTAGTTGAGAATCTGGTATTAAAAAATCCCAAAACGTGGCACTGATATTCCTGTACTTGAGAATCCTTGAGAAACCCTGGATTTGCTAAACAAATTCCACTTTTGTGAAACTGCCGATGTGGAGGAATTCCACTTGTTCATTCTTCCTTGGTCCGCTGGTGGTTCCAGGGAAAGTCTGAGGAATTTCCAGGGATGTCTAAGCACGCCATTCCAGGTTATGGTACATATAAATTAGTATGCCATATAAACTACTGTAATACAGGAGAACGTGACCTGCACAAAATAATTTGTTTCTAGAATATAGTGAAAAAAGCCTTATGGCAGTGAAAGAATTGTGACCTACTGGCTGATGGTCGTTAAAGAATATGCCTTGGACATCGAGTCACTTATGGAAACTGAGTGAGTGAGTGAGTGAGTGAGTAAGTGAGTGAGTGAGTGAGTGAGTGAGTGAGTGAGTGAGTGAGTGAGTGAGTGAGTGAGTGAGTGAGTGAGTGAGTGAGTGAGTGAGTGAGTGAGTGAGTGAGTGAGTGAGTGAGTGAGTGAGTGAGTGAGTGAGTGAGTGAGTGAGTGAGTGAGTGAGTGAGTGAGTGAGTGAGTGAGTGAGTGAGTGAGTGAGTGAGTGAGTGAGTGAGTGAGTGAGTGAGTGAGTGAGTGAGTGAGTGAGTGAGTGAGTGAGTGAGTGAGTGAGTGAGTGAGTGAGTGAGTGAGTGAGTGAGTGAGTGAGTGAGTGAGTGAGTGAGTGAGTGAGTGAGTGAGTGAGTGAGTGAGTGAGTGAGTGAGTGAGTGAGTGAGTGAGTGAGTGAGTGAGTGAGTGAGTGAGTGAGTGAGTGAGTGAGTGAGTGAGTGAGTGAGTGAGTGAGTGAGTGAGTGAGTGAGTGAGTGAGTGACTTTGTGAGTGAGAGAGCGAGTGAGTGAATGAGTGAGTGAGTTAGTGAGTACACCGTTAACCATTAGTCTTGATTAAAAGCGCCAATATTCGCGGAAAAGCAACTTTCAAACACGTGGTTCAATCTGAATGATTCAGTAGTTGACATTAGCGGACGAAAAGGAATTCCCACTCTTTTGGCGCTTTCAAAAGGTAAAATTTGTTCCGTTAGGTGTAGGTAAACTGACCTGAAAACTGCCAATTCCCCCCTCTTTGAGAAGTTTCCCCTCACTTAAGAAGAGGTTTGGCTCGTCTGCCAGTATAAGTTGACTATATTGAATATGAAGGTCAGACTGGGTTATCACTCACTGATAATGACATGGGTAAAACGAAACCTCTTATTTCAATTATTTCTTTTTATTCAAGACATGACCAAACAAGAACTGCATTAATATTCTATTTTATTAGGATATTGTACTCCCAACGTTACAAGAGCTTATAATTTTAATCAGGGTTCTCACTGTAAGATCATACGGACTAACCCATGTTTTTAATCTAACACACTTTGATTATATCTTGCAATTATAAATTAGACATACTGTATCTCGGTCAATAAAAAAACGACTGATTTCAAAACAGTATTCGATAGGTAGCAGAAACGTGAATGATTAGGTCGGAACAGTTAGTCATGCGGAAACCCAGATCTCTCCGCATGGTAATGTCATCATAACAAGATACCTTGACCTATGAAAAACCATAATTTCAGTTAACGTCCATGTATGTAAAACCGTGTCTGATTAATGGACCACATCGGTTTTCTGTATGCATAATGGATTTCGCGGACGAGATAATCCTCCAAGTAGAGGGGATCTCGGTCAAAGAGGGGGTAATTGGTACTGGTAGTTTTCAGGTAATTTTTCCTAAATCTTAGGGAACAAATTATGCTTTTTGAAATCGCCAAAGAGGAGGGAAGTCCACTTTTCCCACCCGTTCTCGTCCGCTAGTGGTTGATCATCAATATTTGATGAAGTACATAATTGTACAACTATGTACAGGGTGTCCCACTTAAAAGTTTCAATGAGAATTCGCTGTAATTTTTGATAAAATAGACCGATTTCAAAACTTTTTGCGCTGATTTATAGACAATTCTTGGCAATTTTTGAAAAAGCTTAATGATATTAATTTTTAGACTAAAAACCCCGAACCCCCTTATTTTCGCATTTTGCGATCATCTGCGTGGCATAATAACATGTTCTTGTTGGTACGTTAACGCCCCGAACAAAAAAAAACAACTGAAAAATTGAAATCTCACATTAAAACTACGAAATAAACAGTCAACGTATTCAAAAACAGACATGAAAGGAACAGGCGCCCATGTGCATTACGTGAATCATTAGGTTGACTGAAAGCGGCATTTCAAACCGAGGCAGCTCATCATTGTCACATTCGAGCGTTGTCGACAGCCAGTCCGATATTTGCACTATTTCAAACTAGGTAAGTTTCAAAATGTTTAAATTGAAGCAATTCTCGAATACTACAAGAATAAAAAAAAGTTGTTGGAGATGGCTGGTATATCTCTGATATCTCTGATGCTGCCGTGCAGACCACTCTTGGTCGCTGGAAGACATGTGTGGCTGCCATATTGAGAAACGTTGATTATAATATCATTTTAGTGCTTTCATGATTTTTATGCTGAATTACGGTTTCAATTTATTTAAAAAAATTCAAGTTAACAATAGTGCTGTTTCCAAGATGTAACAGTAACATCGTAATGGGTGGAAACCACGTAAAAAAGCGAAGATGAGAAGGTTTGGGGTTGTTGGCCTAAAAACTGCTGTCCAACAGCTTTTTTCAAAATTTAAACGTCAAACAAAATTGCCAAGAATTGTCTACAAATAAGCGCAAAAAAATTTGAAATCGGTTTAATCTATCGGAAATTAAAGCAAATTCTCATTGAAACTTTTAAGTGGGACACCCTGTACATATATGTTGCAATCATCATTGACTAGGAGATTGGAATTTGAAAGCCCGGTACGTCGCGGATCCACTAGCGGACGAGATGGGAAGGGAAAAGTGAAACCCCCTCTCTTTGGCAATTTTTTTTTTATATTTAGTTTTTTACGGTGTAGGTAAAAAGGCCTAATATTAGCATTACATCTCACTCAATCACTCACTCACTCAGAACACATATTGAACCATTTTTGACGTGGTTTGTGAGGAATTCTCGAAAAAGTACACGTATCCTGAATTTACATACGATTGACAGACAAGACGAAACGAATGAAAACTTTAATTCGCAGATGTCAGGTCCTCGTTAGAACCCACTCACTGCCTGACTGACTGACTGATTGATTATTTAAATTCTGACTGAGTGACTGACTGACTGAGTGACTGATTGACTAAGTGCGTGACAAGAAATAAACAAAAGAGAGAACTTTTTAATACCGAAATGAAAATTGATACTTACTTATTGACTTTTAGAATTACTTGCTGAATGACTGATTTATAGAATGAATAACAGATGAAAAGTTACCGATGCGAAAAACAAACGATGATCAACACTCAACAGATGACGTTGAACAAAGACCGACAGACAGACCGACCGACATACAAGCAGACAGGCGGACAGACAGACAGACAGACAGACAGACAAACAGACAGACAGATAGACAGAGAGACAGAGAGACAGACAGACAGACAGACAGACAGACAGATAAAGGGCTGCCTGGGATTCAAGTGAAAAGTTGTAGTCTTAACTATTCCAACTTGTGAATCGTTAGCTGCATCAATTGTAAGAGAATATATGATGCACAATAATCGGCTGTCCGACCCAACTTAATCCAACAGCTGTATGCTATAACATGCAATCATCATGTTCAGTGGGTGTTACACTGGGTCGGACACGTTAACGTGTAATTTTTTCGCTTGGAACTCAAGAAGCTCTTTAGATAGATAGACAGACAGACAGAAAGACATACAGATATGTAGATAGACAGACAGAAAGACAGACAGATACATAGATAGATAGACAGACAGAAAGACAGACAGACAGACAGACAGACAGACAGAGAGCCTACACAGACTAGAAAAAATACATAGCTCGCTGGAAAATCTCAAATTTTCTCAAACGCACGCATTCAAATTCAGCCTCAAAATAGAGCGTGAATGCTTTAGTGCTAAATAGTTTGAGCTGAGAAAGCGGACTAGAAGTCAACTCATCTAGAGAATCCGGTTTATTTGATAGTAACTCTGAATCATGGGATTTATTTTTTAATGATTGGTTTTCTTTGGAATGTGAAAGGCCGAAAAATTTCTTTAATTTGACCGTCTCAATCTTCCGCTACTGTTAAAAATATTAGGAAATTGGCCGAACGACTGAATTAGGCGGCACTAGCGAACGAAAAGGGACTGGGAATCGCTGAATTCCCCTCTCTTTTACTGTTTCAAAAACTAGAGTTTGTTCCTTAAAGTTTAGGCGATATGGCCTAATTTCTGCTAATTCCCCCTTTTTGGGGAGATTCCCCACCCTTTGGAGGATTAGCCGTCCGCCAGTGCTAGGCGGATAAGCATATCTTCGGGAATAGGGAATGGTTCCAGAAGAAGGAATTGACAGCTTTCAGGTTTGTTTCATGTCACTTTGGATGAACTATCCAATTTCTGCAATCGCCGAATACGGGGAAACGTTATTTATTCCTTCCCTTTTCATCCGCTATTGATAAAACATTAGGAAGTTATGAACGTCTAAAAACAACTCGCTCGTTGCCCTGTGATCTTTGCATGCTGCCAACTTGCCTGGTTTTTATGCAACGCCGATTTCAACTGTTCTGTTAATTTTTTATTTATCCCTATTTTAGTTCCTTGTTGATTTTTAATTTATCCCTATTTTAGTTCATTGTCGTAATGTTTACAATAGTTGATGTTTGCTGTAGTTAATTTTTCCTCATCTTATTTTCCGGGCATTGAAGCTTGACCATGTTTTTATATGATGAGATCGGTTTTTTTGAATCAAAGTTGAAAGGGTTATTTGGGATTCGAGTGAATAGTTGTAGTGTTAAATATTCCAACTTCCGCTAGGAGCATCAAATGTAAGAGAAGGTGATACATACTAGCCGGCTGTCCGATTCAACTCAGCCCTACAGCTGTATGCTATAACATGTAATCATCATGTTCAGTGTTTGTTACCCGGTAGGACAAGTTAACGTGTCATTTGTTCACTGGGTGCGGGGACAGAATCGTAATATAGGATTTTATTTGAAAGTTCTTCAAAAACAAATTTTTTAGTTTTCAAGTTTAGGAAAAATGTGACAGACAGACAGACAGACAGACAGATAGGCAGGCAGACAGACAGACAGAAAGACAGACAGACAGTCAGATAGACAGAATGAAATTCATACCAGCAATCAGACTCACTGACAGTCAAATGCAAAGAGACAGTTACACAGAAAGACAGACGATTACGCAGACAGACAGACAGACAGACAGACAGACAGACAGACAGACAGAAAGACAGACAGACAGTCAGATAGACAGAATGAAATTCATACCAGCAATCAGACACACTGACAGTCAAATGCAAACAGACAGTTACACAGAAAGACAGAAGATTAGACAGACAGACATACAGTTAGACAGACAGACAGACAAGCAGACAGACAGACAGACAGACGGTTTTTCTTAAAAAATCAGTAATTTTTATTTAACAATCAAATTATGCGTTTAGTCTTCCCTGCTTGTCATAAGCAGCGTTACAGTAACCGCTATACCCAGCGTGTTAAGTTGTGAAATCATTGAAACATCATGTGTAAAAACGCTGTGTAAAAAATTGTCAATTAGAAAGTTTTCCTATGCTTATACACGCAAAAACTTTCTAATTGACAAATTTTGTGTGGCGGTCGGGAATTTTCAAAATGACAAATGGGCACGCTTTCCTCCTTATACATACGGAAAAATACTTTCTAATTGACAATGTTGTCAATATATTATTACGATTCTGTCCTTCCATGGTTCACTGGAATCTCAAGAAGCTCTTATTCGAAATGCGCGTCAAAAATTCAGGGTTTTTTGTAACCAGTCTGAGACCAGGGGTTTGTGTAAAACTTGTAGAAAAATTGTCGCGTAAACAATAAAGTTCCCAATATAAAACCGGGAATAATTGCTCTGTCATGTTGAAAAATGTTACTCAGACAGGCAGACAGGCACGCAGACAGACGCGCAGACAGACACACAAACAAACAGAGAGTCAGTCAGATAAATACAGGCAGGCAGACATACACACAGTAATGGGCCGGGTAGCATTTTTGGAAACAGTAACGGGTTTTTGTCAAAATCCCTAATTCGACTTTGGATTCACGAAGAGGCTAAGTTAGGCTATCTCCGTTACTAACGTACAGTCTGTGTTCGGAATCAAGTCGAAGCCGTTAAAACAATCAAACGGTTATTAGCTGTCGTTGGGTCGCACGAATTCTGACAAAGAAACCGGTACAGTAAAAAAATAGGCATTCCAGGTGTTTCGGTGTTAAGATGAAGCAAAGAGGTAGTTTTAAGTTTGTGTTTTTTGACAGCCGAAAATCGCAGACCCCTCCCTCCTGCATCCTATATTGTAAGAGAATAAGATCGTTCAAAAACGTGATCAAAAACGTAATTTCCAGAGAAAAATTTTGCAAAATTAAAAAAAAATTTATGAAAAATACTTTTAACATGTAAAGATTTTTGAAATAGACAGACAGACAGACAGACAGACAGACAGACAGACAGACAGACAGACAGACAGACAGACAGACAGACAGACAGACAGACAGACAGACAGACAGACAGACAGACAGACAGACAGACAGACAGACAGACAGACAGACAGACAGACAGACAGACAGACAGACAGACAGACAGACAGACAGACAGACAGACAGACAGACAGACAGACAGACAGACAGACAGACAGACAGACAGACAGACAGACAGACAGACAGACAGACAGACAGACAGACAGACAGACAGACAGACAGACAGACAGACAGACAGACAGACAGACAGACAGACAGACAGACAGACAGACAGACAGACAGACAGACAGACAGACAGACAGACAGACAGACAGACAGACAGACAGACAGACAGACAGACTGTTTATCTAACTTTTCTACCAGTTTTACACAAACTTCTAGTCTAGTCTTGGGCCCCAGACACGTCCAAAGCCTGACTAATCTAGATTAGCCTAGGCTAATCTTTTTTCGTAGTGTATAAGTATGCCCATGGCTAATCAAGATTAGCCATGGACATACTTATACACTACGAAAAAAGATTAGCCTAGGCTAATCTAGATTAGTCAGGCTTTGAACGTGTCTGGGGCCTTGGATTGGTTTTTGAAAAGATTACGGTATTAGATTTTCATAAAAATAATAAAATAATTAATAATAGTATGAGTATTATAATAAATAATAATTATTATCATTATCATGCACTATTTAAAGTTGTTTTTCATTTATCAGGTTAGACAATTTCGATTATTTTGCTTTTCAGAGTCTTCGGGCTCTCTCAATCGGGGGATTCCGACCGTCAACCAGGGATCACCTCGGCGTCTATGGACCGGACTTTCTTCGGTGACGACGTTGGACCAGCCGACCGACAGCCGAGCTGACGGATCGGGCTGCGTACGGCGATTTTTTTCCGAATTTAGGTTGGTTTTGCTTGTTTTATTAATGTTAGTTTCACCGGTGGACGAGTCAATTCGCCAAAAGGAGCACTAGTGGACGAGATGGAGACGGAAAGTATAATTCTCCCCTCTTTGGCGGGTTTAAAAAGTGGAATTCGTTCCCTAAGGTGAGTTAGTGGGTACTTTCAGTTCTAACGGGTAGATAAAATGGCCTGAAAACTGCCGATTCCCCCTCTTTGACGGAGTTCCCCCTCTCTTTGAAGGATTAGCTGGTCTGCCAGTGCCGGCGCACGAGCCATTTCTCAAAAAAAGAGCTTTCTGTTTCGGGGAACTTTTGAAGCTGGGCTGGATTGCATATTTTGGGTCCGAACCCCTATTTGACCAGACCCCTATTTGACCAGACCCCTATTTGACCCGGTCAAATAGGGGTCCATGAGGACAACAGACCCCTATTTGACCGTGGTCAAATAGGGGTCTAGACCCCTGATTGACCGGGTCAAATAGGGGTCTGGTCAAATAGGGGTCGGTCAATCAGGGGTCGGTCAAATAGGGGTTCGGACCCAAAAAGTGCAATCCAGCCTGAAGCTGTTTTACGTACACGCTACAGAACAAATTCTACTTTTTGGTTAGACCAGACAAAGAGCGGGAATTCCGCTTTTTATAATTTTTTCCGGCTATCGCGACCCGTCGACCCAGAATTTTGATATTGTTTGTACGGCTTCGGCTTAGTTCCTAGCACCGACTTAAGTTTACAAAAGTTATTCTGGAGCACTATACTAACAGTTTGGCAGGTGTGAGCATCAAAATTAGGTTTCTGTGTAGGCTTAGGCTTAGGTTTTTGTATGGGCTCGGGCGCGTAGCGCTCGAGCCTATCGCAAAAACCTAAGCTTAAGCCTAAGCCTACACAGAAACCTAATTTTGATGCTCATGCCTAGCCTTCTAAACCTATCCAGCTATGTAGGCAGCCTAAAAACCTCCAAATGGCCGGTCGACCGATCTCGGTCGACGGGTCGCGATTACCGATTTTTTCGTCCGCTAGTCTTATTTTATTTTAGTCTTAATTAGTCTGTTATCATTATTTCGATAATATCCGATGGTGGGCGCAGAATGGGTAGTGGGGTTAAGTGAGTGAGCTGCGACATGTGACCTGTTGTTGATCTTCAGGGCAGTGGTACACCTATTTCCTCGTCATCCATGATTTTTTCGCCTTTGTAATCGCACCGGCGGATGAGCTAATCCTCCAAAGAGAGGGGAATTTTGTCAAAGAAGGGGGAATCGGCAGTTTTCAAGTGATTTTACCTACACATCAGGGAAAAATATATACTTTTTGAAAATACCAAAGAGGGGGGAATTCCACTTTTCTCACCCCTTCTCGTCCGCTAGTGTGTAATCGTGATTTTGGAAGAGCAAATTGCATTTGTTATCTGCCCCCTTCCCTGCCACCTCCATGACGGCCTCACGCCAGAAAAGAGCTGTTTCTTTAATGATTTGATCTGAATTCAGAAAGATCAGGCCTACTGCACACAGGTATGAAAATAATGTAAGAAAATAAGCTGATACTCATAATACGTCCAATTGGAGACGGAGAATTTTGTTTTTTTGGCAAATGTTCATAGTTTATGTTCGTTTATTTGTTGAATTCATGTTAGTTTTCATTTTTCGTGTTTTTAGGAAGATATTTCTTTTTTTCAGCCTCGCCGAATCGTCTGCGCCGCCACACTCCACACTCCATGCCAAATCACAACTTCAAGGCGGCCCTGCTAAACCATGGCCGAATTGGCGCGCGAAATTCAAGTTCAATTGATTCCGGGGGCATTTTCGACTTTTTCGTGTGGATCTTTTTTCTTTTTTAGGTTGGTTTTTTATTTAGCAACATTTATTTTTCTTGTAATTCCGTCTTGTTTGGATTGATCACCATAAGCGGACGAGAGGAGGAGGGAAAAGTGGAATTCCCCTTTTTGGCGAGTTTCAAAATTGCTAAGGTGTAGATAAAAGTGCCTAAAAATCACCAATTTCCTCCTCTTTGACGAAATTCACCCCCCCCCCCCCCTTTGAAGATTTGTCTCGTCAGTGCGTACGGACGAGAAGGGGATTGACAGAGAATAGTGAAGTTCCCCACTCTTGTTAGCTGTTCGAAACACGGGTCGGGTGTTTATGTGTTCCGTTCCTTGAAGTGTAGCTAAAATGACCCGCTTACAGAGTCTCACCGTTTATCGGGAAATTTCCGTCGTGCCGAGCACTCGCCTCCAGTCCAGTGACGAGCTAATCCTCCAAAGAGAGGGCTTTTTGAAAACGCCAAAGATGGGGTATTCAACGTTTCATAAGCGAACGAGAAGGGGTGGGAAAAGTGAAATTCCCTCCTCTTGGGCGTTTTCGAACAGTAGAATTTGTTCTCTGAGGTGTAATAGGTAGAATAGCCTGAAAACTGCAAATTTCCCCTCTTTGACAAATTTCCCCTCCCTTTGGAGGTTTGACCCGCCAGTGCCACTTTTCCCACTTCTTCTCGTCCGCTAGTGACCTGAACTCGAGTCAGGCATCATATTCGTGTTCTTTCATGGAATGTCTTTACGTGCATGTGCATGTAAAAGTCTCAAGATGTCATACGAATAATAACCGTTAAAAAATTAATAATCATCGAATCGAATGAAAATGCAAAGTAACAAAAGTGATTTTGATGGCGTCCGTTGAGTTCGTGATCGTGCCAATAGGGTTTTTATTAATTCAAATACAAATCCTCAAAGTCAAACTTATGATCTAAAAACTGATTCGTCTCTCAGTTCAGTAATCCTCTTTGGTATCACTGAATTTCAATAAATAAATGAATATGAATCAATACTGCTGTATTTTTTACTCAATGAATGAAAACAAAGAAGGTATACTTTTATTTATTATTATTATTTTTCAGCTAGCTTTTTTTTGGCGCCGGCTGTCTGTCGTTTTTTTGGGCCGGTCAGCCGTTTTTTCGGTGGACAATTCGCCGTTGGTGAACGACAACCGTTGGCGATCGGGTCGGGTCGGATGGTGATGATGATGAGATGATCGAGATTTCGTCAATTTTGGTTGGTTTTATTAGTGTTATGTACTTTTATTATGTGTAAATAGTCGATTATTATATTTTTGACACATTTTTTGCCAGGCAAGACCATTTGCACCTTCATGTTTTGACAGGTTTAGTAATTAACGGCAACTTTTGATATTTGTTATTCTCTATCGATCGCGATTTATTACTTCACCAGACGAATCAACGGAGAAACATAAGGTGCCTGGCATAAAATGAGTCAAAATTAAAATGTCGACTATATTATTTGTATACCTTGGTCAGGGTATCTTGTTACTTCAAAAGACATTTTGGCGTGCCATATGAATTAAAAAATAATTTCAGCGCGCGTTCAAATTCTCTAGATTGAATTTTTTACATGGGACAAAATTAGAAAACAAACGAATATTGCGCCCAGTTCATTTTACATTGTTTATGTTGTAATGGGTAATGGGTTACATAAAATGT
Organism: Daptonema setosum; assembly: GCA_964036265.1. Lineage (NCBI taxonomy): Eukaryota > Metazoa > Nematoda > Chromadorea > Monhysterida > Xyalidae > Daptonema > Daptonema setosum. The sequence goes on along the minus strand of OZ038447.1, from coordinate 7,397,792 downwards.
TTTGATAACAAGAAACCTTGACTGACTATATGTGTATATTTTTTAGTCAGGGGTGGGCTAGAAAGTTGGTGTTGTTTCGGAAAAAACACCGTTTCTTGAACTAAAATCCAAGCCCGCCCCTGCGCGCCGTTACTAAATAAGTAAATATCATTATTATTGTTTGGAAGACTGAATTTGAAGGACGGCTGATTTTCTTGTCAACTGTCAATTGATTTTGAAATTGTTATCATTGTTCAGGGGTTCCTCTATAGCATTCCCAATTGATCAGGAGAATGGATTTGAATGTGCGCAGTTTTTCCACGGTTTCACTAGCGGGCGAGGGAAGAACGAAAAAGTAGAATTTTCCCTCTCTTTGGTGTTTCCAAATTGTAGAATTCGTTCCCGAACTAAGGTGTATGTAGAATGGCATGAAAACTGCCGATTTCCCCTTCTTTGACGAAATTCCCCTCCCTTTGGAGGATTTCATTGCGCGCTATCGTTCACGGGTTCCTTAGTATTGTCCATGGATTTGCAAACTGGATTCGCGCTGATTTTCTTGTCGTTTATAGAATTGTTCATTTCGCATGAATTTTTTGATCCGCGCTCATATTCACAAGTTTCACAGAAATTAACTTTAATTAGGATACTGAATTTGATTGCGCGCCTTTTTCACAGCGTTTAGAGACTTGGCACTTAACTTGGATTGGAAGACCTAATTTGAATTCGCGCTATTTTTCACAGCGTTTAGAGAGTTTTCAATTGACTTTGATTAGAAGACCTAATTTGAATTCGCGCTATTTTTCACAGCTTTTAGAGAGTTGGCACTTAATTTGATTAGAAGACCTAATTTGAGTGCGCGCCATTTTCCACAGCGTTTAGAGAGTTGGCAATTAACTTTGATTATAAGACCTCTTTTGAATGCGTGCCATTTTTCACAGCGTTTAGAGAGTTGGCAATTAACTTTGATTATAAGACCTCTTTTGAATGCGCGCCATTTTTCACAGCGTTTAGAGAGTTGGCAATTAACTTTGATTATAAGACCTCTTTTGAATGCGCGCCATTTTTCACAGCGTTTAGAGAGTTAAAAATTAACTTAGATTAAGAAACTGAATTTGATTGCGTCTTTGTTCATTGGCTCTAAAGCATTCTCATCTCAATTGATCAGTAGACTGAATTTAAATGCGTGCTATACTATGAAACTTATTCTAATTAAGCAAATGGTCCGATTATTTTTTCTTGTTTTTTTACTCGTGTTTTGTTGTAAGTTCCCCGGGGTTTTATGTTATGACTTTTATTGAAATTTTTGAAAGACTGAAATTTTTTTTCTTCGTAATTAAATTTGAATGCGGGCCATTTTCAAGGGTTTATAGCGTTTTTAGCTCGTCCGACTTGTTTGTCAGTGAGCAAATTGTATAGCTTGTCCAGGGTTTCCTGTTACCTAGAAGTTTTCTAGCGCGCAATTCAATTTCCAATCTGCTCGAGGGCGCGTATAAAATTTAGAAAGAAAATCCTTTTTTACATGCCGTTTGGACAAAAACGTACGAACGCTGCGCATTGCATATAGCCCACCAGGGTTTCTTGTTAGCCAAAAACTTTTTGGCGCGCAGTTTGAATTCAAATGTGTTTTTTTGGCGCGCTTTCAACATTTGTGAAGCATACATAAACTGGGCTTAACACATTGCATACGTGCGTGACCGCCCAACACAGTATTTTTTTAATATTAATATTAACGAATTACGAAACCATAAAATGATTTCAGAAAACAATAGTTTCTGGGTCAGGCTAATCTATCAATTCATGAAAGTGTTAACTATGTCATTGCATAAACACATCTGTGATGATGCACGCATTGAAACGTCTTAATGGAAAGAGAAAAAGTTGTGCGTTTTTTGATCAATATTTCGGTCTATTTCTGTAAATTTATGAAAGTCTTGTTGGTTTTCAGATAGATGTTCAGAAAGGTGGATCTTAATGTGCGCCCTCCTTTGTTGATGCTCACTGTTTATAAGCTGATACTTTGCTGTGCATTGATTTATAGTCTATCTAGGGTTTCTTGTAACTCAATTTTGGCGCGCAATTTGAAATCAACTTGTTTTTGTCGTGCGTTCTGGTTTTCGAGAAAAACTTTTTCTCTCACTTGGCACTTGGTCTGTGAGTTGTATTACATCTATTAACGAACGTGCACGTCCGTTTCAGCGTTTTCTTGCTCGTTTTCTCTAAAATATGTTTGGATGTTTGGAGAAGTGCATCTTAATGTGCACCGTTGTTCAGGCTCACGGACTATATCTTGCTGTCAATTAATTATAGCCTATCCAGGGTTTCTTGTTACTCAAGAAATGTATTTTTGGCGCGCAGTATGATTTCAAAACTGACTTTGGCGTTTGCCATAATCAAACTAAAACTCGCTATTGGCGCGCGTTCAAATTTTCGATGAAATATAATCTTTTTCACATGATGTTCGAACTTTGGGAAAATGTATATTGTGCTCATTTCATGTATCGGGTCCATAAAAATATTTTTTTATTACATTGTTGTTCCAGGGTGTATTACTCAAAACGTTTTTTGCCCTGCAGTTGTAACTCAAATCTGCTCTTGGCGCGCGTTTAAATTTGAGATTTTTTTCCACAAGGCGTTTGGACAACATACAAGTTTAGCGTTAATTTCATGGCATCGGGTCCATATAAATACTCGATTATAAGAAACATTGAACAAGTTATAGTCCAAAATGAATTACTGTTCCCCATAAGAATGTTTCGATCGTGCGACCTTGTTTATCGATGCACAAATAACTCGAAAAATCAAAGAAACGAATAGTATAGTGCATCGACAAAAGAGTGGCACGAGCGAAACCTTTTTGTGGAAACAGTAATTCATTTTGCTTTATTTATGGAACTGATTTCACTGGCTTGCTGGCTGCCCGTTAGTGTGAGGTTCCAGAGTTTTATACAGAAATTATATTCCATTCTACACAGAAAGTTTTCTGCCGTGCAATTAGTCCGCTGTTGGCGCGCGTTCGAATTTTCGAGATTATATAATCTTTTTTCACCTGAAGTTTGAACTTTTCACAACATAAAAATATTAGGCTCATCGTATTGCATCGGGGGTTCAATGGACCCGGTCCATAGAAATAATTCTTGATAACAAGAAACCTTGACCAAAGTCTATGGGACTGCTTTCAAATTTCAATGATGTGCATTTCGTGTTTTTATTTTCCATGCTAACCGTTTTTTTCATGCGATCATAATTAATTGTTCATTTGGCGCGCTTGATAATTCAAAGTTTTTTTCGTAGCGGATCTATAGGTATTATTCTTGATTACAAGATACTTCGACAACTTTTTTTCTAACGTTCCAGAGTGTCATACTCATGTTGCTCGCAGTTTTCGGCCGTGCAATCAGAATTCAAATCTTCTGGCGCACGCTCAAATTTTCGAGAAAAGTTAATCTTTTTTCACCTACATATTCAAATATTGTGCTCATTTCATTGCATGTGCGGTAATGGTAATCGGCCCATAGAAATAAATTTTTAAAGAAGAATACAAGCCCTGAATGTTGACCGAGCTATATATAGCTTAGTTAAGGTATCTTTTTGTCAAAAATTATTTCCATGAGCCCGTTACGCACTATTGCAATGAATTCAGCGCAGTGTCAGTTTTTAGTTCAAATGTTGAGTGGAAAAAAGGAAATTCGAACGTGCGCCAAAAAAAACAGATTTTAATTCAATTTCAAAATGCGCGCCAAAATAGTTTTGGCGATTCATGATTTTATAGATGATGATGAGTTTCTGCAGTGTAAAGTTCTCATATAAAGATTTTTTTAAATGCAAATGCCCAAAGAAGAGAAACGGTGCATAGAGGACTTTGTGAGTTCAAATTCATTATCCGAATCGCTTTAGAATACTATTACACTCGATTGACTGTTTCTTGTGGTTCTCATCTTTCAAAACTCATCGGTCCCATTTGTCTATTTCAAACATGCGCGTTAAAATTATTTGAATTTGCGTCAACACTTTCTCAGTAAATCGGTGTTCATTGAAGTTTATTAATCAGGTATTTATTGTGTAAATTTTCCTTACGTGAATTATTATTATTTATTCACTAATTTATCCATCATTTCAGCACTCGTCTTGCCGGTGGTCCCTGCCGTCTGTACAACAACTGGTGTTATCGGAGAACAACAACCGTACATAAGACAACTTCATTGCAGCAGTGGATGTCTGCAACAAACATGAAAATTATGAAAAATTTAAAGAAATATTCATCATTTTATAGTGTGCCATTTGTTCGACTCGACCAATTAAAAGGTGCTGCCCGAGATATTTATTGAAAAAGCAGAGACAACACCCCAAGTGGGAGAAAATTGCTTATATAAATTTCTCGGCAGACACAAAATACGATAAAAAAGATTATGCACGCCTAGATTTGATGAAACCAGTGTTGTGTTCACACGGCCTGGTTATCAAATACTAGTGGAGGAATGGGGTCATCGTGTGAATGCACCGTCGTTTTGCGGTCTTCGCACGGTTTTTTTATTTTGCGCGCGTGCTCGCTGCCAATTAGAAATATGTTTATTGAAAACTAATTAAACTTTAGAATACTCTAAAAGTCTAAATTATGTGTGGAGTGAAATGAAATAAAATGTGCGATCAACTGTTGAAATATGGGGGATTTTGTTGGCTGATTTCGCGGTGCCTTCGATGGCCCGATCACTTTCCAGATCATGGAAGTGGTTATCTTATTGTGTATTTTATTTCGTTATGGTTCCTTTTTATTGTATTATTGCTTATATACATTTTGCATATGATTATTAGATAGCTGCGTCGCGCGTACAAGGGGGAGGAACGCCGCAAATCACGTCATTCGATTTGCTGCCGACCTCCGTATAGTCAGGTGCGTTATGTATTATTTTACTTTTTATTTTGTACTTTTTTATTATCTTTTTTTTGTTTCTGTGCCATGGTTCTGCGACTAGTCTCGTAGCGCCTCTGATAGGGGATGGCCTGGTGGAGCGGCCCTGAACAGGGGGTGTCTCGGGGGTTGCCGCCAGTCTGACATCCAGTGGGTGGGTCGTTAACGAGGGTGAGCTCGGTCACGGCGCCCCGGCTCTGGCCTGATTCTGAAAGGTTCAGTCCGGTGCATCCTGGGCGGGGTGTCAAAGTTATCCTGGGCACACTTTGGCTTCAAGTGGGGTTCTAGGTGTGTGGCCGACGCCGGCGGTGGACCAGCATCCCTCCCCACAATGGCCCGAACGGTGGCTCGGGTCCGTCGACGGGTGTCACCAGCACTCGTCTCCCTCGGGAGCCTGGTAGTATTGGGAGTGGTGAGTGGGTAATAAATGGGGATCATAGGCGTTTGGTTGGGTGGCACTTTGGTTCCTGTGGTGTATCCTGGTGGGCGGCGGGTCTTAGAGGGGTGAATTGGGCATGAGACGGTGGGAGTTGGTGCTCGTGGCTTAGGTGAACGCTAAGAACGGAAAGAATAAGCTATTAACTGTAATCGTGTGCTTTGAAGCACACTTTTTTATTCATTTTTTTCAATCCTGATTACATTAAATCAGGATTACTAAATTTTTAATAATCGATGTTGGCTGCCAGTTGCCTTGTTTTTTCTGCCAGTGCCCCATTCCTCCACGACTCTGCACGCCTTATTATCTTGATTATACACTCATTATATTCTATTTGTTGCTATGCTGCGCTGCGATTTCTTTTTCTGGTACTGGCCAACTGTTTTATTTTTATTTTTTTGATGGTTGTCAATCGATCATCGCAAGTCTTTTTCAAGTACTACCAATCACATTAATTAAAATTATAAAACCGATGTAAGCGTTGAATGCGTGACAAAAGAGAGATGTGCTGATATTAATGAAAAAAAACAGATATAGGGTAGGGTATGCTGAGATTTATAAAAAGTAAAGCATTCAAGAAATCAGGGTGAGCGGAGATTTATGAAAGTGCAACATTCTAATATATTGAAACACAGTTTTAATCAATCAATTAACTAATTAAACTTAACTAATGTGTTATTTTATACGCCAACCAGCTGTTGATCACGTTCTATTGGTGCTGGTTGGCAGAATTTTGCCACGAGACATCGATTTCCACCGCGCTTAGGCTCATTCACCTCCCTAAGTCCATCCAAACTCCAGGGTATATCATGGGGCCAGGGTCCATTCAAACAAACGTCCAGGTTCTCATTCATTACCGCTCCTCTTTCCCAATACCATCAGGTGTAGTTCGGTCCAAGTACCAAGTTACTCCTACCTGAAGATTACCTTTTCTACCGGTATCTTGGTCTGAACTACATCCCGAGGGTTTCGGATGGTGGCGGCACTTTGTGTCGTCGGGTTCAAGTCACTCAGTAGGTCACCATTGTGGGGCGGTTTGCCGGGAAGCCGCAGGCCGAGGCGGCCACCTTAGGGCTCCAACTTGGGTCGGGTGATGTTCAGGCCCCTGCTTCTTGGGCTCTGCGAGTGGCTGTCCGAGTAGGTTGACGGCCAGGTGTCCGGTGGATGTCCGTGAAAGGGCTCGCTGAAGTGGCGATCCACCTGTTGGCTCTGTCAGGCTGGCGGATGTAGGGTATAGGTAAGGGGTTGGTTAGGAATGCAAAGCTGGGCTGTTTCCTTGACTGGGGTGGCTGTGAGTGCTGGAAACGGAGCCGAGGCACTGTTATTTTTGTAAATTTTCACATTGTTTATACAGATTTTATTTATGATTTCGCTAATTCCTTGGCTTATTTTCATGTACCGTGGTGCTGTGTGGGTGGCTCTTGGTCGTCAAGGATGTCGATGCGTTGAGCGGTCGACTGGCCGTGGAACTGCGGTAGGTTTACTATAAAATCCTCGTTATCTATTTTCTCTGATTATTTGTTTCGAGCTTGAAATTTTCATCACTTCACTATGATAATGTTATAATTGGTCTAAATTTTTTTGTAGTGTTCCGTGGACTGTCGACTCCGTCTCGTGTGCAGTCCGCTGTAGCATAATGACTGACCAACGGATACTTTTACATTATATTTTTTTGCATTTTCTTCCATATCGCATTCATCAATAGTTTAACATATAATTTGTTTTTACATATCAGTTTTTGTTGGCCTGAATGATTGGAAGTTTTGTGCTATTGAATCTTATATAATTACTTATTTTTGTAGTGTTGGCTTGTTGTTGTAGTATATGTTGTTGCTGTTGATGTCGTTGATGATGTTGTTGGTGTTGTGGTTGTTGTTGTTGGTGTTGTTGTGGTTATTGTTGTTGTTGTTGTGGTTATTGCCGTTGTTGTTGGTGTAGTTGTTGTTGATGTGGTTGTAGTTTTTTAATTGTAGTTGTATGAATGAATAGTGTTATTTCTTTATATTTTTATAATGTATGAATGATTGCGGCGGTTTATTCTTCTTTTCTCTGTTCATTGATTTTCACATTCATCTATTTTTATGTATACCGCCAGTTCGCATATAAGGCATACCTAATATGATTAGCGTATAGAAAAAATGTATGCCAATATGCGAGGAATGATTGGGTGTGAAGGCCGCACCTTTATATTAAAATGATTGTGTTATGGAAACAACCAAATCACTCAAATAATCCGTTGTCAGTCATTTTGCCATGGTTGGACCAACAAATCATGGAAACAGAACTGGTTGGTTTGCTCAGTCATTGTTTTTGTCATACGTTTTTTATTCCACATGCTTTGTTTATTGTTGAGTTCATCATTTTTGAGTTCAAATGGTCGACCAGGAACTTTTCTGAACCCCAGAATATGCTCTGCCCATAGCCGCAACTTCGCGTCGCGTAGAATTTTTGCTTCACTGTATCATAAAAATGTTTACTATACATATTTGTAATAATTGTAACTTTAATGCAGGACAACCACTCAGCGGTCGAATACCGCCAAACCAGCCCGTCCCGTCATAAGCAAATGTCTATTTATTTTTCTTTATAACTGTTATCTGAGATAAATAAAAAAGGTATGGGAAAAATCCTAATTGTGTGTGTATTTATTGGTGGGCGTGGCTAGCAGACCTGCTATGCGGGTCGTGGTCACTTGTGTATTATTATTATTATTATTATTAATATTATTATATTTATTATTATTATTATATGTGCTTATGATTGGGCGGGCTGGACGGATGAAGAAGAAAGAAGAAGGGGGTGATGATGATGATGAAGATGAGGATTGAGGATGATGAACGACAACATCAACGACAACAACAGCAGCAACGGGCACAACACGGGGTCAACAACAGCACAGTTCTGGGCAACAACAGCATCGGTGTTGCTGGCCTAGGTTTGTAATGATTATGTATATCAAGCACAAATGACTTATGATGAAACCTAATTTCAATGCGGCTACTTCTTTCTGAGCAGTTTCTTGTATATTTGCTGCTTGCTGTACTTTAGACTTTAGTTGGTCTCAACGCACACAGATTATGTATTTGCTGTACTTTAGACTTGAGTTGGTCTCAACACACAGATTATGAGATGTGCCCGATTTTTTATTTCAATTTGCAGTGAAAAAAACCTGGATTAGTCTAGTCGATTGATTTAATGCAAAGACTCTAAAGTTGCAATTTCTCTTCCCTCGTACAAAATGAATAAAAAATTGAATAATGGACTGCAAGCAAGCTCAGTTTTTCTGGATTTATTAACTTTTATTGTTCTTTCTTTTCAGCTCACTTTTTGGATTTATCAACTTTTATTGTTCTTTCTTTTCAGCTCACCGAAGTTGCCACGGCCCGTTGAACAACCTGCTGCTGTTGGTTAGTCGGGTTATTGGATGTGTATTTATATTTATTGATTGCCCCGATTGGGCCGTTTTCTGCAATGCATACGGGTCATGCCCAAATTTTGGTTTCATGGTTTGTACTTGGAAAATTTTTCCCAATAACAAACCAGATACCGAAATTTTGGCATGACCTGTATACGATTATAGAATAATGCATTGTCTACAGGGTTGCATAAAATTTTATTCCATGGTTTACCTTTTTTCATACAACTCGGCTTGCAGTTGCCATGACGTGAAAATTATACAGCCCAAAAAACTGCAAGCCATGACATGCAAGGTATTACTTACTTTGAAGTTTTTGCATACAATTGGAAAGTAATGCATTGCGTACAGGGGTTGCATAATTTACCTTGTATACAGGGTTGCATCTTCGAAGTTTGCATAGTTTTCTTTATACAACTGGAAAGTAATGCATTGTATACAGGGGTTGCATAATTTTCATGTCATGAAATTATACAACTGGAAAGTAATGCATTGTATACAGGGGTTGCATAATTTTCATGTCATGAAATTGTATGACCTGTATACAAAGCTATATAGGGTAAAAAAAAACGCGTGGTTTGCACTTGAAAAAAGCTGCAAACCATAAAATAAAAATGTGTCACGGCCTGCCGTTTTTTTTCAAGTACAAACCAATAAATATTTTTTTGGCTAACCTTGTATGCCCAAAATATCAGTTAATGGTTTCGATTTGAGATAAAACTGCAGACCAGGAATTGGAATTTTTGCCAACCCTGTATACAATGCACTTGGTTTGAAAAGCTCAAATTAAGTTAATCAATTTACTTAATATCGATTTCATTTCAGATGATCGTTGTTGCCTCTGCCCGTCTTCGCAACTGCAGCTGCTGGTTAGTAAGGACGGTGTATTTACTAATAATGTGTACATTGGTTGCCCCGATTGGGTCAATTCCTGCATTGCATACGGGTCATGCCCGATTTTTCATTTCTTGGTTTGTACTTGAGAGATTTGACAAGCCATGAAATGAAACATTATGCTTATGCAAACCCTGTATACAATGCAGTATTCTTGCATGGTATACGCTGCATTGTATACGGGTCATGCCAAAATTTTCGTTTCGTGTTTTTTATTCTAACAAACGCAGACCATGAAATGTATACCGGTAACAAACGCAGACCATGAAATGTATACCGGTAACAAACGCAGACCATGAAATGTATACCGGTAACAAACGCAGACCATGAAATGTATACCGGTAACAAACGCAGACCATGAAATGTATACCGGTAACAAACGCAGACCATGAAATGTATACCGGTAACAAACGCAGACCATGAAATGTATACCGGTAACAAACGCAGACCATGAAATGTATACCGGTAACAAACGCAGACCATGAAATGTATACCGGTAACAAACGCAGACCATGAAATGTATACCGGTAACAAACGCAGACCATGAAATGTATACCGGTAACAAACGCAGACCATGAAATGTATACCGGGTTTGCATTCCATGAAATGTATATGCATTCATCTTTATTTCATGGTCTGCATTTTTTTCAAGTACAAAACATGAAAAAAAATTTCAGCATCATCCGTATACCATGCAAGAATACTGCATTTCATGCATGGTTTGTCGAACATTCCATATTATGGCTTGCAGAATTGAAATTTTCATATCATGGTTTGCAGAATTGAAATTTTCATATCATGGCTTGCAGAATTTCTCAAAGTACAAACCATTAAATGAAAATTTAGGCATGACAGGGTTTGCTTAAATTTACATTTCGTCGCTTGGAATAATTCTGCAACTCATAAAAAAACAAATTTGAGCAGTTTATGGTTTCGGTTTAACAAAAAACTTCGGACCAAGAATTGAAATTTTTGCAAACCCTGTATTCAATACAGTCAATTTGAAGAGCTCAGTTACTAAATCACGATTTCATTGCAGCTCACCGGTGAGGCGTCTGCCCGTTCAACAACTGACGCCGTTGGTTAGTAGTGATTATGTATTTATTATTTATGTGCTTATTAATTGCCCCGATTGGGCCATTTTCCTGCATCACATACGGGTCATGCCCAAATTTTCGTTTTATGGTTTGTACTTAGAAAAATCTGAGCGAAAATTTCGGCAAACCCTGTATGCGATGCAGTATTCCTGCAATGTATACGAGTCATGCCCAATTTTTCATTTCATGGTTTGTACTTTGAAAATGATGCAGACCATAGAGTGAAAATTTCGGCAAACCCTGTATGCAATGCAGTATTCTTGCATGGTATACGGGTCATGCCAAAATTTTCGTTTGATGGTATGTACTTCGAAAATACTGCTGACCATTGAATGAAAATTACGGCAAACCCTGTATGCAATTCAGTATTCCTGCAATGTATACGGGTCATGCCCAATTTTTCATTTTATGGTTTGTACTTTGAAAATGATGCAGACCTTAGAGTGAAATTTTCGGGAATCGGCAAACAATATTGTGCAATGCAATATTTTTGCATGGTATACGGGACGTGCCCCACTTTACCAAAATTGAAAATTGATGCATACCATTGAATGAAATTTTTGGTAAACCCTGTATACAGTGCAGTATTCTTGCATGGTATACGGGTCAAGCCGAAATTTTCGTTTCGTGTTATCTATTTTAACAAATGCAGACCATGAAATGTATACCGGTATGCATTGATCTTCATTTCATGGTCTGCATTTTTTCAAGTACAAACCATGAAACGAAAATTTTGGCATGCTCCGTATACCATGGAAGAATACTGCTTTCATGCATGGTTTATTTCATATCATGGCTTGCAGAATTGAAATTTTCATATCATGGCTTGCAGAATTGAAATTTTCATATCATGGCTTGCAGAATTGAAAAACTTTCAAAGTACAAACCATCAAATGAAAATTTGGGCATGACCCGTATACAGTGCTATAATAATTTGTGGCATACATGGTTTGCATAAATTTACATTTCATCGCTTGGAATAATTCTACAAGTCACAAAGGTGAATTACGCATACCATTGGATGAAAGTTTTGGCAAACCCTGTATACGGTGCAGTATTCTTGCATGGTATACGGGTCAAGCCGAAATTTTCGTTTCGTGTTTTCTATTTTAACAAATGCAGACCATGAAAGGTATACCGACCGGGTATGCATTCATTTTCATTTCGTGGTCTGCATTTTTTCATGTAAAAACCATGAAACAAAAGTTTTGGCATCATCCGTATACCATGCAAGAAGAATTGAAATTTTTATATCATGGCTTGCAGAAATGAAATTTTCATATCATGGCTTGCAGAATTGAAATTGAAAAATTTTCAAAGTACAAACCATCAAATGAAAATTTGGGCATGACCCGTATACAGTGCTATAATAATGCGTTGCATACAGGGTTTGCGTGAATTTACATTTCAACGCTTGGAATAATTCTGCAAGTCATAAAAATACAAATTTGAGCAGTTTATGGTTTCGGTTTGAGAAAAAACTTCAGACCAAGAATTGAAATATTTGCAAACCCTGTATTCAATACAGTCAATTTGAAGAGCTCAAACTAATTAATTCAATTTACTAAATCACGATTTCATTGCAGCTCACCGGTTAGGCGTCTGCCCGTTCAACAATTGACACCGTTGGTTAGTAGTGATTATGTATTTATTATTTATGTGCTTTATAATTGCCCCGATTGGGCCATTTTCCTGCATCGCACACGGGTCATGCCCAAATTTTCGTTTTATGGTTTGTACTTTGAAAAATCTGCAGACAATTGAATGAAAATTTCGGTAAACCCTGTATGCAATGCAGTATTCCTGCAATGTATACAGGTCATGCCCAATTTTTCATTTCATGGTTTGCACTTTAAATAATCTGCAGATCATTGAATGAAAATTTCGGCAAACCCTGCATGCAATGCAGTATACCTGCAATGTATACGGGTCATGCCCAATTCTTCATTTTATGGTTTGTACTTTGCTCTTTTTCAGACCATTGAAAGAAAATATCGGCAAACCCTATATGCAATGCAGTATTACTGCAAAGTATACGGGTCATGCCCAATTTTTCATTTTATGGTTTGTACTTTGAAAATGGTGCAGACCATTTGAGTGAAATTTTTTGCAAACCCTGTATTCAATACAATTAATTTGAAGAGGTCAAACTAATTTATTCAATTTACTAAATCACGATTTCATTGCAGCTCACCGGTGAGGCGTCTGCCCGTTCAACAACTGTCGCCGTTGGTTAGTAGTGATTATGTATTTATTAATTATGTGCTTTATAATTGCCCCGATTGGGCCATTTTCCTGCATCGCATACGGGTCATGCCCAAATTTTCGTTTTATGGTTTGTACTTTGAAAAATATGCAGACCATTGAATGAAAATTTCGGCAAACCCTGTATGCGATGCAATATTCTTGCATGGTATACAGGTCATGCCCAAATTTTCATTTTATGGTTTGTACTATGAAAATGATGCAGACCATTGAATGAAAATTTCGACAAACCCTGTATGCAATGCAATATTCTTGCATGGTATACGGGTCATGCCCAATTTTTCATTTTATGGTTTGTACTTTTATAATTGATTCGGATCATTGAATGAAAATTTCGGCAAACCCTGTATACAATGCAGTATTCTTGCATGGTATACAGGTCATGCCCAATTTTTCATTTTATGGTTTGTACTTTGCTCTTTTTCAGACCATTGAAAGAAAATATCGGCAAACCCTGTATGCAATGCAGTATTCCTGCATTGTATACGGGTCATGCCCAATTTTTCATTTTATGGTTTGTACTTTGAAAATGATGATGCAGACCATTGAGTGAAAATTTTTGCAAACCCTGTATGCAATGCAATTAATTTGAAGAGCTCAAACTAATTTATTCAATTTACTAAATAACGATTTCATTGCAGCTCACCGGTGAGGCGTCTGCCCGTTCAACAACTGTCGCCGTTGGTTAGTAGTGATTATGTATTCATTAATTATGCGCTTATTAATTGCCCCGATTGGGCCATTTTCCTGCATCACATACGGGTCATGCCCAAATTTTCGTTTTATGGTTTGTACTTAGAAAAATCTGAGCGAAAATTTCGGCAAACCCTGTATGCGATGCAGTATTCCTGCAATGTATACGAGTCATGCCCAATTTTTCATTTCATGGTTTGTACTTTGAAAATGATGCAGACCATAGAGTGAAAATTTCGGCAAACCCTGTATGCAATGCAGTATTCTTGCATGGTATACGGGTCATGCCAAAATTTTCGTTTGATGGTATGTACTTCGAAAATACTGCTGACCATTGAATGAAAATTACGGCAAACCCTGTATGCAATTCAGTATTCCTGCAATGTATACGGGTCATGCCCAATTTTTCATTTTATGGTTTGTACTTTGAAAATGATGCAGACCTTAGAGTGAAATTTTCGGGAATCGGCAAACAATATTGTGCAATGCAATATTTTTGCATGGTATACGGGACGTGCCCCACTTTACCAAAATTGAAAATTGATGCATACCATTGAATGAAATTTTTGGTAAACCCTGTATACAGTGCAGTATTCTTGCATGGTATACGGGTCAAGCCGAAATTTTCGTTTCGTGTTATCTATTTTAACAAATGCAGACCATGAAATGTATACCGGTATGCATTGATCTTCATTTCATGGTCTGCATTTTTTCAAGTACAAACCATGAAACGAAAATTTTGGCATGCTCCGTATACCATGGAAGAATACTGCTTTCATGCATGGTTTATTTCATATCATGGCTTGCAGAATTGAAATTTTCATATCATGGCTTGCAGAATTGAAATTTTCATATCATGGCTTGCAGAATTGAAAAACTTTCAAAGTACAAACCATCAAATGAAAATTTGGGCATGACCCGTATACAGTGCTATAATAATTTGTGGCATACATGGTTTGCATAAATTTACATTTCATCGCTTGGAATAATTCTACAAGTCACAAAGGTGAATTACGCATACCATTGGATGAAAGTTTTGGCAAACCCTGTATACGGTGCAGTATTCTTGCATGGTATACGGGTCAAGCCGAAATTTTCGTTTCGTGTTTTCTATTTTAACAAATGCAGACCATGAAAGGTATACCGACCGGGTATGCATTCATTTTCATTTCGTGGTCTGCATTTTTTCATGTAAAAACCATGAAACAAAAGTTTTGGCATCATCCGTATACCATGCAAGAAGAATTGAAATTTTTATATCATGGCTTGCAGAAATGAAATTTTCATATCATGGCTTGCAGAATTGAAATTGAAAAATTTTCAAAGTACAAACCATCAAATGAAAATTTGGGCATGACCCGTATACAGTGCTATAATAATGCGTTGCATACAGGGTTTGCGTGAATTTACATTTCAACGCTTGGAATAATTCTGCAAGTCATAAAAATACAAATTTGAGCAGTTTATGGTTTCGGTTTGAGAAAAAACTTCAGACCAAGAATTGAAATATTTGCAAACCCTGTATTCAATACAGTCAATTTGAAGAGCTCAAACTAATTAATTCAATTTACTAAATCACGATTTCATTGCAGCTCACCGGTTAGGCGTCTGCCCGTTCAACAATTGACACCGTTGGTTAGTAGTGATTATGTATTTATTATTTATGTGCTTTATAATTGCCCCGATTGGGCCATTTTCCTGCATCGCACACGGGTCATGCCCAAATTTTCGTTTTATGGTTTGTACTTTGAAAAATCTGCAGACAATTGAATGAAAATTTCGGTAAACCCTGTATGCAATGCAGTATTCCTGCAATGTATACAGGTCATGCCCAATTTTTCATTTCATGGTTTGCACTTTAAATAATCTGCAGATCATTGAATGAAAATTTCGGCAAACCCTGCATGCAATGCAGTATACCTGCAATGTATACGGGTCATGCCCAATTCTTCATTTTATGGTTTGTACTTTGCTCTTTTTCAGACCATTGAAAGAAAATATCGGCAAACCCTATATGCAATGCAGTATTACTGCAAAGTATACGGGTCATGCCCAATTTTTCATTTTATGGTTTGTACTTTGAAAATGGTGCAGACCATTTGAGTGAAATTTTTTGCAAACCCTGTATTCAATACAATTAATTTGAAGAGGTCAAACTAATTTATTCAATTTACTAAATCACGATTTCATTGCAGCTCACCGGTGAGGCGTCTGCCCGTTCAACAACTGTCGCCGTTGGTTAGTAGTGATTATGTATTTATTAATTATGTGCTTTATAATTGCCCCGATTGGGCCATTTTCCTGCATCGCATACGGGTCATGCCCAAATTTTCGTTTTATGGTTTGTACTTTGAAAAATATGCAGACCATTGAATGAAAATTTCGGCAAACCCTGTATGCGATGCAATATTCTTGCATGGTATACAGGTCATGCCCAAATTTTCATTTTATGGTTTGTACTATGAAAATGATGCAGACCATTGAATGAAAATTTCGACAAACCCTGTATGCAATGCAATATTCTTGCATGGTATACGGGTCATGCCCAATTTTTCATTTTATGGTTTGTACTTTTATAATTGATTCGGATCATTGAATGAAAATTTCGGCAAACCCTGTATACAATGCAGTATTCTTGCATGGTATACAGGTCATGCCCAATTTTTCATTTTATGGTTTGTACTTTGCTCTTTTTCAGACCATTGAAAGAAAATATCGGCAAACCCTGTATGCAATGCAGTATTCCTGCATTGTATACGGGTCATGCCCAATTTTTCATTTTATGGTTTGTACTTTGAAAATGATGATGCAGACCATTGAGTGAAAATTTTTGCAAACCCTGTATGCAATGCAATTAATTTGAAGAGCTCAAACTAATTTATTCAATTTACTAAATAACGATTTCATTGCAGCTCACCGGTGAGGCGTCTGCCCGTTCAACAACTGTCGCCGTTGGTTAGTAGTGATTATGTATTCATTAATTATGCGCTTATTAATTGCCCCGATTGGGCCATTTTCCTGCATCGCATACGGGTCATGCCCAAATTTTCGTTTTATGGTTTGTACTTTGAAAAATCTGCAGACCGTTGAATGAAAATTTCGGCAAACCCTGTATACAGTGCAGTATTCCTGCCTTGTAAACGGGTTAGCCCAATTTTTCATTTTATGGTTTGTACTTTTGAAAATGATACAGACCATTGAGTGAAAATTTCGGCAAACCCTGTATGCAATGCAATTTTCTTGCATGGTATACGGGTCATGCCAAAATTTTCGTTTGATGGTTTGTACTTGAATAATTCTGCAAGCCATGAAATGAAAATTTATGCAAACCATGTATGCAATGCAATATTCTTGCATGGTATACGGGTAGCCAAAATTTTCTTTTCATGGTTTTTTAATTTACAATGCAATAAGCAACACCAATTTACAATACAATATTCTAATTTTCTAGTAAACTATTTAGTTTTTTCTTCAGAATAATTTATTTATTTAACTCAACTGCTTTCATTTCAGTTGAACGGTGTTGCCTCTGCCCGTCGTCACAACTGCTGCTGTTGGTTAGTTGTGATTATGTATTTATTGATTGCCCCGATTGGGCCATTTTCCTGCATTGTATATAGGTCATGCCCGATTTTGGCAAACCCTGTATACAAAGCAGTATTCCTGCATTGTAAACGGGTCATGCCTAATTTTTCATTTTATGGTTTGTACTTAAATAATTCTGCAAACCATTCAATGAAAATTTCGGCAAACCCTGTATACAGTGCAGTATTCCTGCATTGTAAACGGGTCATGCCCAATTTTTCATTTTATGGTTTGTACTTAAAAAATTCTGCAAGCCATGACATGAAAATTTATGCAAACCCTGTATGCAATGCAATATTCTTGCATGGTATACGGGTGATGCCCAAATTTTCTTTTCATGGTTTGTACCTTTAAAAAATTTCTGTAAGCCATGATTTGTAGATTTATGCAAACCCTGTATACGATGCATTATTCTAGCACTGTATACGGGTCATGCCCAAATTTTCATTTCGTGTCCTGTACTTGAATAACATGAAATGAAAATTTATGCAAATCCTGTACACAATGCAATATTCTTGCATGGTATACGGGTCATGCCAAAATTTTCTTTTCATGGTTTGTACTGAAAAAATGCAGACCATGAAATGAAAATGTCATCCCATGGTTTGTACTCGAAATAAATCTGCAAGCCATGGAATGAAAACTTTGGCAACACCAATTTACAATGCAATAAGCAACACCAATCTACAATATAACATTCTAATCACCAATTTACAATGCAATAAGCAACACCAATTTACAATACAACTTTTATTTATTTTACTCAAATGCTTTCGTTTCAGTGTTGTTGGTGTTGCCTCTGCCCGTCGTCACAACTGCTGCTGTTGGTTAGTAGTGATTATGTATTTATTGATTGCCCCGTTTGGGCCATTTTCCTGCATTGTATATAGGTTATGCCCGATTTTGGCAAACCCTGTATACAATGCAGTATTCCTGCTTTGTATACGGGTCATGCCCAATTTTTCATTTTATGGTTTGTACTTAAATAATTTTGCAAACCATTCAATGAAAATTTCGGCAAACCCTGTATACAATGCAGTATTCTTGCATGGTATACGGGTCATGCCCAATTTTTCGTTTTATGGTTTGTACTTGAGAATTCTGCAAACCATTGAAATGAAAATTTCGGCAAACCCTGTATGCAATGCAGTATTCTTGCATGGTATACGGGTCATGCCAAAATTTTCGTTTCATGGTTTATATTTGAAAAAAAAATACAGACCATGAAATAAAAATGTATGCATACCCGGTATACAAGCTTAATTCAAGCATTGTATACGGGTCGTGCCCAAATTTTCATCCCATGGTTTGTACTTGAAATAAATCTGCAAGCCTTGGATTGAAAATTTTTAAGCAACACTCTAGTAGATTTTTTTCGTCATAATTTTTTTTTATTTTACTCAGATGCTTTCATTTCAGTTGAACGGTGTTGCCTCTGCCCGTCGTCACAACTGCTGCTGTTGGTTAGTAGTGATTATGTATTTATTGATTGCCCCGATTGGGCCATTTTCCTGCATTGTATACGGGTCATGCCCAATTTTTCATTTTATGTTTTGTACTTTGTGCAGCATTTTCATTTCATGTTTTATACTTGAATAATTCTGCAAGCCATGAAATGAAAAATGCCTTGTTCTATACGGGTTAGACAAAGTTTTCCTTTCATGGTTTGTACGGGTCATGCCCGATTTTTCATTTTTTGTTTTGGTACTTGAGAAACTTGGCAAGCCATGAAATTAAACTTTATGCAAACTCTGTATACAATGCAGTATTCTTGCAAATTTATGCAATCTCTGTATACAATGTAGTATTCTTGCATGGTATACGGATCATGCCAACATTTTCGTTTCATAGTTTTTATCCTTGAAAAATGCAGATCATAAAATGAAAATTCACAAGTTCACAAGGCTTGA
The DNA here is from genome assembly GCA_964036265.1 of Daptonema setosum. Lineage (NCBI taxonomy): Eukaryota > Metazoa > Nematoda > Chromadorea > Monhysterida > Xyalidae > Daptonema > Daptonema setosum. The sequence continues at coordinate 7,378,612 of OZ038447.1, read as the reverse complement.
ATGAAACACGTATACCGGGTATGCATACATGTTCATTTTATGGTCTGAATTTATGGTTTGTGTTTTGAAAATTCTGTAGACCATAGATTGCAAATTTTGACAAACCTGTATACATTGCAGTATTCTATCATGGTATACGGTTTATGTCAAAATTTTCGTGCATACGTGGTAATCAATGCAAATTTCTTGAATTTTGGGCTGTAATACTTTGTATCCAAATCTTAGTTTCGTTTCAGCTCAGCTTCATTGTGCCCGTCCGTATAAGTCTCACTGCTGGTTAGTAGTAGTGAATTGAACTTGAAATTTAAGTTCAATTTCAGTCAATAAAACGTTATCTCATCACAAACAATTAACTGCGTGGGTAACTTAGTAGTCATTCAGTCAGTGATTTTTGGAGTCAGTCAGCCGGTGACTTTTCGAGTGACGGTGAGTGACTGACTGAGCCAGTTACATAGTCAGTCAGTCAGTAAGTGCGTGAATTCGGCAGGAGCCATATGATCGCTAACAAACCACCGAAGCTGTTACGATCACCTTCAAAATATTGGTCCAGAGACTCACTCATTCAAACCTATAACTCAGTCAGTCACTCTCCCGATCACTCACTGACTCATTCAGTCATTCAATCAATCACTCACTCAGTCACTCAATCAATCACTCGCTCAGTCAATTCATTCAATCACTCACTCAGTCACTCAATCAATCACTTACTGACTCACGCTTTCACGTACACACTTCGTCACCAAACTACAGTAATGGCTGTAATTCTGCAACCACCTTAATCTTAGTTTCCTCTGATTTTAGTTTCATTTCAATTTTGGTTTTAATTTTTATTAAACCAGATGAGGGAGAGTCTGATTCGCTTCAATCATAGATCATGTGAAAACACCGCGACAGTAAAATAGTATTATTCTTTTTATTGTCATCAGATGGAGAGTATTAGACATTAGATGATGCAAGACTGAAAAAAAACAGATGAATATGGAATTTTATTACAGGAAACCAACTTGAAATACCACCACTTTTTCTATTCTCGTAAGATTTTTCCAGTTATGCACGATGGAGTGATGGCGCACATTCAAATTCCGTTTCCTGATAATTCAACAATGCTATAGTCGGTTATGATAAACCTTTCCGAATTTGTCATGGAATAATCTACCAACCGCATAAAAACCGGCATAAAGGTTTACAAAAAAAATTCAGGATGAAAAAGACTTTTCTCAGAGAAACTATAAACCTATTTTGGGGGAAAGTGTCATTTCTCTGTGTCTGTACATGAAATCCTGCACATCTTTTTGGTAAATCATCCACATCTTTTTGGTAAAGTTTATCATAACCGACTATATACAAAAATATATAATAATTGAAAATTAAAAACGTATAACACATGTGGAATGAAAATAATGCTGCATTGAATATGACTAGAGACCACACAAACATAACTAGAACGACAGTATAGTTGATTCAGTTTTTCGTTACTGAAATTTCTCTGTGTAAACTTTTTACACGGAAATGGAATGGTTTTGCACAATTAATAGTGTAGTGTTCTAATTTGTTGCCCGACGTGCAATAAGACGCGTCTGTGATAGATGGAAAAAAACGAAATCTTGAGCTTGCATTAAAAAATTCGAAAACTTGAAGACGCGCCAAAAAAAAATCGAAAACTTGAACACGCGCCAAGATTTTATGATTGTGCTATGATTTTCAAAGGTTTACAAAAAAAACTATGAATAAACTATACAAACACTGAAACTTACACAACAAAGTAATCGGAAGAACATGATGATCAAGTGAATATGAATAACGAATCTGAGATTCAAGATCACAACATAAACAGGTTATTGCACGAATTTAGCAACTCATTTCATTATCTCACATCTCACTCCCTCACTCCCTCACTCACTCACTCACTCATCGAATCCCTTACTCATCCATTTGCTCACTCACTCACTCCCTCACTCACTCACTCACTCAAATCACTGTTTCTTCTTCTCACTTTGCTCCTCACTCTGCAGCTTCTTCTGAGCAACTTCGTGCTCATGCTGTTTCATTAAATAGCACATCATTACAGCCACGAAGATACAGGTCACACCGACGACGGTTAAGTAGTGATCGCTGTTGCCCACTGGTACCTACAATAACAACAACATTAGTAACAACAACAACAACAACAACCTCATCAACAACAAAAATTACAACAACAACAACATTAGTAACAACAACAGCAACAGCAACAACAGGAACATCATCATCACTACAGCTACGAAGATACTGGTCACGCCAATCACGGTTAAGTAGTGATCGCTGTTGCCCACTGGCACCTACAACAACAACAACAACAACAACAACAACAACAAACAACAACGAACACCACCACTACCACCATCACCACCACCACCACCAACACAACAACAACAACAACAAACAACAACGAACACCACCACTACCACCATCACCACCACCACCACCAACACAACAACAACAACAACAAAAACAACAACAACCACAACAACAACAACAACAAAAACAACAACAACCACAACAACCTGCAGCCGCAACACTGGCGACGCTTGTGCGGTGAGTTTCACATAGTCGCATAGTCGAATGCCATCGTCCGATCGTTGTTCCTTCTGTTTATTGGCTTGTTGGATCTGCATGTGTAGTGGCAGACCGGCATCAATCTCTAGATTGTCCCGATCACACGTACAGGGTGCCTGAAGTACTCACCTCACTCACTCACTAACTCACTCACTCACTCACTCACTCACTCACTCACTCACTCACTCAATCACTCACTCATCCAGTCACTCCATCACTCACTCACTCACCTACTCACTCACTGCACTTACTACACTCACTCACTCACTCACTCACTCACTCACTCACTCACTCACTCACTCACTCACTCACGGCACTCACCCGAATCACGATCTTCTGCTGACGACACAGTTCCATGTCGAAGTCGTCCGCTTCGCACCTGACCAGCACGGATGGCGATCGGAAGCTAACCGTACGATGATGCGCAGTCAGTGCGTGGTGACTGGGAGCTAGTTGGTCGGCTAAAATTATCAAAAAATTATTAAAAAATCAAATTATTAACAACAACATCATCATCATCATGGCTACGGTTAAGTAATGATCGCTGCTGCCCACTGGTACCTACATTAGTAACAACAACAACAACCAGTTATTGCATCAATAACAACAGGAGTCAGCGCGTGGTGGCTGGGTGTTGGTTAGTCGGCTAAAATTGTTCAACAAATTTAATTATATTTTTTTTAATTTTGATTTTTTTTAGATTTCAGTATAAAACAGGCATTTAAGGTGTTTTACATCGTGGAACAGTACCTCCCGAAATTTTTTCGGAGTGTTTAGTGAAAACACGTTTTTCTAACATCATGCAACCAACCGATGTCGTGATAATAAAAGAAGTCAATACAATCCTACAATTTGAAACAGTAGGATAGGAGATGAGGAACATATGGGTTACGAAACTTTGAAACCGACGCGTCGGAAATAACTCTACAAATTGAGGAACCTAACTCAATGAAATGCTTTATAGTCGATTAATTTCATGGTTCGCTCCTTTCGTGCAAGGACAGACACGTGCATACCATATCTCCGTTGATTCGTCAGAAAATTGAAACTATCACGTGCCACGAAATCCCTATTCACCTGACGAACATTGCGTATGACTTTTCTGACCTGTCACAAAATGAAACAAAAATAAAACTATCGATACGATTATACAAACCCTTCGTTTTCACATGACTGCTATTGAAGGCGGCATGGTAGCGCAGATGCACCGACAGCTGGAATTTCTCGTTGAATACAAAACTGTTGACCAATGGTCGACGACTGCACATATAGATCGAATGGGGTCTGAAATGATGATTGGTGGCATGACCGAGTGGTTAAAAGCTGTTAGTCTCACAGCCCAATGGGCCCGAGATCAACACCTGGGTTGAAATATTCGTAGTGAGGAGGAGAATACCAAATGCAACGATCCGTCTCGCAATGTTCCTAGATGTCTACATGTTTTGAAAACAAATCAATTTGGTCATAAGCAGCTCACCGAAAGTTTATCGTGAGGTTACGGTATGCTGCTTATGACAAAATGATTTTTTCTTGAAAAAGGTGAATGAGGGAAATCATAATTACCAACTTGGAATTCTCCATCGGCTGTTCAACGTCGAACCGATGCGCGCTGAACCAGTTGTAGTCGGCCGGGGAGTCGTGCATACTGGAAGGAATGAGTGAATGAGTGAATGAATGAATGAATGAATGAATAAATGAATGATTTGTGTCTGCTTTTACTTTATTCAGAGTATGAATGGCTGATTAAAGATAAAATGATTGAAAGAAAGAATGAAAAATGATTGAGTTGGTTGATGGAACGGTTATAAAGAAATGAATGACCTTGGTTAATGAATGAATGGAGATTGATTGAATAAATGTATGAGTTAGTCAATGATTGAATGAAGGCTTGATTGAATGAGTTGGTTAATTATTGGGAGTGTACAGGGTGTCCCAGCGAAGTGTAATGATTGAATGTTTTGAATAACTTTCACAGTGTTAAGATAACGACCTAAAACTTCATAGATTAATGAAACAATTATCCGCTGATATGCTGATTTTTTTAATTTTGATTTGGTTCAGTATTGCGTGTTTTACGGCCGATCCAGCCGATTGTATTGCTGCTGGAGTTTGTTTGTGAATGAGTTGAATGAACGAGTTGATGAATTAACTGAAACCACTAGCGGACGAAAAGGGGTGGGAAAAGTGGAATTCCCCCCTCTTTGGCGCTTGAAAAAAGGAATTGGTTTTGTAAGATGTATGTTAAATGACTTGAAAACTGTCGATTCCCCCCTCTTTGATGAAATTTCCCTCCCTTTGGAGGATAAGCTCGTCCGCCTGTGACTGAAACGTAATCCAAAAGAACTCACCCATCCACATCAATATACGCTCCGGCCGGTATATCGAACTTGACGGCCACGTTGCAGTCGAGGAATCGTCGGGCACTGCCGATACCGACGTCAATGGTCAGTGAATGGTGGAGACCGGCCTGCCAATTATAATTCGACTTTTCAAGAAAATTCATTGATAACAAACAGTAATTGTTCTGGAACAAAGTTCGGCGCACAAATGTTGTTGTAAAAGTATAAATCTGGATTCTTATCTGAATTTCGGGCCCTGAAGTTTAGTGTCCTGCGGATCAAATCAAATGACAACGATGAATTCCACACATTCTATCATATATGATACATATGATATTGGTAAATATAATAAAAATGATACGATTATTTGATTTATAATTTTGTATCAACCTTTTGTGTCGCGGTGACCGGCGCGGTGGCCTTCACTGTTTGCATCCAGTCACATGATTGTCCGAATTCAAATAAGATCAAACACCAAACCACGATGCAGAATGTCATCCACATTGTGTCTGAAGAGAACTACATAGGTTTTTATAGCCTATACAGGGTTTCTTGCTAGCAAACAATTTTTGGCGCGCAGTTTGAATTCAAATATGCTTTTGGCGCGCTTTCAAATCTCCGATAAACAAAGCTTTTTTCTCACATTTTGGTCAGGGTTTCTTGTTATCAAAAATTTCTTTTATGGGCCGGTTACGCACGTATGCAATGAATTGAACGAAATTTCTGTGTTTTTCAAATGTAATGCGAAAAAATTAAGTCTTTCTCGAAAATTTTACATTGCGCCAAAATCACATTTGAATTAAAACTGCGCGCCAACTATTTCATTTCAAATCATTTTTGCTACTTACTCTCATTGAATAATGAACTATTGAGTTTACGAGTCGGAGTCGTCAGGTAATCATAGTTCTGAGCGGTACGTCACTACCGAGTCCGTTTCCAGTAGGTTCAACATTACCGATCAATATCATGTTACGAATTTTGCATTTTATTCCATGAAATACATGATAATAGTACATCAGATCTATATATTGTCTCAATTACAAGCTGTTACCTCTCCGTTTATACTCTATTATTACGCAGAAAATTATCACGAGGTGTTGCATATGATGTAAAATAAACGATAGTATCAAATATATAAAACAATGTAGACAAATTGTTACAGTAAAATTTGGTTTTCGAGACAACTTCCCAGAGTGGGAGAAAAGGTTTAAATTTATGTGATTCTCAATCGTAAATTAAATGACTTTGCCCTGGACATAAAAAATAATCTGGTCCAGGTTTCTTGTTATCAAAAAAAAATTTATGGACCCGTTACCACAAATACGCGCAACTTTCAAATTTTTTTCATCTGTCGGTCCTTCGCTAAACGTTGTTTGTAAAAAAACTTCACACACATCCACCCTTTTTTCAAATTCAAATTGCCCTAAAAAACTTTTCTGCGGAACAAGAAACCCCTGATGGGCTATAGGGATTAAATTAAACATTTCCGATAATTATCACTGAAATAAAAATTCTATCGATCACAGCTGCTTTCAACTGAAATTGTGTTCACAGCCAAACTTACAAAAAATAAAAAGAATTACAAAAATATAAATTTATACCAATAACATACAAAAATGAAATGAAAAAGCACAAAAAATAACACAACTTGATCCGAAAATGAGACAACCAACATGTAGGCAAAATGCGCAAGGAATGACAAAAATTATGGCAATTACTGGGACAATTTTAACGATTCAAACGGTGAAAAGTAAAAATACAATAATAAATACTCTGTGATATTCTTTGTTCTCTGGAAAGGTTGTTATGGCGCTCTGGTTCAGTGGGAAAGAAGCTATGGCGGACGAGAAGAGGAGGGAAACGTGGAATTCCCCCCTCTTTGGTGGTTTCAAAAAGTTGAGTTTGTTCCCTAAGGTGTGATAAAATGGCCTGGAAACTTCCAATTTCCCCTTCTTTGACGGAATTCCCCTCCCTTTGGAGGAATGGCTCGTCCGCCAGTGGAAAGAAGGAATGAGTTCAATTATGAGGAGCAACTAAAACAATTTACATCAGACTTATCATACTAGACTTGAAAGTTTTTTTTATATATAAAAAAATTTAGAGTAATAACTTAATAGACTAATGGTTTTCTAAAAGTAAACTAGACTTATGACTGAAGATTTGGGAATCACATCCTACTATGATGCTGGGTCTTACAGCAAAAAAATATTCTGATGCAAACACCTTGAATTACTCAGTGATCCTGCGAAACTGGAAAAGTTTTATAATCAAAATAAATTAGGTCAAATGACATGATTAAAGGATTGTTTTCTCATTCGGCATAAAGTTTTATTTTCTCATTTTGCGTGAATCATTGAGTGGTTATAGGAGCTTAGAGTACAGACCGATCTATCCAAAACTAGCGACTAACTCAGTTATCTCAACTGAACCGATTTCTAGATGGGAAACTATAGAAAGTAATTGAATAGATAAAAAAATAAGAAAAAAGTCAAACGTTTTATGTACAAAAATCATTAAATATATATACTGACAAGAACTGACGGGTGAACTGGTGAAATTACAACAGTAATGGACAAAAATACCGATTTTATCAACTGATTTCGTTCTTTTTTACTCAGGGGTTCTCAGTGTCCGTCTCAGACATAGGGATTTCAGATACACCACTGCTCGGTCGTTGTGACTGAAAAGAAGACGATTTGCGTGAGTTACTGACTGACTGACTGACTGACTGGTGGTAAGAATATTGGATTAGATTACTTATTTACATAGAGAGAAAAGCTGTGGTAGAGGTAGAATAGGTCATACATGAAACGAAATCTGCTATCTCTGTTTTTTCATAGATAGATACACAATGGAAAACATCAGCCGCTCAACACAAAAACCACCAATAACAACAACAACAACAACAATAACAACAACAACAACGACAACAACAAAAACAACAACAACAACAACAACAACAACAACAACAACAACAACAACAACAACAACCACAACAGCAACAACAACAACAACAACAACAACAACAACAACAACAACAACAACCAACAACAAACACAACAACAACAACAACAACAACAACAACAACAACAACAACAGTAAGTCCTGACCTGACAGTGTTCGTGCATACGATGCGCCGTCTCTGTGATCATGTCGATATCGGGTCGTTTCTCGGGATCGGGCGTTATGCACGACTGCACCAACGAACGCAGCTATAATTAATTATAATTATAATTATTAATAATTATTATGCAAAAACATTAGTAATTATTATATTAGCATTTACGATTTAGTACGCAAAAACAGTATAACTTACACAGGGTTTCTTGTTTGTTACCCCAACAAAGTTTTGGCGCGCAGTTTGAATTCAAATCTGTTTTTTTGGCGCGCTTTTGAATTTTCGAGAAAAAACATCGTTCTCAGATAACATTCGGACAACATACGAAAACTGCGCATAATTCACAAATTAAACCTGCCCACAAATTAAATTTTGATAACAATAAACCCTGACCAAGCAAGCTATAGCTATAGTTATAAAAATTATAAGTAATTATTACGCAAAGGCGAAACTATTGATAATCGTTATGCAAAAACTTCGGTAGTTACAACTAAAAATAGCAATAATAATATAATAATGAAATTGCCCTAGCAACGGGGAAAAACTATAAAACAACCCATGAAACGTTCTTTGTATCACTAGTCACCAGAATTTCACATTGAATCAAGCTCAATGGATCGGAGCTGATTTTCACTCAAAGATTTGAACACGCGCCGAAATTCGTAATTGCGGGCCAAAAATTAACAACATGAACCAACATCTTCCGAATAAATATCGGCGGGCAACGGCGGATAATCCACTTGTTCAATCTTCTTGCACAACGAGTACAGATTCATCTTATCACCGTAGAACGGCGACTGCAGTGCGCCCATCTGTAAACCAATTTTTTTACTTGGATTTCTTCATTAACTGAAGCCATGAGGCACACTAATAACATATCAGAATGGTTTTTTCTTAGTGGCCAGAGAGTTGAATAAACTGACGGGCAATGGCAGAAACCCCAGAGCAACGCGTCAGGGTCTGTGTCTCAAGTCAGGTTTCGAACTTAGGACCGCCAGTTTTCGAGGCTGGCGCCCTACGCACTAGACTAGACAGCACTGGCGGACGAGTCAAACCTCCAAAGGGAGGGGAATTTCGTCAAAGAAGGGAAATTGACAGAAAAAAGGCCATTTTCCCAACACCTTAAGGAACAAACTCTACTTTTTACAACCGCCAAAGAGGGGGAATTCCACTTTTCCCTCCACTTCTCGTCCGCTAGTGCTAGACAGGCGACAAAGACTAGACAGGCGACAAATTGACTTGTCCAATGAAAAAAATTTTTAGCAATGGATACACTAGCGGACGAGAAGGGGTGGGAAAAGTGGAATTCCCGCTTTTTGGCTATTTAAAAATTTAAAGTTTGTTCTTTAACACGTAGATAAAATGACAATATTTCCGCGAATTGCCTCCTTCTCTGAAAATATTCCCCTCCCTGTGGTGGATTAGTTCGTCCGCCAGTGTGTACGTGGCGGACGAGTGTTTTGCCCAAAGGGGGGATAATTTTTTAGGCCCCATTTTACCTACACCTTAATGCTTTTAAAAAAATCGTTTTACCTACACTTTAATTTTTTCTGTAAAAAAACAAAGATATGCCTATGCTTGCATTTCTTTTATTAAAGAAAAGTCTTAACCAATTCCACCAACCTCATAGAGCAAACAGCCCAACGACCAGATGTCACTTTTGAAGTTGTACCCGTTTTCCTGAATGCGTTCCGGCGACATGTAGTACGGGGTGCCGACCAGCGAATGCGCCTGGTTCGTAGCGCTACTGCAAACAAATATAAGCCTAAACCTAAGTCTTAGGTTAGGTCCTCTAGCGGACGAGAAGGGGTTGGAAAAGGAAAATTCCCCCCTCTATAATTCAAGTATAAATTGTTCCCTAAGGTGTAGGTAATGTGCCCTAATTTGTCTCGTCCGCCAGTGGTTTATACGCCTAAGTCGCTGAACAAGCCAAAGTCTCAGTCTACGCCAAAAGTCTCGTTTGAGGAAAGAGAAAAATTATGTTAAAAAGTTTGAAGATTTTTCGGCGATTTTTTTTCATACTTTCTCTCTATACTTTCGCTCAAACTTCTTTGGTAGTAATCTGACCTGAAGTATCTGCCAAGGCCGAGGTCGCCGAGTTTCACGATGCCATCGGCTGTTATGAAGACGTTGGCCGGTTTTATATCTGTAAGTGAGTGAGTGAGTGAGTGAGTGAGTGGATGAGTGAGTGAGTGATTTAAAGAGTGAGTGATTGAGAGTGAGTGAGTGAAAGAGGAAGTGAGTGAGTGAGTGAGTGAGGGGTGAATGTGCGTGAGTGAGTGTCAGGTGAGTGAGTGAATGAGTGAGTGAGTGGGTGGGTGAGTGAGTGAGTGAGTGAGTGAGTGAGTGAGTGAGTGAGTGAGTGAGTATGTTAGTGAGTGAGTGAGTGAATGAGAGAGTGAGTGAATGAGTGAGTGAGTGAGTGAGTGAGTGAGTGAGTGAGTGAGTGAGTGAGAGTGAGTGAGTGAGTGAGTGAGTGAGTGAGTGAGTGAGTGAGTGAATGAGTGAATGAGAGAGTGAGTGAATGAGTGAATGAGGGAGTGAGTGAATGAGTGAGTGCGTGAATGAGTGAGTGAGTGAATGAATGAGTGAGTGAGTGAGTGAGTGAGTGAGTGAGTGATTGGGAGTGTGTGAGCAAAAGGGTGAGTGAGCGAAAGGGTGAGTGAGTGAAAGAGGAAGTGAGTGAGTGAGGGCTTAATGTGCGTGACTGCGTGAGTGAGTGTCAAGTGAGCTCGTCCGCTAGTGTACGGTATTACGGTTCAAAAACTGTGTGGATCCGAAGCATGATCAAGCAACTAACCCACTAGCGGACAAGAAGGGGTGGGAAACTAGAGCCGCTTTACAAAACCATACTCTCCAAACGACTCACTCTCTGCCACGCCTATGTCCATAAATTCAGACATTGTCCAACCGACCTATTCACTCTTAAACGTGATTCCAATATTCGTTCAACCGCACGTGCAAATCATGATTTTTCTGTCCTCATCCCACAGTGCAATACAACCCGTTACAACATTTCTGCTTTTATTTCCACGATTACTGCTTATATCCTTTTGAGTAACGAAACTGTATATCTTAATAAGTCTTCATTTAATCGATATTCTAGCTCACCTGCTTGTTTTTCGTACATTACAACTAAAATTGCTAACCTTGAATCTAAAATCATATACCCCATTAATGTCTAAACTTTTCTTCAAACCTAATGTTTTTTTCAGGTACTTATAGGGTCATTCTGATTGTCACGTATTCATTTATGTGTATGAATGTATTCCTCAGTGTATACTGAAAATAAAACAAAACAAAAAAAACAAAACAAAGTGGAATTCCCCTCTCTTTGGCATTTTAAAATAGTAGAATTCGTTCCCTAAGGTGTAGGTAAAATGGCCTGAAAACGACTGATTCCCCCCTCTTTGTCAAAATTCTCCTCACTTTGGAGATTTGGCTCGTCCGTCAGTGAAATAACCTCTATGCATAACACGTTTCTGATGCATGTGCTGCAGTCCGTCGCACAGCTGGACGAAATACTTCCAGATGGTCTTCTCCGGTATCAAGCGACGGTTCTTTTTGAAGTGCTGCAATACACAATACAACTTTTCTAATTTACTATCAGTTATCACTATAAATAGCTTGTTCATGATACTTCTTTCTATCTCTGTTCACATCTTTCTGCTCTCTGTCTAGCCTGCCAACAAGGCTTATTTACATGAATACGTTAACTTGAAGTACAATGATACAAGGATCATGCGCATGGTTCGTCTGATATATTTAATAAAGCGTGTTCATTCGTGATTTGAATTCAAATTACGCGCCAAAGCTTTTCTGACAATGTGTATAGCCTATACAGGGTATCTTGTTACTCGAAAACTTTTTGGCGCGCAGTTTGAATTCCAATCTGTATTTTGTCACCGTTTCAAATTTTCGAGAAATAAACACTTTTTCACACAGCATTTAGATAACACAAAAATTGCACGTAATTCATTGCATACGTGCGTGACCCGCCCACAATTTTTTTTTTGATAACAAGAAACCCTGAACTATAATCTACGAACCCGAATCATCCGACTCAGATCGCCCGCGTCGGCCAGTTCGAGTACGATGTTTAGTTCGTTGTCCTCGACGAAAGACGCGTAGTACTTGATGACGTTGGGGTGGTTGAGGCACTTGAGTAGGTCAATCTCTTTGATGCAGTCCTGACGCGCTTTTGCGTCCATCATTTCGAAGATCTGAATCCAAAATCACCATTAAACTCATAATAGAACACAAGTTAGGCGTAGGCCCCGTGCACGTGCCAGAGCTGGCCCACTAGCGGACGAGAAGGGGTGAGATAAAATGAATTCCCCCCTCTTTGGCGGTTTCAAAAAGTTGAGTTTGTTCCTGAAGGTGTCGGTAAAACGGCCTAAAAACTGCTAATTCCCCCTCTTTGACGAAATTCCCCTCCCTTTAGAGGATTAGCTCGTCCACCAGTGATTAGACTCATAATAGAAAAAATGGGCTCCGTGCACGTTCAAGAGCTAGCCGACGATGATAATCTCTAAGAAATAACAGGTGTGTTGAAGTTGAAGCATAGGCAAGGCTCCCTAGAATGGTCCTACAGAAGACAGAGCCATGAGTCCATGACCTGGCCTAAAAATTAATATTTCAACAAGGCTTTCAAGGAGAGCACATTGAATAAGCACGGGGCCTAAACTTAATCTTGATGCCATGGATGGCTGAAAACTAAAAAACCAAAACTCAAAAAGCTATCGGCAAACCTGTACTTTTTTCAGCGCCAAGTTCGTTCCATCAACCTTGCACTTGACACGATATACCTGCACGAGATGAAATGTGATTACTGATTACCAGTATTACTTTTACCACTTTTAAATGTGATTACTGATTACCAGTATTACTTTTACCACTTTTAAATGTGATTACTGATTACCAGTATTACTTTTACAACTTTTAAATGTGATTACTGATTTCCAGTATTACTTTTACAACTTTTAAATGTGATTACTAATTACCAGTATTACTTTTACCACTTTTAAATGTGATTACTGATTACCAGTATTATTTTTACCACTTTTAAATGTGATTACTGATTACCGGTATTACTTTTACCACTTTTAAATGTGATTACTGATTACCAGTATTACTTTTACCACTTTTAAATGTGATTACTGATTACCAGTATTACTTTTACCACTTTTAAATGTGATTACTGATTACCAGTAATACTTTTACCACTTTTAAATGTGATTACTGATTACCAGTATTACTCTTACCACTTTTAAATGTGATTACTGATTACCAGTATTACTTTTCCCCCTTTTAAATGTGATTACTGATTACCAGTATTACTTTTACCACTTTTAAATGTGATTACTGATTACCAGTATTACTTTTACCACTTTTAAATGTGATTACTGATTACCAGTATTACTTTTACAACTTTTAAATGTGATTACTGATTACCAGTAATACTTTTACAACTTTTAAATGTGATTGCTGATTACCAGTATTACTTTTAAATGTGATTACTGATTACCAGTATTACTTTTACCACTTTTAAACGTGATTACTGATTACCAGTATTACTTTTACAACTTTTAAATGTGATTACTGATTACCAGTATTATTTTTACCACTTTTAAATGTGATTACTGATTACCAGTATTATTTTTACCACTTTTAAATGTGATTACTGATTACCAGTAATACTTTTACCACTTTTAAATCTGATTGCTGATTACCAGTATTACTTTTAAATGTGATTACTGATTACCAGTGTTACTTTTACCACTTTTAAACGTGATTACTGATTACCAGTATTACTTTTACAACTTTTAAAAATGATTACTGATTACCAGTATTATTTTTACCACTTTTAAATGTGATTACTGATTACCAGTATTACTTTTACAACTTTTAAATGTGATTACTGATTACCAGTATTACTTTTAAATGTGATTACTGATTACCAGTATTACTTTTACCACTTTTAAACGTGATTACTGATTACCAGTATTACTTTTACCACTTTTAAATGTGATTACTGATTACCAGTATAACTTTTTTCAGAACCAGGTTCGTTCCATCAACCTTGCATACCTGCACGAGAGCAATACGTTTTTCATATTTAACAATATAATAATTCCGAAAATGGGCGGGCCCGGGCGGAAAACGCTTCGTTATTTCACAGCCACTTTGTATATGCTTAACGGGTTCAAACAAATAGTTTTCTAAGACAATATACGTTGCGCAGCTTTACGGTACAAACCTCACAAAAATGAGGTGCCCTGGCCGTTCGTTCCAACGTACGACTCGGTGTTCATTAACCTATTTCTATGTTGATATGATTCGATCGTTTTTCGAGAATAAAAGTTGATGGTAAATCAGTAAATCGGTAAAAACTGAATCCACCAACGATAACCAACCTCACTGAACTGTCCCTTGCCGATCTTGCGTTCGGTCTCGAAGTTGGCCAGCGTGCCATATAGAACACTGTGATCGGGTTCGCCCATGGTTGCAATCCGGGATACTGTTGATCTATTATTGTTGTTGTTGTTGTATTATTGTTCGGTGAGGTAATCTGATCGCTGAAAATACTAATATTGTTCTCGATATACTCTTTTAGGTCTCAAACATGGTGTAGCGGTTGGCACGTCTGTGTACTGAAAAGAAGGTCGTGGTTCCGAATCCTACCAAGATACTTGAAATTTTTCAGTTTCTTGGTGAAATTAGTATCAGTCTACTAATGGTCGAAACGCCTTACGGTTTTTTTACAAACACAATAACGAACATCATTTTGTTTCAGATAAGTCAGCAGGCTCACATTGAAGTTTATTTATCATGATCTGTATTGCTGCCCTAAATTTCTTTGACTATTTTATTAAATCAAAAATACATTTCAGAGCCATGGGTCACGACACTACAACGCTGACTAGAGCACTAAGACTACACTGGCGGACAAGTCTAACCTCCAAAGGGAGAAGAATTTCCTCTAAGGGAAGGGAATCGACAGTTTTGGGGAAATTATATCTACACCTTAGAGAACAAACTGCTTTTTAAAAGACCGCCAAAGAGGGGGGAATTCCACTTTTCCCTCCGCTTCTCGTCCGCTAGTGAGACACAGAGAACCTGTGGCATGCACTAGCGGACGAGCCAAACCTCCAAAGGGAGGGGAATCTTTCCAAAAAGGGGGAATTAGCAGAAATCAGGCCATTTCACCTTACAACTTCAGCCTTCAGGAACAATCTCTACTTTTTGAAAATGCCAAAGAGGGGGGAATCCAACTTTTCCCACCCACCCCATCTCGTCCGCTAGTGTAAGTAGTTATCATCAAGTGGTCAACGAGTTCATGACTCGTTCACTCAGCTGACCAGTCCAGGCACTAGCGGACGAGAAGGGGTGGGAAAAGTGGAATTCCCCCTTCTTTGGCATTCTCAAAAAGTAGAACTTGGTCCCTACTAAGGTGTAGGTGAAATGGCCTGAAAAGTGTCAATCCCCCCCCCCTCTTTGGCGAACTTCCCCTCCCTCTGAAAGATTGGCTCGTCCGCCAGTGAGCTGACATTTCCAGGAATAAGTTAACGACCAGCCATAAATTTGGTCACCTCTGACCACTCACTAATGCGTGTTCCAGTAAAATGACGCCTCTCACACTAGTCGGAATGAGAACACTGGCTGACGAGCTTATCCTCTAAAGGGAGGGTAAATTCGTTAAAGAGAGGAGGAATCAGCAGGAAAAAGGCCATTTTACCTACACATCAAGGAACAAACTTTACATTTTGAAACCGCCAAAGAGGGGGAATTCCACTTTTCCCACCCCATCTCGTCCGCTAGTGAATAAGAATGATTAATGACAAAATGGACACGTTGTGTAAACATTTTCACTGTTCATAATTTCGGTCAATATGCTATTGCTGTTACCAACGCTTGTCAAAGTCTGTCGAAGCTAGGACCAAAAATCACAAGCACCAATGAAACAGCTATAACTCTGGTGATATGAAAAAAGAGCATTTATCTAACTTCATATGATGCGTCTGTAACAAGAAAAATTATAAACCGAATATTCTGAACTTTATGGAAAGAAAAAATCAAACAGAGAAACAACAACAAATTTATATAACACAACATGAATTTTATTTAGTACTTGCTGGTTCCTGCAGCCCTGGCATACAAAACAGGCACTAGTGTGTTGTGAGGCATACACACACAAAATAGATGCGTATACAACCAAACTCACTCACTCATACTAACTTAAAAAATAACTCACTCATACTAACTGAAAAAGGCTCTAACAGCAAATTTATCAAAAACTAACAACCCAAATGTTATTTAAATAACCGAACTTCTTCGAAATATAGTACAGGCTGGTTCCTGGAGGCCTGGCATACAACACCTATGTACCATTAATGCTGTGAGCCATACTCATACACACACCAAACCCAAATACTCATCCCAGAGAAAAAAATTTTCCAACAGCTAAGTTACCGAAAAAACCCAAAACAGAAAAACGACAATTTTAATTAAGACAACTAAAATTTATATTCGACATATGTACAGTAAAGACTGGTTCCTGCAGTCCTGGCATACAACACGTACCGTTAGTGTTGTGAGCCATACACATACAAAATACATGCATATACAGCCAAACACTCGCACTACTTTAGTTGCTAAGCACGAGTTTTTATACTGCAGTAAGGGTATACACGAGCACACATGATCAATGCAAATACGTGATGTCGCAAACTATATTCGAGTATATGGGTTACAGTTGTAAGTTGTGTAATACTAATATGGGGTATAACATATCCAGGGTTTCTTTCTCGTCAATAGTTTCTTTTAAATCTGATAACTGGAACACACGGTCAGACTGCTATAGCTTGGTCAGGGTATCTTGTTACAAATTTTTTTTTTGAAAACCTTGTACTAAACAATCTATGAGTTAGGCATGTTTCATAATGTTTTACACATGTAGTGTGAACAGCTGAATTTTTTGAATAAATTTGAATGCGCGCCAAAAGGATTACGGTAAAAATTCAGAGTTACGAGAAACTCTGACCAGACTTTATTCATGACCATACGCATGAGCCGGGTGCAACATGGGACCGCTTAAAACATCGAACGCGCACCAAAACCAAATTTGAATTCAAACTGCGCGCCAAAAAAATTCTGAGAAACAAAAAACTTTGGATAGACTATATGAGTATCAAAATTTCAATTATCAATTAATATATCATATTAACTGATGAGTAACTGAAGACTGGAGTAAAAGGTAATGGAAAACATAATATAATAATAATAATCCTATTCAGTGTTGAACCAAGTTAGGTGGCTTCAATAGCCGAGTGGAACCATATTTCGGAACTTTTTAGTACCGTTCCGATTTGTTTTAGAACTCAGAACCGCAAGAGCCAAAACGGAATCAACTATCAAAGCCACCCGTACTAGGAGGGTTAAGGAGAGATTATTTGAGTGGAACTCAGAAACAGTTTCACAAAGTGTGCATTTAATATCACAGATATCAGGGTTAAGAATCGACATGATAATCACCGGTGTACAGCCGTTGCACGATGTCGATGTAGAGCATGGAATGTAGTGCCTTGAGACCGGGTATCAGTTGGGTGATCGCCGTGTCCGCCATTTCGGCTTCCCTGCAAAATAGGAAATAAAGTATTATACGCCTCGTAATTGGGTTATAAGAAAAAACCCTGTTCATGATCATCAAATCGCACTGAATCAGACTTTTCACAATCATGGAGTTGAGAATCTGGTTCTAAGAAACACCAAAACGAGGCACAGAAAATTTATTACTTACTCACCTCACTCACTCACTCACTCACTCACTCACTCACTCACTCACTCACTCACTCACTCACTCACTCACTCACTCACTCACTCTCACTCACTCCCGATTCTCATCACGAACCTCCATTTGACGGCCAGCACGAACGACTGCATCTGCAGGTAGTCGGCATCAGACAGGTACGAATCACCGGTCGCCGACGGCAGTGGATCGTCGGTGCCATTGATCTTGGAGTACTGCTGGTACATGGCCGCATGACGTTCGCTCATGTTGTGCGATTCGGCCTGGAAAAGGAATAATAAATTTTTTTGCATTATGAGAGAAAATGTTGTAGAGACTAAAATCGAAAATTTTAAGAATATTTTTGGGGTCCGAAAAGCTGAAATATTGACATTCTCATGTTTACGATTGTTTACCTGTCGTAATTAAAAACAACGAATTTAAAAAAATTAAATATTTTTGGGAGTTTTTTGTGGCCGAACGTGGTGAAAACTGCGACCACTTCGTGAGGTTGTGATTCTGGGATTCTTTATAAAAAAAATTCAAATGCAATATGAAGTTTAGGTGTACCGATTGTTCAAAGTTGGCATACTAATAGTATGGGCAGTACCAGTATAGTATGCAGTAAATTAATTGATTAATTTAGTACTTTCGAGTACCGGAGGCATATTTGGAAACTGTACCGGTTTTTTGTCAAAATCCCAAATTCGACTTTTTCATTTTGGATTCACGGATAGGCTAAACTAGGCTATCTGCTTCACTACCGTACAGTCTATGATCGGAACTAAGCCTAAGCCGTACAAACAATCAAATGGTTATTAGCTGTCTTTGGGTCACACGAATTCTGACAAAAACCCGGTACAGTTTCCAAATATGCGTACCGGAGTTAATTTGAGCCGTTAAACAGTTCAAAAAACAAAATTTGTCAAGATTCTAGTGATTAAATTAATTGTGTGACACTGACGACAAGAACAAAATAAATGGTGATGATGCACGCTGGATCAGGATTTATATTTCTTCTAACTAAACAAACATTTCATACTGGGGTGTGAATACAAACGGGGTTGGTGACTGGTGAAATAGGAATCCTATGACTGACTTTCTACCTACAACTAGAAAAAATACACGCGTGAGATGGCGTTGTTTGGTTTAGTGTTTACATGGATTGCCAAAAAAAAATTCACACATTTTTTTTTTTTTATTCATTTTTTTTTTTTTTTTTACAAATTTTTGGTATTTATCCAGGATCGACCATACATGTCCCAAATCATCAGTAGGGTACTCATTTAAATTTATTTAATGATTCTGATGACTTAGATAACAGTTTTGAGCCCAAACTCGTAAGGAATAATTGATTAAAGTAAGGTAAAGAACTGCCTGGAATTCAAGTGAAAAGTTGTAGTGTTAACTACTCCAACTTGTGAATCGTTACATAGCTGCATCAAATGTAAGAGAAGGTGATGCACAGTAGTCGACTGTGCGACTCAACTCAACCCAACAGCTGTATGCTATAACATGCAATCATCATGTTCAGTGGGTGTTACCCGGGTTGGACAAGTTAACGTGTCATTTTTTCACTTGAATCTCAAGAAGCTCTTTAAGCCCTGTTTATACTTCAGCGTAAGCCGTAGCGTAGTGGGGGCGGAGTCTACGGGTGTAGGCAAAGCGTACATCTATGCCATAGATCTACGCGTAGGTAAAATCTTGAGTATAAATGCTCGTTCGCTACGCCTCAACTAAATCACGAAAAAATTATTCATGTGTTCGAAAACGCAAGAAAACAGTCGAATTTACTTCGCCTTTGTTTTTATTGTGCCGGCGGGCTCGTGTGACTGATACCAGCGAGTGTTTTAGGGCTTGTTTGCCGTTTTATGAATTTACGTGCATGCTCGGTTTAGCTCGGGTTTTTTGGACCAACTTCGGATGTAGTTTGCACAGTAACAAAACTTAACAGACATGTAGTCAGAGGGGTTTATTGACCTCCTGAAAACATCTGTGATTTTTTCAAGCTCGAAAAATGGATTATTTTCGGTCGAATTTGCTCAGCGAAGTAATGCGTGTTTTCTTCATAAGCTGGGGCAAATTCTGCATAGCGGAGACGTGACCAATCGAAGTGATTTTTCACCGATAACTTTATTTATAGGTTTTCAACAATGGTGAGAAGATCTCTAATTTTTTCGATTGTCAGAAACCGCTTAAATCAGCTCAAATTAGCCGACACAGGAATCAAAAGACATTCGAACAACTTCGAAATTAACCTCTCAGCAAATTTTTGCGAGTGAAATGAATTTCTTATTAGTTGGAATTGATTTTCTAACATATTTTATTATTTTTATAATGTTTTCCTATTATTTACCCAATTATCTACGCGTAGAATATCAAATCAATTTGATATTGAGCGTACAGGAACAAAATCTATGCGTAAGCAGGAGGCGGAGCCTACGCATGATGAGAATGCAAATCTACGCGTGAGCGAGTATAAACGGTTGACCCGTAGTCAGGCGTATATAGCGTAGATCTACGGCTTACGCTGGAGTATAAACGGGGCTTTAGCTCGGGTTGGCGATTGAGCAGATCACCGTAGGCTTGCACCATCATGTCTGACACGTGTAGGTGTGACACGTGTGAGCGCTGGCCATGACTGAATATAAAAATTAATTCATTTGGCGGCTTAGCATATTGACTGGAGGAGACGGCATTTTGTCCCCATTTATGAATTGGGGACAAAATGTGTTCCTCGTTTAGTGGGCAATGTGTTTTTAGAACTTTTCTCACACTTCTGACATTTTATATTACACTTTAGAGGTGTTTATTAACGTTTATTAACGTATTACAGAGACATTTTCAAAACTTTGAAAAAAAAATGACAAAATTTTTTTTTTTTTTTTTTTAATTTTTTTTTGGCAATCCATGAGTGTTTAGTGAAATCACTAGCGGGCGAGAAGAGGAGGGAAAAGTGGGAATTCCCCCCTTTCTGGCGACTTAAAAAAGTAGAATTTTCTCCGTAATGTGTTGGTAAAATGGCCTGAAAACTGCCGATTCCCCTCTCTTTGACGAAAACCCCCTCCCTTTGGATTATTGGCTCGTCCGCCGGTGAATGAAATCACATGATGGGCAATTGGGACACAGATGAATCTATAACAACAGCTGCATAAAAACTTCGATTCTTCACATTTCTTTCATTCAAGGTGGAATGGAGAATGCAATATAATAATCACGATGAACAAGGGAAAAATCCAAATACAACTATAAAACATAGAACCAACAGACCCGAAAACATTTCTTACAGTGGATAACTGAAAATGTGGTTGTCTTCTACCTTGTCGGTCGATTGATAAGACAAGATTAGAGACCATACAAACAGAAAAGTGAGAAAAAAAAAAAAAAAACTCCGTCACCCCAAAAACGAGAGCTCAGCGACTGCCTTCACAAACTTACCATCTTCTGGCTTTTGTTAGTAGTTGGATCACACTGTACACATAAAAAATAACATTTATAGTATAGCTTATCCTGGTTTCACGATACTCAGAAAATTTTTGGCGCGCAATTTGAATTCAAATACGCGTTCGAATTGGTGCGGAACATACGAACGTCATTCATTGGTTAAATGGTAACTGGTTCGAACTTTGTTAATACCAAGATACCTATATGAAAAAAAAATCAATTCTACTTATAGCACAGACCCAGCGCAGCTTATCATTATAATATTCATTTATAGTACATGACAACATATGTAGTATGTACTGTACATAATTACACAAGTCTTGATCAACAACCCTTTCTATCTGTTTATTCAATAGTTAAACGGTATGTCCTTCAAAATTTTATAGAATGGATTGATTCGAAAGAAATTCGCACCAGTCTGTAGACAATTTTCCTTTATCTGAATGTAAGAATACGTTCAACTTTTTATCACTTGAATCTAAAAAAAACACCAACCCGCATATGCAGCAGAACTAGGATGATGGCAATCTCGGCATCGCGAAGCATTTCGGTACGCCAGGTGTCGGTGGGCGGAGTCGACGACGTTGTGGGCGTGGTCGTTGTGCTGTTAGTGGTAGAGGAGGCGGAGCTTGATGGACGCAGCTCGTCCAACTTGATCAGATTGGCCCATAGTCTGCAAATGTACTTGATTTGTGATGAAACATGTCGTTTCTTGTGGCCTCTTCACAGTATTAACACGCGGAATAAAACTTGGTTGATTGATCGACTGATTGATTGATTGATATTCAACTAAACAGGTCGGATACGCGGAATAAATCACATTGATTGATTGATTGACTGATTTGATTGATTGAAATATTGATTGATATCCACCTAAACAGGTCGGGTAATTCCAAGCCAGTAATAAATGGTAAGTTGATTCAGATTTTGCCGCATAAATAATGATTATAATCTTAGTTTATGATTATTTGAACAAAATAACAGAGGAGAAGCTGATGATAAAAAGTGATACATGCAAAAAAACATCCACTAACTCGTCAATGGTGGCCAGTGCCTCATATGGTCGATCGCAGTCCAGTTGACACTCGGCCAGTCGCCAGAGGGCGTCCACTTTGCTGCAGGGTTCTGCAACGAAATGTTCCGACTATAGCCTGATTTTCTTAGTAAATAATAAACAAAATAAGACTAAAATAAACATTTATGCAATTAAGACTCAAGGCTTTGAACAACAAAAAAAGACTTCGAGTCCCTAACTGACATCGATTGTTCAAAGAAATTATCAAAAAGTTTGAATTAAAGCTACTAATTATGAGTTGACCAGGATTTTTGACCCAAGATTTCAAATTCAAATAGTCGGCAATTTCTAGGGCAATTCACCAGTTTCTACAAGTTTCAGGAAATACAATCCACTTTTGGGAACGGCCAAAGGCAGGAGAAAGCCACAATTTTCTTCTCTTACATCCTCTCCTCCAATTTATCTTTACTGTTAAACTACTGTTCGATAGCATCTGGTGACCGATATCACTCAAACCCTGTTATATTTTATACAATTTACACCTACTTTCGAAAATTTCCCCCACACCAACCCGAATCCAAATATCTGACGGCCTTCTGCAGGTGTTCACATGCTTCGTCGGTACGATCCAGTCGTACCAGATGGGCGGCCAACTGCTTGCAGACACAGCCGGCCATCAGGTACTGTTTCATCTCGAGATGCGTGCGGATGGCGTGCGAGTAGCAGTGGATGGCCGATGCCAGTTGCTCGTGTAGACCTGAAGATATATTTTTTTTCAGTTGTTATGCCATAATAGCAAAGTTGGATACCAAGTCACAAATAAAGTGAAATAACGGTCACCCATATTTACGTATGACAATCACTGATCATCAACAACGTTCTTAAATGCGCTGTGGCTCAACCCGGGGCTCGAACCTGGACCATCGGCATGCGAGGCCGGCGCCTTAACCACTTGACAAGGGACGCGACAAATAATATAGCCATACTTACCAAATGATTTAGTCGGTTAAGATAAACATTTCCCAAACAAAGTACGGGATTTTATGAAGAGACACAGCAAAATGGTACATTAGCTCTGTCTCGTCGTAGTCATGGTTCAGAAACGGATTGATAAAAGGGTTATTCAAAAAATATTACGGGTTTTCTGATGATCAGTGATAATCGTGTTTCTACGATAATGATTCGTCTGTATATCCATAACTTGACTTGAGTTGAGTCCAACTCTGAATTCGAGTGTTCTGCTTCTTCATAGATTAAGATAGGAAACTGCCTTCTGAAAGACCACCATTCTTTGGGTAGACTTCTCTTCTCTGGATCAATGATCTATAATCATACTGAATTCCACTTTATTCTATTAAATTTTCTTTGATTTTTTATCGCTCTACGGGACAAAGAACTCACCGGGCATGCCGTAGTGATGGCCCTCCTGTTCGACCTGCATGAACAAACGAGCGGCCTGAAATAAAAACGCCTAATTATTGAAACGGATATCCATTAAATGGAAAGTTCAACGAGAATTTCGTTAAAAAAGTAATCAGCTGGAACTTGAAATGCCTCTTATGAAAATCAGCAAAATAAAAGTTCCAACATTTTTCAGCGCCGCATTTTCCGCCAGAGTTCGCCCGCCCAGCTGTTCCAGTCGGGCGGCCTGTAGATGGCACAACGCCGCGTATTGAGGACATTTCTCGTCTGCAATAATACCGCGTATTGGGTAAACGAAATAACACAAACTAGCCCTTCACAATGAGGAATAATCAAATATATTAGTATTTCAGCCTGTTTTTTTTTTACTTTCTCTACAACACCATCACAACTTGAAACCCGTTCTTTTTTTCCTGAATAGCATAGCACTACCGGCTCCATCCATGACCTCGAACACCATGTCCACGAATGGCCAGAAGAGAAGAGAAAAGTTTTGTGAAATTTATCCCGTTTTTTGGCGAATTCAAAGTCCATACTTCATTTTTCCCATTAGGTATATGTAATAAAACTCCAAATAAGCCCATTCACCGTCTTTGGAGAAATCCGACAAAACCATCCGTTTGGACCAATAACCTCAATTTTTTCAAAACTGTTTAATTGGCTTTTCAGGGAAAGTTTTTAAAAAAAAAACAAGATAAAAACGAAAAAATACAAATGACCTCATTGTTTTATTTGACCTACCCTGATCCAAACACCGATATACCAAGTACCACTAGCGGATGAGAAGGGGAGGGAAGAGTGGAATTCCCCCCTCTTTGGCGATTTCATAAAGTAGAATTTGTTCCTTAAGGTGTAGGTAAAATGATCTATTTTTGGCCAATTCCGCCCTCTTTGGCAAAATTCCCCTCCCTTTGGAGGTTCAGCTCATCCGCCAGTGCCAAGTACCAACCTTCCTGAAGTCGATGAGCCAGTGCCAGATACTCACGACACGCCTCCGATCGATTCGGTTTCCGCATGAAACGCGGTTTATT
>OZ038447.1:7310851-7353661 GCA_964036265.1 Daptonema setosum | reverse complement strand
AGTGGATGGGGAGGATGGTTTTTTTATGTTATAACAATCAGTCAATCTCCCTCACTCACTCACTCACTCACTCACTCACTCACTCACTCACTCACTCACTCACTCACTCACTCACTCACTCACTCACTCACTCACTCACTCACTCACTCACTCACTCACTCACTCACTCACTCACTCACTCACTCACTCACTCATTCACTCACTCACTCACTCACTCACTCACTCACTCATATAATTTGCGACCGAAAATTGTGACGTACCAATATTTACGGGTGCCGTTAAAAACAATTTCGGTCCTGTCATAATCGGAAAGAGGCGGGGGAGGGGGCCGGGACGGGGGGGGGGCCGGCCGGCCAAATAGGGTGTCCTGTTTTCGTTTTATTTTCTGATTTTGATGGCATCAATTGTAATATTCGATTAAATTCATGTGCGACAACAGGATTAGTTCGCCAATGTTCTGTGAACATAACGCGATTTCGTAGGTTCGGCATAACTGTAACTGTATACACACCGGTTGTCTCAAGTCAGCAAACGTGTTCCCTCAGATGGAGGAAAATCGTCAATGCAACCAGCAAATTAAAGAGCTTCTGGAGATTCAAGTGAAAAAATGACACGTTAACTTGTCCAACCCAATGTATGTTATAGCATTCAGCTGTTGGGCTAAGTTGAGTTGGATAGTCGATTATTATGCATCACCTTCTCTTACATTTGACGCAGCTAACGATTCACAAGTTGAAGTAGTTAACACTACAATTTTTCACTGGAATCCCAGGCAACCCTTCAAGTGTTTCGCACGACTCCAATAAAATTATCAGGCTCTCTATAATTAAGTTTTGTGACGCCCACTAGCGTACGAGAAGGGGAGGGAGAAGTGGAATTCCCCCCTCTTTGGATGTTCCAAAGAGTAGAGTTTGTTTCCTAAGGTGTAGGTATTATAAATGGCCTAAAAACTGTCGATTCCCCCTCTTTGAAGATAATCCCCTCTCTTTGGAGAATTGGCTCGTCAGCCAGTGGTGACACCGGACGGGGCTCGTCCTTGGTCACAGACGCAAAATTCCAAACCCAAAAAATTTTCCTAGAATTTTTTCTAGCCGCTAAATTGAACTGAAGCTGCACCGAGAAGCTGCACTGTCCGTTAACCCCCGATGACCAGTCGTGAGACTGGCTTGTTCGAGCGGGAGCAATGTTAGACAGTTAGTTTGTGCTCAGTCACTCAGTCAGTTCGTGATCATTAAGGCAACTCATGGTCAGTCAGTCAATTCGTGGTCAGTCAATCAGTCAATTCGTTGTCAATCAGTCTATTCGTGGTCAGTCAGTTAATTCGGGGTCAGTCAGTCAGTTAGTTCGTGGTCCGAGAATCAATTCGTGCTCAGTCACTCAGTCAGTTCATGCTCACTCACTCAGTCAATTCGTGGTCAGTGAGTCAATTCGGGATTATTTATTCAGTGAATTCATGATCAGTCAGTGGATTCGTGTCCAATCAACAGTCAATTCGTGGTCAATCAAATCAGTTCGTGATCGATCAGTCAGTCAATTCGGGGTCAGTTAGTCAGTAAGTTCGTGCTCAGTCATTCAGCCAGTTCGTGTTCAGTCAGTCAATTCGTGGTCAGTCAGTCGATTGGTGGTCAGTGAGTCAATTCGGCATTGTTCAGTCAGTCAAGTCGTGCTCAGTCACTTAGTGAATTCGAAATCAGTCAGTCAACTCGTGATCAGTCAAACAGTCAATACGTGGTAAGTCCGTCTGACAGTTCGTGGTCAGACAGTCAATTCGTGGTCAACTCACTCACTCACTCACTTACTCACTCACTTACTCACTCACTCACTCACTTACTCTCTCACTCACTAACTCACTTACTCACTCACTCATTCACTCACTTAATCTCTCACTCACTCACTCACTCACTCTTTCACTCACTCACTCACTCACTCACTCACTCACTCACTCACTCACTCACTCACTCACTCACTCACTCACTCACTCACTCACTCACTCACTCACTCACTCACTCACTCACTCACTCACTCACTCACTCACTCACTCACTCACTCACTCACTCACTCACTCACTCACTCACTCACTCACTCACTCACTCACTCACTCACTCACTCACTCACTCACTCACTCACTCACTCACTCACTCACTCACTCACTCACTCACTCACTCACTCACTCACTCACTTACTCACTCACTCACTCACTCACTCACTCACTCACTCACTCACTCACTCACTCACTCACTGCGTCATTGAAAAACGAAAACTGCATCGACAGCTTGAATTTTGCTTTTTCACCAAAAAGTGAGCGACAACTCCGGTAACCCGCAACTAGATAATGCTGTCCTCAAATATTTGAGGACAGTATAAGACTCTTCCCTTGCATAATTATAAAGTTTTACATGCAAAAAAGTGCGCACTTATTTCGACATAAAAAATGTGTGCTACTTTGCTGAAAACTCTGTCGCGATCCTGAAGACCTCAACTTAATCAAATTGAGTTACTGTTAAATAAATTGTTTAGCTCAGACACACCGTCATTATGATAGAAAATCATCGCAGGACCACGAGCTACACCATGGGAATTCAATCTAAAATTGTACATGTGCAAGTCATTAACTGATACAGAAATACCGTAACTTTCTAAATTTTTGTAATTTTCGCGATTTTAGCACATAATTAATCACTAACTCACTTACTTAAAAGTCCACATGCTCTCAGCCACTAACTCACTCACTAACTAATTCACTCACTCACTCACTCACTCACTCAACTTACACACTCCACCCTCTCACTCTATAACTCACTAACCAACTCACTCCCTCACCAACTCAGTATTACACTAACTCTTTAACTCACTCACCCTCTCAATCATTCTCTCACTCACTCACTTGAGCATGATTAAAGACCCTTCATATTTTTTTGATTTGAATTTTCTCGAGCTATTCCATGCAAAGTTTCACTGTCTCCGAGCCCCCATAACCTATCGTAAGGCTGGCTTGTCCGAGCATAGCGAGGGCAAGCGCGTGAGGCCCCGCAGGGGAAATTTCAATATTTGTTCCTGCAAGTGTTATAGGCACTGTGTTGTAGAAAGCATGTGCGCATAGCGTGCCAGTTATAGTTAAATGCAGCTTAGTTGCATCGGCTTAGTAGCACAGCGCAAGAGTGCTTGCCTAGCATGCGAACGGCCCGGGTTCATTTCATGGAAAATTGTCTCACTTAGTCATTTACTTACTCACTCGTTCGCTCCCTCCTCACCTACTTAATCACTCACTCACTCACTCACTTACTCAGTCGTCCAGTCACTCCTATCTCACTAATCTCGTTTACTCCTTCACTCACTCACCTAACCACCCAATAAGTTTTTTCTCTCTCTCACTCACTCACTCACTCACTCATTCTTTCACTCATTCACCCACTCACTCACTCACTCACCAACTCACTCACCCCAAACTCAGTATTACACTCACTCACTCACTATATCACTCAACATTCACTCACTCATTCACTCACTCATACATTCACCTCTCATTCACTCATTCGCTCACTCCTCGCGCTCGCCTACTCATTCACTAACTTTTTTATTTAGTCATTCGCTCTTTTTTCGGCCACTTAGTCACTCACTCTCTTACTCAGTCATTTGCTCACTCCTCGCATACTAATGCGCTCATTTACTTATTCACTCATTTACTTGCCCACTCAGTCATTCACTCATTTTCTAACTCACCAACACACTCAGTCTTTCACTTATTCTCCAACTCACCAACTCACTCACCCACTCACCCATTCACCTGCTCACTTACTCACTAACTTATTCACTAAGTCACTCACTACTACTCACTCAATCACTCACGAATTTTCTCACCCACTCACTCACTCATTAACTTCTTCACTAACTCACTCTGTTCTCTTTTCACTAAGAAACCAAAACATTCAAAATAGTAATTTTACGGTATTTATTACGGTATCTCAATTTTGAGTTAAGAGAAATTCAAACCATTATCTAGTTGCGGGCGCACCGCAGAGGTCGCTATCGAAACGAAACTGTCGAACGAAACCGAACGAAAGTTCCTTATCGAAAATTTTTTTTCGATCGAAAGTTGTCGAAACGGAATTTGAAAATTTTCGTTCGTTAGCGTTCGAAACGAAAAAGTTTCGATAAGAACTGAACGAAAATTAAAGTTTCGTTAAGAGTTTCGTTAATTTTCGATAAAAGTTTCGTTTGAAAATCCTTCTCAAATATAATTATAACTCATTCGAAATTATTTTTTCATTCAACTCACTCGACTCATTCGACTCACTAGACTCACATGGCTCTGATTCAACTCACTTTACTCACTCGACTCATTCGACTCACTTGACTCATCTTGCTCATTCGACTCATATGACTCATTCGACTCACTTGACTGATTCGACTCACTTGGCTCACTCGACTCATTCGACTCACTCAACTCATTCAACTCCTTGACTCAATCGACGGATTCAACTCACTTGACTCAATCGACTCATTCGACTCACTTGACTCATCTTGCTCATTCGACTCATATGACTCATTCGACTCACTTGACTGATTCGACTCACTTGGCTCACTCGACTCATTCGACTCACTTGACTCATCTTGCTCATTCGACTCATATGACTCATTCGACTCACTTGACTGATCCGACTCACTTGGCTCACTCGACTCATTCGACTCACTCAACTCATTCAACTCCTTGACTCAATCGACGGATTCAACTCACTTGTCTCAATCGACTCATTCGACTCACTTGACTCATCTTGCTCATTCGACTCATATGACTCATTCGACTCACTTGACTGATTCGACTCACTTGGCTCACTCGACTCATTCGACTCACTCAACTGATTCAACTCCTTGACTCAATCGACGCATTCAACTCACTTGACTCAATCGACGCATTCGTCTCATCTTGCTCATTCGACTCACTTGACTGATCCGACTCACTTGACTCATTCGACTCACTTGACTCATTCGACTCACTCGACTCACCCAACCCATTAAACTTTAAACTTGACTCACTCGCGTCACTCATTCACTCACGCACTCATTATTTTCCTAATAGTGTCGGCCGCGATCTAATCCAGTGAACTCACTAACGAAACTTTTATCGAAACTTATCGAAACTCCAACCGAAACTTTTTCGTTTCGGTTCCTAACGATCGAAACTTTTTCGAAAAAATTTCGATCGTTAATAACCGATCGAAAATAAAAAGTTTCGTTTCGTTTCGTTTCGATCGGTAGTGACCTCTGGCACCGACAACTCATTCTTGGAGATTAATCAACTCACTACGCATTATACTAATCATCTAGATGATTAGTATAATTGAAGAAAAAGGTTTACAAAAAAAGACAATTTCAGTAGATGATTAGTATAATCTTGACGAAATGTTACAAGATTTGAAATTGTCTTTAGATGATTAGTATACACCCAAGTTGTCGAAAGGTCATTTGTTCGAATTAAAGTTTGTTCGAAAAGTTATTAGCTCGAATTGAAGATTGTTCGAAAATAATTCGGGTGAAGTTTCGAATTAAAATATCTAAATCGAGAACGAACATCAATAGTATTCTAGTCAATATATTAATTAGTCACTCAGTCAGACAGTCACTCCATAAACAAGTGATTTACTCACGCAATCAGTCTTCACGTCATGTCAACCAGTCTGTCCATCAATCAGTCACTCAGTCATTGAGTTATTACATCAATCAATAAACCGAAAAACCAATCAGTTATCTCGTTGGTCGCACTGAATCGGGCACTCGTCCCATCAATCTCACGCAGTCAATCCTATTCACCAATCAGTGGGTCAGACATGCACTGTCAATCCGTCACTCAATCAATCATCTATTAAATAATTCATTAGTCTATTTACTCACTCACTCATTCTTTAATTAACCAACTCATTCATTCACTCACTCATTTGTTCATTGACTCATTCACATACTCACTGGCTCACTCATTTATCCACTCATTCATTCATCCACTCATTCATTTATCCACTCACTCAGTTACCCACTCATGCACTGTTTAATTAACTCACTCATTCACTATTCCACTCTCTCATGCTGTCAATCAACTACTAATAAGTCCAATTCAACCATAGCTGCCCACGGAACGTTCTAAAGAAGACAAGAAAACGTCAAACTATACATATTATAGTTCATTTTGTATTTTATTATTATATAATATTTTTCAATATGAATTTACCAAATGCGACTACAAATCATAACAAATCAAAATCAACGGTAATCCGTAATAAATCACTATACGATCAAAATATTCAGTAGATGCTGTCGGGAAACTCAAACTGCACTTCTTTGCCCGTAAGGCTCTTGTACACGTTTGTGAACGTCTGGGTCTGAAAATAGTTACAGTTATAACCAATAATTAAACCAAAAAATGGGAGAATACCGATGATTTCAAAGACAAAAATGACGTTGCAAGTTGAAAATTGTGATTTCTAAAAACAAATCAGTACCTTGTGTCCTACAGTGGTTTCCTGGTTTTTATCGAGATGCACTTTCATCAAGCGTTTGCCGTCCAACTTGACGCGGGTGCGCTTACCAACGATTTCGGCTGGGTACACCAGATCGTTCAAGATCTCGTTGTGGACCGAGGTGAGTGTTCGGCTGAAATGAAAACAATTAAATGATGAAAAAAGTACATTCCAACGAATCGACTGTGTGAAACATTCTTGTAACATGAACATACTATCGTCTGTAGACTAACTTTCGTGGGCGCTTCTGCTTGAGCGGTTTGCGATCAACTCCCCGCTTCGGCTTAGAGATGATACGGCGCTGAAAACATAAAACAGTGGTTTTACAACGGAATTGCCAATATTTTTGTTATTTCAGTGCACACAAACACATCATTTTTCACAAAGCTTCATATTCACATTAGACATTCACATTTACTTACATTAGCTTGGTACTCAGTCCTCAGTGACACATGATCTACTTTTCCTCAACACCCTGAATGAGTTTCATCAAACAAACCCAGGCTAGGATCA
Organism: Daptonema setosum; assembly: GCA_964036265.1. Lineage (NCBI taxonomy): Eukaryota > Metazoa > Nematoda > Chromadorea > Monhysterida > Xyalidae > Daptonema > Daptonema setosum. Next base: position 7,346,639 of record OZ038447.1, on the reverse strand, counting down.
TGACGTGACGACCGCTGAACTTCTTTTCGAGCTCCCGCACCAAACGAGGCTGTATTTTTTGGTATCCCTTGAGCTGTGGCACGGGAACGTAGATGAGCAGGGCCTTTTTACCACCAACATCAAGCTCCTGCAAGTTTATGAAGATGAAAATCAGGCAGTACAAAAAAATTCTTCTGCTTTATTCTTAGCAACTCGACAGCATTTCAGAGTGGAATGATACAAAACACATGGGGCAAAACACCCGAATCGAATGATAATTTACCTTTTGAAAAAATTAGGACCGACACTCAAACGTGCAGATGATCGGAGCTACTATGACATTGAAGACTGCATATCCTACAATCCGAAATATCGGAGAGGACATCAACATCTAGAAATGACATACGTTGCGGTAGTTGCCCTCTCGAACGAAGGGAATAATACCACAAGATCATCAGAAGTTTAAGGAAAAAAAACAAACCTTGGCTTTAACGAAGTACAGCTCCCGCAGCTGAGCTTTGATGTCGCTACTGTTCTCCAAATCCATAAGCGCCTGTGACACGGTTTTCTCCAGCTCATCGGCCAACTTACCGGCGGGCTTCACGCATTTCGGCGCAGCGACATTCATCACCATTTTGACCGATGATTTGGAAACTTTGACCTAGAATTAATCAGCATGGAGAAAATAGCAAGGAAGATTATTTTATATTATTATAAATAGTTTTTGATCATTTTATTTTTTATTGCTGCAAAAATTGTGGGTACTGTGAGATTAGATTAATATGAAAGTATTTTACAGTAACCTATTGGTTTTTCACAGTTATCAATGTGCTTCTATTCTCGCGTTCATTTAAAACATCACTGACAAGTTGAGGAAGAAGCGATTTTTAGAATAACTTTAATAAGAGTAGAAAGGTTAAAATAAGCTCAAGTTCAATAAACTTACTGACTTTTCAATCCTCTGTTGCAGTTAATTATTTCGGATTTTTCTTTGCTGAAATTTTTTTTTTACAATCACTTCAATTTGCTATTGGATTACTTTCCTGTTTGACTAAAAAGTAAGTTCTTTTATAGTAAGTTTCAGATTCATTGCATCGTCGGAGTGAGTTTCAAGTACACTGAAAAATTCCATGACAGTTTTTCCAAAAGTTTCACTGCAAAAACTCATGGAAAGAAAGCTGTACTTTAACGACTTTCAAGGTTTGGCATCACTTGCGTTGTTGTATTGACACTGATCACTTCCCACACGTTTTCTTTAAGTCAATAGTTAACAATAAAAAAATTGCGATGTTGCACAACCGATTGTGCTGTTAATTTTCTTCTAAAGTTTTATGTTTGAAAACTTGATTCTCAGTTAAAAATCTCACAACCCAAAAAATGAAACGAATACCGGTAATCTAAATAAAATATACCGTAAACACTTTACACACCTTTTCAAAACCGTAATCCGAGTTACGGTAAGAATTTTATGGAACAATGCGTTTTCCGCACGCCAAAATTGGAAACTAACAACCCTGAACAACTGTGAAAACTCCGGGACTATTTATTTGTAAACCAAAATATTTTTCGGGACATTTTATTCCGATTGTAAAGATCAAAATCGAGAACAGAAACTTTTAAAATAAAGAACGAGATTATTCTGGAAAGCTGATTTGGAAAGCTGGAAATAAACAAATGTTCACTCGAAAACTCAGAGAGTCAGTTAGTAGGTCACAGTCAACCAATCAGTCAGTCAGTCACTCAAAAAATCGGTCAGTCGTCAGCCTGTCAATCAATCAGTCAGTAAAGTCCAGTGTCGGTCAGTCAGTCAATTGACCCGTTCACGGTTTGTGTAGTGTAAAACCCAGAACTACTAAAATCCGGTAAACGCCAGCTTTATAATTAGAAGTTCCAGCTTCAAAATTGAGCTGCGGCTCAGCTTTGAAGCTAGAGTTCATTTTTTCGATAGGTTACCAAAGACCCATTCTCTTAAAAACGTTAGCTTCATTCTGAAGTCGCATCTCAACTTTGAAACCGGCGTTTTTTTAAACCGGAATTTTATTGAATTTCAGTAATTAAGGGTTCGAATTTAGAGCTGCAGCTCTATTTTAAAGACATCGGCTTAAGCTGGCCCTTTTCTTGTACACTACATCCAGTATAAAATATGAAGACCTCGGATACATTCGTGACCGGGGCCAATATGACGGTCAACCCATCAATGAAACTAGTCATTCAGACAGTTACTCCGTTAGTCAATCGGTTAATCAATCAGAAGGTAAATCAGTTAGTCAGTCAAACATTCAGCCAATCAGACAGTCAAAAGGTCAGTTATTTACTCCTAAGGTTTAGCCGTCAGTCAGTCAACCTCTCAGTCAGTCAGTCACACTCCCACAAACCGGGTGAGCTGAGTAGAAGGGCAATTCATCAGGAATTCAATTAACTGTAGCCAATCGGTCACAGAATACGATCCCTGTTCACCAGTACCGGGTAAAATGAGCTAGCAGTTGCATTTTTTTTGGTTGTTAGAAAATCTAGTTATAAACAACTACTGTTTATCAGCAAGAATTCCTGAACTGACCAATTTATTACTCCATTTTCTGTAAACTTTTTCTTTAAATAAAAATGCTTTTTTGATGATTTTTCGCAGAATCCGTAGAATTGTTCCCCTGGACGTAGTGAATGGAGTGGTCACCCTCATTCTTCAAGCGTCAGAAAGAATAAATTGTTCGTATAAAATATGTTGCTGAATTTTATTGAGACAGATAAAAATGGAAAAAATCTAATAAAGTTATGATAATTTTTAGAATTGAAAAAAATCGAGAAAATGACGGCCGAATCAATGGAAGTTGACGAGAAGAAACCAGCGGCCGCCGGCGAAACTAAACCAAAAGATGAACCGAAAAAGCCGAAGGATGTAGACACGGTTACGCTGGAAAGTTGGTGAGCATTTCACTTTTATATTTGTAGTTTCTTCCCTTGTTTTGTTAACCGTATCGGTAGTAATGTTGTGTTCTCTGTATTGTAAACAAATGGAACCTATCCATTCACTAAAGCGAATCATGAACGATCACTACTCTAGCGGACGAGAAGGTTGAGGAAAGTGAAATTACCCCCTCTTTGTTGGCTAAAACATTTTTAGTTTGTACCTTAAGGTGTTGGTAAAATGGCCTTAAACTGATGATTCTCCCCCCTTTGACGAATTTCCCTTCCCTTTGAAAGTTTGGCTGGTCCGCCAACAGTGGTACACTATATCAGAAACATAATGGTGGTTCCATAATGGCCAGAGATGTCATCCGGAGTAGTAGAAGCGATGACTGACTGACTGATAAACTAACTAAATGAGTGAGTGAGTGGGTTAATAAGTTGGTGAGTAATTTTTTACAGTCATCAACTCAATGAGTCATTGAGTCAGGGAGTTGTTTCATTGCTGCTGTGCTGGTATGGCATATCCAGGGTTTCTTGTTAGCCAAAAGGATTCAAAAGGATGCCACTCATTGATAAGCGAGTTTGATCGAAGGAACTATATGAATATTGGCCCAGTATCAAATAACTACTTGTTCTATTTCTACTTATTGTCTCTCTCTACCTGGTCTCATTATCCCATTCAATACATCCCTGAAATATATACTCAATATGATTACATACAATGTGTAGACCACGAATGAACAAATTCAATTCGAATTCGAATTCTACCTGCAGATCTACGCGAGCACTGTCGACTATTGGAGCGGGCCGACGTACAGAAGGAGACACGGTATATCGGACGCGTGCTCCGCTCGTTGGCGAGCACGCGCAAACAGCTCAATGCGAACGTGCTCACCAGACTCATTAATGCCGTCTTTACGCATCAGTCGGTCGTGAATCAGCGGGATCAGTTGGCAGCTTGGGTGACGGCCGCCGCCGCTGTACAGACCAGCAAAGATGTTGGTTTAATTCATCAAGCCCAATTTATTCAGTTATTATGCCATAATAGCAAAGTAGGATACCAAGTCACTAGTCACAATAGTGAAATAACGGTCATCCGATTTACAATGACAATCACTGATCATCAACAACGTTCTTGATTGCGCTGTGTTTCAACCCGGGGCTCGAACCAGAACCGTCGGCGAGCGAGGCCGGCGCCTTAACCACTTGACGAGGGGAGCGACAAATTAGAATTAATTCCACTAGCGGACCAGAAAGATTTATTAAAACGCAATATTCTTATTTTTACTCTTATCGCTCGCATATTCAATAAAAAAAAACAGCCCATTCAATTTCTATTATTCATACTAGGCTACGGCTGAGTTTTTAGCCATTTTTGTCTAATTCACGGAATAAAAATAACTTGACTGACTTGAGAAGAGGTCGGAACAGGGGAATTTCCTCCTCTTTGGCATTTTCTAAAAACATATTTGCTCCTCTAAGGTGTAGGTGTAATGGCCTGAAAACTGCCGATTTCCGCTTCTTTGGGGAAATTCCCCCCTCTTTGAAGAATTAGCCATTAGCTCGTCCGCCAGTGATTCAACCAATCCAAAGAATGTTTGATGTCAGGTTATCTGCGAAGCGGAGTTGTCCATCATGGTAAATACGGTCAGATAAACAAACAATATAAACGCCATAGAAAAAGTTTTCTGATTTTTTTTGTTTTCGAAATTAATTCTCTAAATAAGTTAGCAAGATAACAATAATTTTAATGTTCTAAATTGTTGCAATAATTTTATATGTTCATCTTATGAATAGAATGTATTTTCAGTCCATGGACGTCGATGTCAAGTCTCCGAAGGCGCTGCTGTCTCGGTCACCGCGTAACGTTCGACGAGGCACCACCACCGGTTAATAAAAAAATTCATTAATTTTATTCAATATAATCCTTTTATCAAATTAATACATATATAAATCAAATGTTTCTCAAGGTTTTATTGACATTACTTTCATTTTCTTCACTGCTTCTTCATTTTATTACAATAAAAGAAAAAAAGTTCATGCAATAATTAACTGTCGTGCTCTGCTCATGGAATGATATTTATCCTTCTGCAGGCTCGCTGCTGCCTGAAATCGAGGTCTACATTCACCTGCTGGTGCTCGTTTATCTGATTGATAAGAATGCGCTGGCTCAGGTTTGCTCATTTTCTATTGGATATTTCGGTTCCTATGATTTATTATCACTGGTTTTTGTTGTTGTTGCTGTTGTAGTTATTGCTTTTGTGACGGTTCGAGTTTTGTTCTATTCAGAACAGAATGGGCGATTCAGAGGCACCACAAATATGACAAAAATATAACAGTAATAGTTCATAATTACAGTATTTAGTTTAGTTGATTATTAAACTGATTAGTGTTTGTTCAGGCGATCGAGTGCGCACCGGCTTTGTTGTCGCGCGTGGATCTGCATAATCGTCGCACCCTGGACACGCTCGCTTCCAAGGCCTATTTCTACTACACGTTGGCCAATGCGCGTGCCAATCGTCATCAACTCATCATCGAGTTAGTCATCGTAAAATTATTCTGTAAAGTTAGCTTTACCAGGATAATTTTCATGATTTCAGGACTCAGGAGAATCAAATAAAAATCAAATTTGTTCAGTTGTTATGCAAAATAGCAAAGTAGGATACCAAGTCACAATAGTGAAATAACGGTCATCCGTTTTACAATGACAATCACTGATCATCAACAACGTTCTTGAATGCGCTGTGTCTCAACCCGGGGCTCGAGCCAGAAACGTCGGCGAGCGAAGCCGGCGCCTTAACCACTTGACCACTTATAAATCCCAAAAAAACTGTTGAAATCGATTACAAAAACCAGTAAAAACGGTGGATATGTTTCAAAATGAATAATCTTGAAATTCAGTAAAAAGTAGACTGCGATTATCAGCTGTCAATGTTGATTCCACACACCAAGTATCCAAACCAGATAATTAGTCAGAACATCATTTTTTTAGATTAATTCAACATCTGATTTGATAATGTCATGCTAAATAATTGGATAAAAAGTATATTAATTTTAATGAACGTGAAGAAAAACCGAAATGTCTCCCAATTTCAGCAGTCTGAACGGCTGTCTGCGCGCGGTCACGATGCGTGGTGATCTGGAGTCTGAAGCCACGCTGATCAACTGTCTACTCCAGCTGTACCTGCACCTGGAGATGTACGAGGACGCAGCGATGCTCGTCAGTCATATCAGCTTCCCCGAGTCGGTCAAGAACAACGAGTGGGCCCGATATTACTACTATTTGGGTAAGCTTTCTTACTGGGGATTTTCATTACTGAGGCCCAAAGGGCACTCTAAAGGCTGCCTTCATAGTCTGTCTGCAGAAAAGTTGTTCGACAACTTTTTTGACGTTCGTTTCGAAATTTTCTTCCCTCTTTGAAGTTCCGAAACATTTCGAAACGTCAAAAAAGTTGTCGAACAAAGTTGCAACTTTTCTGCAGACAGACTATGAAGGCACCCTAATACCATTCAGGATGGTGTATTTTCACTCAACCAATTCTTCCACTCAAATACTGGTAAGATAAAGTTTATAAAACGTTGACTGTTTGTTGATCAAAATGCACATTAATTATGTAGAACTTGTATGTTGTCATTTGGAATAACTGAATATCATTTCTCGACTTCATTAGTAATAATATTCCAGGTCGCATCAAGGCTGTGCAGCGCGATTACGCCACGGCCCAGGGCTACCTTGAACAGGCAATTCGTAAGGCTCCGCAGCACACGGCCATCGGCTTCAAGCAGAAGGTTCAAATTTTGTTATATTTTTCTGTATTTAGCTAGGCATGCTCACCACTAGCGGACGAGAAGGGGAGGGAAAAGTGGAATTCCCCCCCCTCTTTGGCGGTTTCCAAAAGTCGAGTTTGTTCCTCCAGCTCCAGGTGTTGGTAAAATGACCCACTTCTTGACTATTCCCCAAGCTTTGGGACGATTCCCCTCTCTTTGGAGGTTCAGCTCGTCCACCAGTGATGCTCACACAGAAAATAATAACGTGTGCTTTTCATGATACCTCTCTTATTACTAGGTTAAGCAAACGTTCCTGTCAGAAAGTTTTAAGTGAATATGAAATATAAAATAATCTATTTCAAATAAAGCAGGTAGCTTTGCTGACTTATGTTTGACTTATGCTGACTTATGATGTATGTATGTTCTCTCTATTTCAGGTGAACAAGTTTGTGGTGGTCGTGTCGTTGTTGATCGGTGACATCCCGCCGCGTCATCTGTTCCGGCAGCAGATTCTCAAGAAACCATTCAAGCCCTACTGTGAGCTCACGCAAGGTTGGCAAAAATCAAGTTTTGGGAATAGGCATAAAAAGCAATAACATATTTGAGTTGTGAATTTCGCGGATTTCAACACAGTTGAAAAAGTATAAAAGTACGTTTATAATTTCTGAAAAGTGGAGCCACCTTCACCTGAGTTTGTGGTGCCCAAATTTTCTGAAAAGTGGATCACCATCACCTGGTAGGTGGTGCCCAAAATAAACAAGCCAGAATTAATTCAGCGGTCCGTCTCGGCGACGTGCAGACGTTCAACGCGTGTATGAAGGCGTACGATGGCACCGTATTTGAGCCGGATGGCACACATTCGTTGATCGTACGACTTCATCAAAACGTGATCAGGAAGGCCGTCAGACAGGTGGGTAGGCCGACCACTAGCGGATGAGAAGGGGTGGGAAAATTGGAATTCCCCCCTCTCTGGCGTGATGATAGTTGAATTTGTTTTCTAGGGTGTAGGTAAAATACCCTGAAAACTGCCAATTCCTCTTTCTTTCACGGAATTTCCCTCCCTTTGGAGGTTTAGCTTGTCCGCTAGTGGTACCGACAACAATAAATAATTGTTCCAAAAGGCGGATTCGGAATTTATGTAATTTGTTAGCATATTTCACCGCTTTTCTAGTGCGTAGATCACCGGCCTAGAAACCTGGTGTTCCTGGATTGAGACTCGGATCTTAACGAGTTGCTCCGGGGTATCTGCCTTTGGTCGTCAGTTTTTTCAACCCCTCTGGCCACTACGTAACCGCCATTCTGATATGGTATTCGTGTGCCTAGATGGCTTCAGTGAAAAAGGAGTACCGTACCAGTATAATATAAAGAAATATAGTCCTATGTTTCGTTTGTATCTTACTGAAGGATCACTATTTATTTCTGTAATGTTTCAGATCGCATTGGCCTATAGTCGTATCAGTCTGGACGACATCAGCAAGAAGCTGCAGCTCAACAGCAGTCTCGAGGCCGACTACATAGTTAACAATGTTTGTTGTTGTTGTTGTTGTGGTTGCTGCTGTTGTTGGCTTTCGATTTTGTTGCGATTATTTCCGTTGTTGATGATGTTGTTGTTGCCTGTTGGTAATGACGCTTCTGTTGTGGTTGTTAATTATTTTTAATATTGTGGTTTTTATTGTTGTTTTACAATGTTGTTGTTGATCCCTCTCCATTCACTGCAGATAATCTCGGACGGTGGTATTGACGCGAAGATGGTGTGTGATGGCGAGTGTCTGTATCTGCAGTCCAATGATCCACAGGACATCTACAGTACGTCACAGCCGCAGTACCAGTTTGATCAACGAATCAGCTACTGCCTGAGTCTCTACAATCAGGCCGTCAAGGTTTGTCGCATGTCTAGTCTAGTGCGTAGGACGCCGGCCTCGAAAACCGGCGGTCCTAAGTTTGAAAACTGACTTGAGACACAGAACCTGACACGTTGGTCTGGGGTTTCTGCCATTGCCCGTCAGTTTATTCAACTCTCTGGCCACTACAAAAACACCATTCTGATATGGTATTAGTGTGCCTTATGACTTCAGTTAATGAAAAAGTCCAAGTATAAAAAAGTAAGTCAATTCTTATTTCGTTGAAACTTTTATAAAAATTTGATATTCGTTCTTCATCATTTGATCTTTTTCTTGACGTTTTATTGACGTTTCGTCAGAGGGGGGGATTGGTAGTTTCTCGGTCATTTTACCTACACCTCAGGGAAAAAATTCTTTTTTTATAACGCCAAGGAGGCGGGAATTCCACTAGTCCGCTAGTGTGATTTCCTCACAATTTCAGGCGCTCCGCTACCCTCCGGACCAGCAGAAGAACGTGGAGACTGCCGAGCAGCAACGGGAGCGTGAGCAGCAGGAGCTCGAGTTCGCTAAGGAACTGGCGGAGGAAGAAGATGATGACTATTGATATGGCGGTCGAGTCATTCGCCATCCGTCCCTGACCCCTCGAACTTTGCCGTTTGATGGAGGATAGCTAACAAAATTATTATTTATTGAGATCGCTTTCCGGCACTTTCTCTTATGATTTTTCGTTGAGAAATCGAGGGTCGAATGTATAGTCGATTATTTTATGCTGGACTTTTTGTGACAGGTAGGGCAGTTTGCATATAATGTTTCGCTGTATATTTGTTCGGTTTAGTATTCAAAGGCAGTTTTTCACACGCAATGCAATACTAAACCTGACGAATGGACGGTGAAACATTAGGTATTCATATGCCTGTCCTTGCACAAAAATGAGTCAAAAATAAATTAATCGACTATAAGCTCCCGGAATATGTCATCATGGTCATGAGTGAGAGTCCCGGAAAATGTCTCAATAAATTATAATTTTATAAATAACATTACATTAATAACTTTGGCAAAGTTTGATCGAAGCCGTGGACTTGGTGTGGAGTTTGGCTCGACGAACTACAATTTGTGTTCCGTTTTTGTCATAGCATTATCAATTGATTAGGAGATTGAATTTGAATGCGCGCCTTTTTCACAGGGAAAATAGTGTCCATTGATCACATTACATATGCATGCATGGAAAAGTTTTATTAATGTCCCGAACGAAAGTAAAGTAGCGGGTTCTTAAATTTGTCTTCCAATCAATCAAGAATGCTATTATTGCTCTGATAGTATGGTTGTTTATTACGAGTAAGTAACTAATATGTGTAATTTTTTATTCTGTTGTCTTATGAGGTTGCACCGCTTAGTATGGTATGAGATGTAGTTAAAAAGGTTTCTTCATAGTCTTTCAAACTAGTGTTCCGTGAATTTTTCTTCTGTATAAAAACCCATAAAACGGTGCGGCATCATTTTTGTAGTTTGCATTTTCAAAAATATTAGTTGATGCTATTTAATGTCCACTCAGCAGAACATTTCTTCGTTTTGTCACCGCTACAGTAACTTATTGTTATCTTCTCTCTAATTAAAACTAATTGTGATGTTATACTGGTGATTATTATGGGCCTAAATTTGGTTAAAATAACATTGCCTGTTTTCGTATTGTAAAATCATCATTCGTTGCAATACAGTAAATATGAAGTAAAATTCGGAATTTATTTGTGTTATCGGTTGTTTTAGGGATAATAATGAATGAACGTAATGAAAAAATCATGTGAAACATTAGAGGAGCATCTTGTAACACACGCATTAGAAGATAGTTATGAAAACTTGTGTTGTGAGCCGACTGTGTGTGTGTCTGATGTTTTACTAATGAATTGCGTATCGGGCAACTTTGCAGGCAGAAACTGTGTTACGTCATGACAGCACTAGCGGACGAGAATGGGTGGGAAAAGTGGAATTCCCCCTCTTTGGCGATTTCAAAACGTAGAATTTGTTCCCTAAGGTGTAGGTAAAATGGGCTGAAAACTTTCAATTCCCCCCTCTTTGGTAAAATTCTCCTCTCTTTGGAGGATTAGCTCGTCCGCCAGTGCATGACAGGATGCAGAGATCAGACTGGCCGATCGCAAAATGAAGGAATCAAAAGAAGATCAAAGAGGCCAACAAGATTCAAATAAATGTTTGAATGCTGAACATTTCGACTTTTGAATATCAGATGCAGCAAACACATGAGAAAAAGCACAAGCCTGGCAACCGTCTGATTCACTTTCTGGCTGGCTGATTTACATACTGACTGATTCACTGACTGACTTACAGACTGGCTGACGGATTCACTGATTGACTTACTGACTGGCTGACTGATTCACTGATTGACTTACTGACTGACTTACAGACTGGCTGACTGATTCACTGATTGACTTACTGACTGGCTGACTGATTCACTGATTGACCTACTGACTGACTATAAAAAAAAATAACTGATTCCCTGATTGACATACTGACTGGCTGACTGATTCACTGATTGACTGGCTGAGTGAATGACTGATCGACTTACTGACTGACTGATTGATTTAATGATCGATTTACTGGCCGACTGGCCGACTGACTGACTAACTGACTGGCTGACTGATTCACTGATTGACTTACTGACTGGCTGACTGATCGACATAATGATCCACTTTCTGGCTGGCTGATTTACATACTGACTGTTTCACTGACTGATCGAATTACTGGCGGATTGACTGACTGATCGACATAATGAACCACTTTTTGGCTGGCTGATTTACATACTGACTGATTCACTGACTGATTGACTGGCTGAATGACTGATCGACATAATGATCCACTTTCTGGCTGGCTGATTTACATACTGACTGATTCACTGGCTGAATGACTGACTGACTGACTGATCGACTTACTGGCCGACTGATCCACTGACTGACTGATCGACTTACTGACTAACTGATTGACTTAATGATCGATTTACTGGCCGACTGACTGACTGACAAACTGACAGACTGACTGATTGATTTACTGACTGACTGACTGACTGATTGATTGACTTACTGACTGACTGATTGACTTAATGATTGATTGACTGACTGATTGATTGGCTGACGAGATGATAAAAAAATTAGCGCGCCATTTTCAAAATTTACCATTTTTTCACCTTTTATTTTTATTATCAATAAAAAAATTTATGTAAATTTCATGTTGTTCCTCGAAAAAATACGTTCATTTCAGCAGATGTCATTCGAATGTTGAAGGGAGGGTTGAGAAAGACGACGAAACGTGAAGTAATAGACGGCCAACGGAGTACTCTCGGTGAAGAAGAAGGCGAATATCAGGTTCAGGTACACCAGAACGACGATCTAATCCTTCACATAACGCGCGGCTCCCGGAAAACCACAGGTCAGAATTTCTAAATTATAAATTTGGACTTTGAATTCTACTCAGATTTGATTTGACGACTTTACGTTGGAATTTACTAAAGAGATATAATTATTTTAGTCTGAAGTTCCAAAATCTAAGATTAAGTGAGGTCAATTTAAGTCCAGCTAAAAGATATCGTAGTTCCTCGGCTCTCCTTCATGTGTGAAAAAAACGCACTTTAGTGCTTCTGAAATGGGAGACAGAAGAGACTCGTCTCTTGTTATAGAAAAGAACGCCTAACTTTTGTTCTGACTCGCAGAAACTCGTACGGGCGTCGAGCTAGGAACCAACAACATAACCGCCTTCAACAAACGGGTCACCCGGTCGGTCTATCGTCGTTTACACCAATCGCAGATCGATCAGACCAAGTTGGCTATAAGTTATTTTACAGTCATTTATGAGAAAACAGTTGTTGTTAGTGTTATGATTTAACTATGTCCGATCTGTCTGGGTTCAGTATTCATCAACCTCAAAAGTTATTCTGTTATTTTCTGTTTTAATATTCTAACATTCGTCGTAAACCTCCGACAAGACGCAGAATTCCAAAGGCAGGCTGATTCCCATCGGGTAGCGACAGCCAAGCTACTGAAAACATCAGTTTCTCCAGCAAACGTCAACTTTTCTTTCATTCAAATCATGAATTAGTTACCTAATACTTCTGTTTTCTGTGAACGAATCATATGTTTACCTCGCCTCCATACCATAATGTTTATTGATTCTCAGGGCACAAAAACCAGGTCCGGCAAAGCCGTTCACATCGCTGATTACTGATTCGCCGTCAACGACAGCCACCGATAGTCCAACGACAGCCACTGACAGTTTAACGACAACCATCCGTCGCAACAGGAAACGCAAGCACATGGACTCCTCGTCATCATCAACTGCTCATCAGATTGACGTCAGTTGAAATATATTTTTTTTGTTAATTTCTTAACTTTTATAATTAACAAATTTGATAAGAAACAGATTAATTTCGATGTGCAGATGTATGTCTAGAACTAGATGTTTTTGTTACGTTTCGATTTCCGTAATACAAGTAAACAGTGCTTTGCGGTGTATTTCTTGGACGGCAATTAATAATTGTAATCCTAATAGAACGATGTTTCCATGTGGTGAGAAAAAATTTCTTTCAATTCAGATTCATTATCCTTACAGATTTTCATATTTCCGTTGCACATTCTCCGTAATAAAATCCGAATTTGCAGCCAGCGCATCAGCAAAAGCGACGAAGGCCCGCGACTTCGGGCGCTTTGGCCGTCGGCAAGGCTAATGATTTCGGCGTCACGATCATACCCAGTGTGAAGCCACGATCTCGCCGCTCCTCGGGTGCGGCGCCACGCACGGCGAACACTTTCGCCGAAAGCGCGCCACCGCAGGGACAACACGCCTATTGGTTTCAACCGCCGTCGCTGATGGTTGGCTTGGCACATAATGTGAATTAAAATTTTTTTAAACTTCGCGAATACTAATTAAAATTAAATTTGAAATTTCTCTTAAATTTTTCCGCTTCTTTTTGACTTGCGATTTTCAGGAAATCTTGAATTAAAGGATTACATCTGAGAGCCTTTATGGACAAATGTCTCGAATTTTTCTCCCATGCTTGCGTAGCGTTTTTTTTCTAAATATATGCCAATTATAGCTCCGTCAGATTGAGATTAGGTGTTCTTGAATGCCACCATATGAAATATTGAGGAGATTTTTCAAGTTAGATTTCAAGTTTCATTTTGTTTTAATTGACCTTGGTTGTGACTCATATAATCGGTCTTTCAACTTACGAATTACCATTCGGGTTTCGAAAGAGTATGTTTTGTTTACATTCGTTATAAAATCATTAACGGCGATATAACGTCGTTATAATTTTTTGCAGCGCAGTATGTCAATGTCGGCGGGCAGCGGTGGTGCTCCTCACCACGGATGTACTCAATGTGGTCATCCGTGTCTGTCTATCAGTCTTACTCAACAACAACAACATCAACAACAACATCATCTCAACATGCACCATCATGTGCCGTTCCAGCCGTTCACCCAGTCGTATCCCAATATGGTTGGAAACTTGGAAAGGAATACAGTAAATAATTGTTCAGCACTAGCGAACGAGAAAAGGGAGGAAAAAGGAGAATTCCCCCCTTTTTGGCAGTTTCAAAAAGTAGAGTTTGTTCCTCCAGGTGTAGGTGAAATGACATAAAAATGCTAATTCCCTCCTTTCCCTCTTTGTAGGAATTCCCCTCTTTTTGGAGGATTGGCTCGTTTGCTAGTGTGGAAAGGAATACAGTAAAATACTGTTCAGAATTCAAAAATATTTTCAGTAAAACACATATTATTCGTCGGTAAAAACGTACCTCGGTGAAAATGTTAATAGTCAAATTGTTCTTTCAGATAACATGGAACGGAAATGATTTTATTGTTGGTGATTTTTTTGAGTTGTTCATATGTTTAATATCTGGAATAGATATTTTCCGTAGTGGAAAAAAATCTCATTTTACCCCCGCTTCCCCCGCCAGTCCGACCAGTGGGAGGGGTAGGCGACCTAAACTTTGGTCCGGTTGGGGAGGGGTAGGTAGGCTACCCGTCCGCCTTAAAAAGTGGGGGGGATGGGTTAAGGGCCACCCCTGTGCTGCATAAATGGAAACACGAGGAAAAAAGCATTTTTTAGGTATTTGTTTGGTTGGTAGATTATTCCATGACAAATTTGGATAGGTTTATCATAACCGACTATAGTTCAGTGTAAATTTAACGGGTTTTCGGTTATAATTTAAAACATTTTCATAAGCTTTAGGATTACCATTTTCTAAACTGTATTTGCGATTCGGTATCCAACTGTGCTATTATAGATTAACATAACAATTTAATTAATCTTAATTTGAATAATCATTTATTCCATTGGTTTAGCCCGCGGCTCCGAACTGTACGTGTTTATGCGGTCATCATGGCGTGTCAGTCGCTTCATACTCGGCTAGCAACTATGGACCAACTGGAGGACCCAACGCGCATTACGGCTATACGCAGGCACCGCCAGCACAACCAGGCCCGGTTTTCAGTACCGTCAATCCCACTCAACTGCCGTTGGCCGTCACTCAACCCAATAATAAATACAGTCCTTATAGGGTGGGTTTTATTTTTGATTAATTGTCTTACAGTTGATTAATTTTTTCTCTACTTGTTTTGAGCCAGGTTAACTTGTTTTGGCTTCCTTTTGAATACTTGAGTGAGTTTTACAGTGCGCTTACCTTTTTTAATCTATTTATTATGCTCTTTTGACTTCCGTAACCACGCCAACCACGTCGAAACGTTGTTTTGCTTATTTTCAGTCAGTTCTGTGTATATAGATTTTCCCCGATTATGGGAAAGAGGTTATTGATTGATTGTCTGTTAAAATTGGCTAATATGAAGTTATTAAGACAATTACTTTGTTCAACTTATGAAAATTTTTGCTTCAGGTTCCATCGCCCGATGATGATGACATGAGTAATGGCAACAACAAAGTACAGTTCGCTACTAAATCGGCACAACTGGATAAAGTTGGTTCCAGTTGGTCGAAACACGATCAAACCGAACAATTAACTATGAATAATTTTTTCTTTCTGTCTCTTTTTATAATTACACACATTCTCTCTTTCCTCATCGAATAGGGGATTATCCTTATTGCAGATAATCAACGCACAGTTCCGATTGGCTCCGCCCAGCCAGCCACATCTACTGAAGCTTCGCCACTCGATGCCTCCCCTACCACCTACGGCATGGGCCGATGTTCATATTGTTGGTTTTTAAAGCCTATTCACTATTCAGGGTTTCTAGATATATCAAAAAAGTTCACTTTCTTCAATATACCACTTTATGTACAGAGTACAGGTAATGTTCCATAATTTGGGAAGCTGGACTGCTGGAATGTCTGTTCTTCATTCAAATTTCGATATGGTCTGGAATCTTTTCTCGCTGGCCTGTACATCATTATAATATCTCTAAGTTTTCAAAAGGGAAATCTCGATCAAAAAAACGTTGTTTACGGTCAAAAGTCGCTGAATTTTTCAAACTTTCACAGATTTCTGATCGTTGATCATAGTTTTTCACCACACACAGGTTTGGAATCTGATGTGTTGGAAGGATCTGGTGTACCAGCGTCAACGTGATCCATACTGGCGTGTACGTCATCCCACTATTCAACGTAATATGCGTCACATTCTGCTGGACTGGATGGCAGAGGTTTATTGAAAATCATTATTTAAGAGGGAATTTTAATATAATTGTTTTTTTATTCGGAAAAAAGAAGAATTATTTCAAGTGAATAATTCTAGTTGATTCTAATCCGCTGGTCAAGTGCAGGGTACGTTGAATGAAAATGTGAATTGTTTTCCCTGATTTTTCAAGGTTCTCAAGGCGAGGTTATATATAAAAACTCACCGGATTACGAAATGACTGCCAAATGGTTACACTGCACATGTTGATATCGAGCACAACTTATACTCGCTTCAAAATGAGGCATAGGGAACCAGTCTGGAGCAAACCCTGTAGCTATAATGGCGAGCCTTATCCTGGCCAGAGTCATCGGCGGACGAATGAATCCTCCGAAGGGAGGGGAATTTCCTCAAAGAAGGGGGAATTGGCAGTTTTTATGCCATTTTACTTACACCTTAGGGAACAAATTATACTTTTTGGGTAACGCCAAAGAGGTGGGGAATTCCACTTTTCTCTCCCCTTCTCGTCCGCTAGTGTGGTCAGAGCGGGACAAATACAACGCACGCTTTTCCTCACGTATGTATGTGGTTCACCGATGTGATTTGAAGCCTTGCATCAGTTTTTGTTGTAGTTGGTGTTGTGGATGATGATGAGTTTGTTGTTATAATCGTTGTTGTTTTGGATGATTATTGCAATCTCTCAGGTATGCGAAGTGTATTCGTTGCATCGCGAGACGTATCACGTAGCCGTGGATCTGTTCGATCGATTTATGAGTACCTGTTCTTCACCCGTCGGTCGTGAGAAACTACAGCTGATTGGCACCGCGGCGCTGTTTGTCGCTGCTAAACTCGAGGTTGGTGTTGTTGCTGATGTTGTTCATGATGTTGTTGGTAATGATAATGTTGTTGTTGTTGTTGTTTGTTGTAGTTGTTGTTGTTGTTGTTGTTGATGGTGTTATTGTTGATGATGATGATGTTCACCTGTGGGTCAAGAGAAACTACAGCTGATTGGCACTGCAGCGCTGTTTGTCGCTGCTAAACTCGAGGTTGTTGTTGTTGATGTTGTTGTTCATGATGTTGTTGGTAATGATAATGTTGTTGTTGTTGTTTGTTGTAGTTGTTGTTGTTGTTGTTGTTGAAGGTGTTATTGTTGATGATGATGATGTTCACCTGTGGGTCAAGAGAAACTACAGCTGATTGGCACTGCAGCGCTGTTTGTCGCTGCTAAACTCGAGGTTGGTGTTGTTGCATGATGGTGCTGTTGTAAAAGTTGTTGTTGTTGTAGTAGTAGTAGTTGTTGTTGTTGTTGTAGTTGTTGTTGTTGTTGTTGTTGTTGTTGTTGTTGTTGTTGTTGTTGTTGTTGTGATTGTTGTTAAGGTGAAGACCGTGAGCACGTGACCGTGAAACACTGCGCTTATTTCTCTCGTTGTTGTTGAAACTACTGTTATTGATGTAAGCTGTTGTTTTTTCCCATCGATTCAGTGATTTATAGTCGAAAATAAATTACTGTTCCCAAAAGCTGCGTGATTTCTCGATAGACAACCTGATGTTTTAGGGTGTCACATTTTGTCGATGAACATTTCGTCTGTACAGGGAAGAGAAATCACTTTTATCCGACGAAATCTTCATTGACAAAAATGTGACACCACAAAAACATCAGGTTGTTTATCGAAAATTCACGCAGCTTTTTGGAACAGTAATTCAATCTAGACTATATATTTGTTGTTCATGATTTTTCAGGAGATTTATCCGCCAAAAATCGAGGAGTTCGCGCTGGTCACTGACTCGGCGTGCTCGCCCAAGGAGATCAAAGCCACTGAACTGTTGATTCTAGCCGTTGGTTGTCGTTTTACAGCGTGAATTTTGAAGCCCGTATGTTGTTTCTGCGTACAAAAATATTGCCCAAAATGTCTGATAATGAAACATCAGACAATCAGTGTTAACACACACATCAATCATCATCACCCCATGCTACACTGTGTTAAACTATGGTGTCAACCGAGTGGAGTTGAGGGTAGTGATGTTTCATTATCAGACGTTTCGGGCAATATTTTTGCTTGCAGAAACAGCATACGGGCTTTAGTCAGGTTTTTCTGATAAGCAGATCATGAAATTTAGGCTTGGTTAGAGTTTTGTTCACTGTTTGACTAGTAGAGTAAATAATGATAAGGATACAATTCAGTTTGAAATAAAAAAAAATCTTTACTGATACTGTTCACGCATGGTTACCAGATAAAATAGTAGGCTGTCGCTAACGACACCCACTGGCGGAGTTAATCCTCCAAAGGGAGGGGAATTTTTCCAAAGAAGGGGGAATTGGCAGAAAATAGGTAATTTTACCTACACCTTAGGGAACAAATTCTACTTTTCAAATTCCCCAAAGAGGGGGGAATTCCACTTTTCCCACCCCTTCTCGTCCGCTAGTGACGACACCCGTGGTGGGCCGGAATGCCAGAGTGTCATTTGGATTTTTTATTTTATATTTATGTTGTCATTAATTCAGACGGTCAAGTGGTCACTCTGTCCGATGACGGCCGTCCACTGGCTGGCCATGTACCTGCAGGTCATTGCCGCCAACGTCAACGATTCGCTGCGTCACAGTAATCATGTTGGTTGTCGTTGTAATCATCATATTTATAGGCCTCATAATTGATAATTAGAAATGGTTTAAAACTGCGAGAACCCATGGCATAACCAGAACCAGATTTTCTAGTCCAGAACCAGATTCTCAAGTAAGGAATTTTCTGTACCACGTTTTGGATTTTCTTATAACCAATTACGAGACCTATATAGGCATTGGCGAATGAGTGAATGGCGCAAAGATAGGCATTTACTTCACCATTTTCTTCATCAAAGGGTGAAAATCGATGGATTTGAACTCATGAATCTGATACGAGAGTTTTTCGAAACCTTTATAGAATGTGGAATACGAGGATGCTTTGCCGTCATGTGTTTTCTTACTTTGTCTTACCTTTTCACCTATGTAATAAACAATAAAAAGTGTGTAAAAAAGGGGGCTAGCGTTTCGTCCTTTAATCGCGACACCTGGATTGGTGGGACTCTTAAGTCATTAAACTGACCAATGGGAAACGCTGAATATCGTTTGTGGTCGATGGATTTCGATTTCGGTGGAAATCACCAAAAATCAAAATTAAATCCGACTGGAAAAAATTTTAAGCAAAATGTAAGCCATTCTTGTCACTCATCATCCTTCATACATAATGTTTCAGGGCTACCACAGTGCGGAGACGACGTTAATGCACCAATCAACGTCGACGTTAACCGGATGCGAACTCGACACCACGTCATCGACGTCGTACATGGATACAACCATGGATTCGAACAGCAGTACTTCAATGACCAGACAATCGGCACACGCACGTCGTGCCCTGTTTAATCAGGTACAGCAGGTTGAGTTGTTGTTGTTGTTGTTAGGATTGTTGTTGTTGTTGTTGTTGTTGTTTGTGTTGTTGATCAACCATGGATTCGAACAGCAGTACTTCAATGACCAGACAATCGGCACACGCACGTCGTGCCCTGTTTAATCAGGTACAGCAGGTTGAGTTGTTGTTGTTGTTGTTAGGATTGTTGGTTATTGTTGTTGTTGTTGTTTGTGTTGTTGATCAACCATGGATTCGA
This sequence comes from Daptonema setosum, assembly GCA_964036265.1. Lineage (NCBI taxonomy): Eukaryota > Metazoa > Nematoda > Chromadorea > Monhysterida > Xyalidae > Daptonema > Daptonema setosum. The sequence goes on along the minus strand of OZ038447.1, from coordinate 7,326,880 downwards.
ACAGCAGTACTTCAATGACCAGACAATCGGTACACGCACGTCGTGCCCTGTTTAATCAGGTACAGCAGGTTGAGTTGTTGTTGTTAGGATTGTTGTTGTTGTTGGTTATTGTTATTGTTGTTGTTGTTGCTGTTGTTGATCAACCATGGACTCGAACAGCAGTACTTCAATGAGCAGACAATCGGCACACGCACGTCGTGCCCTGTTTAATCAGGTACAACAGGTTGTTGTTGTTGTTGTTAGGATTGTTGTTGTTGTTGGTTATTGTTGTTGTTGTTGCTGTTGTTGTTGTTGTTGCTGTTGTTGATCAACCATGGACTCGAACAGCAGTACTTCAATGAGCAGACAATCGGCACACGCACGTCGTGCCCTGTTTAATCAGGTACAGCAGGTTGGGTTGTTGTTGTTGTTGTTAGGATTGTTGTTGTTGTTGGTTATTGTTGTTGCTGTTGTTGTTGTTGCTGTTGTTGATCAACCATTACTCGAACCGCAGTACTACAATGACCAGACAATCGGCACACACACGTCGTGCCCTGTTTAATCAGGTACAGCAGGTTGGGTTGTTGTTGTTGTTGTTAGGATTGTTGTTGTTGTTGGTTATTGTTGTTGTTGCTGATGCTGTTGTTGTTGTTGTTAATATTGTTTGACGATGGACTCGAACAGCAGTACTTCAATGACCAGACAATCGGCACACGCACGTCGTGCCCTGTTTAATCAGGTACAACAGGTTGGTGTTGTTGTTGTTGTTAGGATTGTTGTTGTTGTTGGTTATTGTTGTTGTTGTTGTTGTTGCTGATGATGTTGTTGTTAATATTGTTTGACGATGGACTCGAACAGCAGTACTTCAATGAGCAGACAATCGGCACACGCACGTCGTGCCCTGTTTAATCAGGTACAACAGGTTGAGTTGTTGTTGTGGTTGTTGTTGGTTATCGTTTTTGGTGGTTATTGTTGTTGCTGTTGTTGTTGATGTTGCTGTTGTTGATCAACCATGGACTCGAACAGCAGTACTTCAATGAGCAGACAATCGGCACACGCACGTCGTGCCCTGTTTAATCAGGTACATCAGGTTGGGTTGTTGTTGTTGTTGTTAGGATTGTTGTTGTTGTTGGTTATTGTTGTTGTTGTTGTTGCTGTTGTTGTTGTTGCTGTTGTTGATCAACCATGGACTCGAACATCAGTACTTCAATGACTAGACATAATGTACACGCACGTCGTGCCCTGTTTAATCAGGTACAGCAGGTTGGTGTTGAGTTGGATGTCGAGTGAGCGAGATTTTTTTCCATAAACAAGAAAAAAATCCATAATAAGGTAACTATTGGTTTTTAAGGTGAGTTGCGCCGGATCCGTCGGCGATGGTCTGACTCGACCCGACTTCGACAAGACCGCTTTCATGTCCGTTTGTCAGGTTCGCAATTTTTTTCGAGCTTTCGGTAAATTTTCAAGAAAAAAGTCATTTTTCATGAGAATAGAACTGGTTATGTATCATATGTTTATGAATTATGATTAAGAAAGTGTAAATGGAAATAACTTTCATGTGAAGAATATCAAACCCCATTGTTGCCCATAAAAATAACTGTTGATAGATGTAATAAAATATTATAGACGAAGAAATTGCAGATGACGTTAATTTTGCAGAAAAAGATTAATGTATGGACCATACAGTATGGTTAAGTAAAAACAGACAGTTCTTGCATAAAATTAGTTCGTTCTGATGTAAAATTCTTATTTTTCAGCTGCTCGATTTCTGTCTACTGGACGAGGGTTGGCTGCGTTTCCCCTACGGCGTACTAGCCGCATCGGCGTTGTTTCTTCAGGCGGCCGATTGTTCCATGGCTCTGCAGTCGTCCGGTTAGTGTAATGGAGTATGTTTTATTGTTTTTTTTATTCAAGTTAAAATATAGAAGTGTACTCGAGCAACACTGTTAGACAACTATAAACACTCGATTATGCAGTCCAGTAGCACTACATTTTAATCGGGCCGGGCCACCAATCAACATAGAGAGGGATCTGCATTTTTCTCTATGCTGATTGGCCGGCTCTGAATTTGATTGCTGGCCGCACAGCCTGAATACCTGATTGTAAAGTTGTATAGAGCAGGACCAAACCCAAACAACTCGTCTCTCACGTTTGTGGTTCCTACTCAGGGCAATACAACCAATCCAACCAACTTCACAGTTCCTTATCTCACCCTGAAAATCAGAAATGATGATTCTGCCCCTAACTATCACGCTCTCTCAACTAGTTAATCTCGTGCTATTTCTTGTCATGCTCTATATGACTTGGTTTTGTCTGTAAGTAACAATGTTATTTCTCACGTGGTACGGAATCGTTGTTGCAGGATTCCGCACGTCCGACCTCGACGACTGTCTGCAGTGGATGCGCCCGTTTGCTGTGGTCGTGAGTGAGCTCGAAATCCCATGCACACCGCATGCGCGCGGATTCGCACCGGCCGACGCGCATAATGTACAGACGCATAGTGTGGACTGCGCGTTGTTGGAGGTTTGTGATGCCGGAGTGAGTGAATGAGTTTACATTTGAGTGAGTGTGTGAGTGGAGAAGTCTGCTGATAAGTGAGTAAGTAAAGGGAATCAGTTATTGAGTGATTGAGCTTGAAATCCCATGCGCGCGGATTTGCACCGGCCGACGCGCATAATGTACAGACGCACTGGCGGACGAGCTAATTCTCCAAAGGGAGGGGAATTTTCCCAAAGAGGGGGAATCGTCAGAATTAAGGCCATTTTACCTATACCTTAGGGAACAAATTCTACTTTTATAAAACGCCAAAGAGGGGGGAATTCCACTTTTCCCTCCCCTTCTCGTCCGCCAGTGTACAGACGCATAGTGTGGACTGCGCGTTGCTGTAGGTTGTTGAATGAGTGAATGTGTGAGTGAGTGAGTGAGTGAGTGAGTGAGGAGGTATGTGTGTGTGAGGGAGGGATTGAATTGAATAAAATATGAGTGTGAGTGAGCTCGAAATCCCGTGCACACCGCATGCGCGCGGATTCGCACCGGCCGACGCGCATAATGTACAGATGCATAGTGTGGACTGCGTGTTACTGGACGTGGATCAGTGAATTAGTGAGTGAGTGAGTTATTTAGTGAGTGAGTGAGTGAGAGATTGTTATACTAGAATGAGTGAGTGATTTATCTACTAGAGTGAGTGAGTGATTGCTTGGTAGAGGTAGACTAGAGTGAATCAAGTGTGAATAATTGAGTTAGTGATTTATTTTTGTATACTTGTTTATTATCATTGTTTTTGTATACTTGTTTATTATCATTATTTTTGTATATTTTTTTTATTATCATACTTTTTTCTAGAACGCCCTGCCGACCGCACGCATCCGACTCAACTACGAGAATCTATCGCACATGATGCGTGCTCGTGGCACTGGTATAGCTGGCGGTGTCACTGATTTTCGCTCACAACCGGATCAGTGTTGATCGACTGACTGAACGAACTAAATGGGCTAAAAAGGATTGATTTATTGCTTCATGTTTAACAAATATTACATCTATCGATTTTTTTTTATTTAACAGATGATACATGACATTAATCGATTTATCACCTAATGTTACACAAATATTACATTAATCGATTTATCACTTTATCTTCAACGAATACTATACATTTATTGTTTCATTACATATTCTTTAAAGAAAAATATTTTATTTGTCGAATTATTATTCTATATTTTTAACCAATAATAAATACATTAATATTTAATGGCACTCAGCGCATGCCAAATCGGTTTTTAAGCTGTACCAAATTATCTGTGACTTTTTGTGTGTCTGAATATTCGATTTTTCAAGTTGCCATTATCTTTCGTGTGATCCGACTTTCACCAGCGACAATGTGAATCCCAACTGATTCAATTTGGCTTTATGATTTATCTATTTTGTGTCGTCATCAGGGAAAATGATAATTTTTCGTGTTATTTAATTTTATTTATTGCACCGTCCATAATAATCATCTTTACATTCACCCGGTTCGGAGAACGCCATGCATATAATTTTTTTTATTGTTTCAAGTTTTATCGGGTTGTCACTCATATAATCGGTCATACAATGGAAATAATATAATACAGGATAAAATGTTCTGTTGTGAAAATTCAATATACCCTTTTTGTGCTGTTTTAAAAAAGGAAGAAAACCTTATGCTTATTCCTGTAAGAATTTCTTAGTGATACATCATAATTTTTTGATAATGATAACTGTTTTGTTAGTTAAAATAATGAATTTGTGACTTAATAATTTAATTCAACCCCATATTATTACTTAATTGAGCATATTTTATTTTGAATTCAGTAGCACTGGTGTGTATCTGATAATTTTTTCTGGTCTTGTGTTATGATTATATTATATCTCCACCTGAAAGTATTGTACAAAATATCTCATAATTTTTGTCATTTTCCGCTTATTATATCACTCAGTCGAGCTTTTTTTCCGGACGCATGCTCACCTTGCACCAATTATTAATACCGATTTTATGGGGCGAATTGGGAATTAATGCGACAGATTTCCCTTTAACTTTCATTTCCCCACCAAATTGGGAGAGTAAGGAAATCAGGATATGCCTGATTGCCCGGCGTCAACCCGGCTGTTAGTTGAAAGGTTGGTTAGCCAACGTACACAGTATTTGATCGGTATCTTTTATTAGTTTAAACCACCAGTTCATACGAGCACAACACGACGGACATCCAATCATCATGGAATCGCAGCATTATATTACAGTTATTATCATTCAATACATTATAATATATTATATAATTATTTATAAACTTCACTTTCAGATTCTTCAACAACACGACAACTTTCAACAATATATTTTTAATAAAATTTAAGAATAAGAAATACCACACCGCAAAACTGCCAAACCACGAATATATGACCTGCTACTTGAATACACATTTACAAACATACACTAGGTGGTGACACCACCTACTACTCCCCCATGGCCCACGGGGGTCCACGGTGAGGATGACAAATGAATAAATGAGTGGGAAAAACGCAAATGGAAACAAATCACACACAAAATATCACTTCTAAAGACACCCTAATCAACAGTATATCACGTAGAAAAACAGCTTAATAAAATGTTCACTGAATATATTTCATAGAATAAATCACCCTAATTACAAAATAATAATCACGATCCTGGAATAGAAGTTTACGATTATAAGCATAAGTTAAAAATACCAAGGCAACAACTCGGGGTGAAGTGAACTACGGTACGGGAAAGGGCTCCGAATCCTGCGCCTTCGGACAGTTGACGCTCAGATGACCGACTGTGTAACATGCGTGACACTTGCGCTTCTCCACCTGCACCGTACACGAACGTGCGAAGTGTCCTTTGCCACCACACTTCTTACACACGACATCCTGTAACTCATCAGATGACAGGCTGGGACAATCATGGAACCGATGACCCTGCATAGAGCATTTACCACAGCTCCGTGAACTAACAGCCTTGTCCCGATACGGCTGACGACGACCAATACTCTCAGCCGTTGATCTTTCTGGAATCTTCGGGTTGCGATGCCTTACAGGTGACATGTTTGATGGCTGACGACGTTTCTTCACTGCTGATGGCTCAGGCGATGCACAACGACGACGTTTACACACAGTTGGCTGCAAAGACGAACTATTTGACTTTTTAACGGCTTGTTCGTATGAAGTCAAATCGAGGCCAGACTCATTCACCAATCTGAGACGCCACAGCTTACATCCCGGCATTCCCAAAAGCACATCATCACCCAGATTGCGCTTAATGTGAAATGACACCTTATGAGTTTCTGAACCCAAATAAACATCAAGTTCGCAGGTACCTTCACACCGAATGTCTTCCTGATTGACATCCATCAAAGGCACATTACAGGGCTTCACTACAGGGTATTTAGGCAGACGCTTCAAAAAATCCTCATCAATCAGGTTAGCCAATGCTCCCGTATCTGCAGTAAAACGCTCAGACATCACATTAACACCATTAATAACAACCGCAATCTCTCTCGAACCTGTTGGCTTACCGCCAGCCGACACCGATTTAACTGGTAATCTGACAGAACTTATCATACTACCACGCACTGTCGACACCGGAACCTCTTTAGACTGTGGCTTGACTACCAGAGCCTTCAACTCCGCTACCTGATCACGCAATTCTGCCAGAACCTCTTTCCATTCAGGTACAACTGCATCTTCTGGTCTTGACACGTCCGTTTTACCATGCATTACAGCCTTGACATACTGTAGATGGTCCTGCTTAGACGAGTGAACATGACCAGAGTTCACATCAACGCTGGCAGGAGTACCCCAATCCTGTCTTGTGTCATCACCTGGAGACTGCTGATTAATCAAATGACCTGTTTGGTACCCTGAGTAGACCGGTGGAGCGCTAAATACACTTGGTGGACCATTATAACTGGCATATGAACCATCCAAATTGCCCGTAACCCACGGACAACCCTCCGCTATATGACCCATTTGACCGCACGAATAGCACATGCTCGGACCTTGAGCACGAGCATCCGTGTACCACTGGTTAGAGCCTTCACTATCAGCTCTTTGAGACGACCCACGATCAAAATTAGGCTGCATGTGTCTACCATTAGGATACATTTTGTCAATTTCCTCCTCTTTGACTATTTCAGCCACCACACGATCAAAATCCAGCGTAGGATCCTGATCAGCTCTGGCCGCAATCCTTTTGTATCCCACATTAATTAGACCATCCAATAAACGCCCTATTAAAACACCACGTCTATACATTTCAGGACAGTCCTCACCAAACGGACAGCTGGCCTTCAATCTGGCAGCAAACTCCTTGACCGACTCGCTCTGTCGCTGCCTGCATGACTGAAAAGCTATGACGCGTTGCGTGCACCGTTGCTCGCTACCATACCGATTCACCAGCACGCGTACGGCTTCATCCCAGCTCGGTTCGTTTACCATCTCTAAAAAGTCACGCCTAGCTTTGCCTTGCAAACAGCTTATCAAGTGCTCCAACTTGACACTGTCGTCAACATTAGCGTTGTCCAATCTGCTGGTTAGGGCCGAAAACCAACAATTAAACTCCCGTTCATTTGATCCATCGAACCGATCAAACGTTCCCATGCGTAGCATTTGCTCCTGTGCGCGCCGCTCACTCAACTCCGTGCGTTCAGCCATACGCTCACATAGCTTATCCACAACATTTAGCACTGAAATCTCCACAGTACTAGCAGACTGACGAACACTAGGGCCGATTTCTGACGACTTACACCTGTCGCCTAAATGCTGCTGCGCTACGGTATTATCACCATTAACACCGTACGTCCCATGACTAAACACCGGTCCAGTATTGGCAACAAACTCGGCCAAAGACACTGGATGACGCTGCGGTGGCGCAACTTTGCCAACAGACTCGGACAAAAAAGCGTTCGGCGGCGTGTGTTGTTGGAATGCAACATTGCCAACAAACTCGGACAATGTCGCAGACGGCCCTTGATGATTCATCGCACCATTGCCACTAACACCGGGCAAAGTTGCGGACCCTTGATGATTCAACGCACCTTTGCCACTAACACCGGGCAAAGACGCGGACGGCTGTTGTTGTTGACGCGTAAAATTGCCACTAACACCGGGCAAAATTACGGACGGCTGCTGTTGTTGATGTGTAAAATTGCCACTAACACCGGGCAAAATTACAGACGGCTTTTGTTGTTGATGTGTAAAATTGCCACAAACACCGGGCAAAATTACGGACGGCGCTTGTTGTTGATGTGTAAAATTGCCATTAACACCAGGCAAAGTTACAGATGTCTTTTGTTGGTGATGCGTAAAATTGTCACTACCACCGGACAAAGTTACGGACGGCCCTGGATTTTGCAGCGCAACCTTGCCACTAACACCGGACAAGGATGCGGACAGCCCACGATGATGCAGCGCATCTTTGTCACTAACACCGGACAAAGATGCGGCGTTGCCACTAAGACCGGACAACGACTTAGCCAACTCACTAACTGATCTCACCTGGAAATTCTCCCTAACACAACCACCGGAGTCGGCTAACTGCAAGGGCATCACTCCTTGAGTCAGAGCACATGGACCGACCACTTTACTAAACTGATCTACTTTATCTGAAACGCCAACCGACTGCGACTGCATGAACTCGGACGAATGCGCACTCGCAAGCAACGGCCTCAGTCCTGTGTGGGTAGCATCCGACGACCCCTCACCGTTGAATGAATCGGCCTCCGAGCGCTCGTACACCTGCACCATCGATGGATCCCAAGGTATTTCTGTAACTAGAGAAAATATTCGGTCGACCGTTATTATCATCCATTTAACAGATTCAGAATACATACCCGATGTTGGCTCACGTGGCAGAGATAAATAGGCCAACTGAGGGAGAAGTTTTGGCATCTCCTTCATTAATTTCACAGACTCGGCCATAAACGACTGATTAATATTACAGATTAAATAATCGCACCACTTATCCATAAACTCGCGATTAACAACACGAAATCCGAACTCGAAACTATCCTCCATCATAAACCAACCGAAATAAACACCAAAAACTAATAAAAAAATACCGAGTAACCCAACAAATAAAGTATACGTTTGGCTCTAAAAGTTTGAATCCAGGAGCGCCAGTAAGGAAATCAGGATATGCCTGATTGCCCGGCGTCAACCCGGCTGTTAGTTGAAAGGTTGGTTAGCCAACGTACACAGTATTTGATCGGTATCTTTTATTAGTTTAAACCACCAGTTCATACGAGCACAACACGACGGACATCCAATCATCATGGAATCGCAGCATTATATTACAGTTATTATCATTCAATACATTATAATATATTATATAATTATTTATAAACTTCACTTTCAGATTCTTCAACAACACGACAACTTTCAACAATATATTTTTAATAAAATTTAAGAATAAGAAATACCACACCGCAAAACTGCCAAACCACGAATATATGACCTGCTACTTGAATACACATTTACAAACATACACTAGGTGGTGACACCACCTACTGGAGTTAAATTTTTCGCACTTTTTAAAATTTACTTTTTTAATTTAATTTATTTTCGCTTTTTCGGTCGCAACAAATTCCAACTTACCCTGTGTCTGGTTTTCTTACTAAACATCACGTGCTCATTTATTCTGCTTTCCAGTTGGTTGTTTTACGCTGATATCACTCACAATTGGTTATGTGAATGAATTTGAATTCCGCCAAAAAAATTTTGTATATTTTTACTTTGCTCGAAGCGTCTTGAATTTAGTATAGGGTTTCTTGTTGGCCAAAAACTTGAATTTGAATCTGTTTTTGGCGTGCTTTGAAAGTTTCGAGAAATAAAATCTTTCACATAACATTTAGAGAACAGTCAAACATTGCATTTAAATAATCGCATACGTGCGTAACGGATCTTTACAATTAAAGTTTCGATAACAAGAAACCCTGACAAAGCTATAAAGAAAATTGGCGCGCATTAAAATTCTTCTTGCTGATCATTTGTGCATAGTTCGTTTACGAACTGATTGTTGAAGAAGTTGCCGATCTTAATTATTGTGATAATTATTTTTTGTCTATGCCGTGTATTAAAGCCCGTAGGTTGTTTCAGCAAGCAAAAATATTGCCCAAAACTTCTGATAATGGAAGATCACTAGCCTCAACTTAACTGGGTTGACACCATAGTTTAACACAGTATAGCATGGCATGGGGTGATGATGATTGATCTGCGTGTTAACACTGGTTGGCTGATGTTTCATTATCAGACGTTTTGGACTTTTGCTTGCAGTAACAACATACGGATTCCTATGTTAGATATTCTCGGCGTAACTCTTTTTGAAGTATTGGCTATGCCTATCACTAACAGCGTTTTTCTCAGCGCTCTTAAAAAATCATCTCTTCAGATACTTACATCCTGATTTCAAATTTGGTTTCTCGATTTTGTTGGCCCAAACGAAATTGCCATTTTCTGTTTTTTTTTGTGTGTGTGAAGCCACGATACATTTTCGAATAAAGTTGGGTTAATCGTTTATTATTAGTGAGTAATAATTCATCAAATCGCAATCGATTAAAATCATCTGTAAATTATTAATCAAATGAGAACAACTTTTCTGTTTGTTTCGCCAACTCATATCTGACCAAGCTAAAACACGTAGTCAAATCAGCTTTGTACGGCAACGAGGCGATCCCCTTTACTGAAAAATTCCTTTTCGCGAAAAAGACATCTCTTTTCATCGTTCTCTTCTTACAATGTGTAGTCGCAACAACGTGGGAGTGCTTCAACTCGTTGTCTGGTATGTACTTGATGAAATAACCAAGTTTGAACTTAATCAGTTGTTACTGCCACAAGAGCGAAGTTAAATACCAAATTACAAAGATGAGAGAAATAAATATGAGTAGAAATGGTGAGTTTTCCAAGATATCACCTAAAGTTTCGTCAGATCAGCTTCGTACGGCACCTCAACAGGGCGATCACGGCATTCCTTATAAAGACCCTTTCGGGAATCTAGTGAAATTTGACAGACAAAAAGAGTCAGACCATGAACCATTAGGTTGAAAACTTGTTGGGTGAAATAAACGCTAGTTTTGTAAAAAAAAATATGTAAACATGAGCATACAAAGATAATATACCAATTCCAAATAATAATAAACATCATAGCCCGTAAAATTACATCTTTTTCGCTTAACTCAGATGTTGGACCACAAGCTAGTTCAGTACGTGCATCATGCACGTGTGGAACAAAAGTGAAGTTGATGTTTCATGGTCTGAGCAAAATAGTGTATGTTATTTTCACTAGAATGTCGAAAGCGTCTTTATCGACATGTCGCCAGATAAATAGAAAGAGATTGGCTATGGGATTAGCCATAACCAATGCCGATAACCGAACATTGATGAAACGTAGTAGTGGATTGGTCTGCAGTGAAGCGATAAAAAGTGTCTGAATTACTATAATCTGTTTAAAATTCAAATTGCGCGCCAAAACCTATTCTGAATGAAGAGTAATCCTTGACACTAACGGACGAGAAGGGGTGGGAAAAGTGGAGTTCCCCCTCTGGTGTTTTCAAAAAGTGCAGTTTGTTCCTCAAGGTGTAAATGAAACGGCCTATTTTCTGCCAATTCCCCCTCTTTGGAGATATTCCCTTTGGAGGTTTGGCTCGTCCGCCACACCGCCAGTGAACCTGGATAGGCTATACACTGAGCTCCTTGCTTATGTCTGCCCGGGAGAGGTGGAAAAAACAGTAGACTTTAGAAATTTAGCCTTCAACAAGTTGAGAATGTTTTAGTCTTTCGTTAGTCAGAACATTGTTTTGTTGGCGCGCAATTTGAATTCAAATCTGCGTTCGGCGCGCGTCCGAAATTTCGAGGAAACATTCTTTCAATGCCCCGACTGTATGCAAGTGAGTAACAGGTTCTTTAAAAAAAATAATGATAAAGCCCGTATGTTATTTCTGCAAGCAAGAGAATTGCCCAAAACTTCTGATAATGAAACATCAGACAATCAGTGTTAACACGCACACCAATCATCATCACCTCATGCGCTACTGTGTTGTATTATGGTATCAACCGAGTTGACTAGAGGCTACTGATGTTTCATTATCAGAAAATTTGGGCATTGCTTTGGCTTGCAGAAACAACATACGGCTCTAACAAGATACTTAACCGGGCATTTTCAGTTTTATGACTGAATTAAAAAAAATTAAAAAAAGTGTTAGTTAATAACCAACTAACATTTTCTCGGATCGTGTATTCAACGATCGTACTGATCACATTAGGAATTACAAACAACACAAACGTGAACATTGTGCTCAGGCCTGAATGTTTTTTCGTTGATTTACTCACAAAACATTCTGATTCACTCGTTTACTCATTTAATCAGTCACTCACTCATATACACTTACTTACTCATTTATTCGCTCACTCATTAACTAACTCACTCACTCACTCTCAGTCATTCAGTCGCTTACCCACTCATTCATTCACAAACTCCCACATTATCTCACTTATTCACTCACTCACCTACTCACTCATTCACTCATTCACTCACTCACTCACTATCTATCTCATTCATCATTCCTCACTCACTCACTCACTCACCCTCACTCACTCACTCACTCACTCACTCACTCACTCACTCACTCACTCACTCACTCACTCACTCACTCACTCACTCACTCACTCACTCACTCACTCACTCACTCACTCACTCACTCACTCTCTCACTCACTCACTCACTCACTCACTCACTCACTCACTCACTCACTCACTCACTCACTCACTCACTCACTCACTCACTCACTCACTCACTCACTCACTCACTCACTCACTCACTCACTCACTCACTCACTCACAATAGAATGTTATGCAAATTGAAGCAATACCACATACTGGCTGGTTCATCTTGTTGGTTCATATAATACTTGTAATTCCTTATTATGCCCGCTGCGAAGAATGCTATAAATAATAAATCTAACAACAACAACAACAACAACAACAACAACAACAACAACAACAACAACAACAACAACAACAACAACAACAACAACAACAACAACAACAACAACAACAACAACAACAACAACAACAACAACAACAACAACAACACCAACAACAACAACAACAACAACAACAACAACACCACCAACAACAACAACAACAACAACAACAACAACAACAACAACAACAACAGTTAACCAACCCATTCCCATGCCAGTATCCGATAGTGCCAAAGCTGCAATCATCATCAGCTCCTTTCTGGCCCTCAACTGCTTATAACAAATAATGGACAGGAATAATATCACGTTTACCGTAACCAATAGGAAACCCTCTACCGTGTACATGATGAAATCCGCATTTAGCCGGTTCCAACCGGTTTCGAACGTCGTATTATTCATGAGTCATGACATGACGATGGTTGGAATGAGAATAGGAGGTAAAGACCATACAAATGTTGACTCTTGAAGTTAAACTACTTCACTGGTGGACGAGCAAAACCCTCAAAGGGAGGGGAATTTTGCCAAAGACCATTTTACATACACCTTGAGAACTTTCAAAATCGCCAGAGATGGGGAATTCCACTTTTCCCTCCCGTCCTCGTCCCCTAGTGAACTACTTCACACTCCCAGAACAGGATAAATCGGGATAATTCCCCCCTCTTTGGCGGCTTCCAAAAAATAATTTATTGCTTAAAGTGTATGTTAAATGGTCCGCTTTATGCCAATCCCTCCTCTTTAGAGATTTGGCTCGTCCGCCAGTGGCTTAACGTTTCGGGTTTATGTTTCACGGGCCGGCTAAGTTGGGATGGTATTATAGGTGCGTTCTTAATTGGAATCTCGGTTGAGATCACACTGGCGGACGAGCCAATTCTCCAAAGTGAGGGAAATTTCATCAAAGTGGGGGGTGGGGTTCAGCGATTTTCAGGCCATTTTTAAAGGGACAAATTCGACTTTTTCAAATTGCCAAAAAGGGGGAATTCCACTTTTTCCACCTCTTCTCATCCGCTAGTGGTCTCAACCGCGGAGTACCACTTCCCTCTCTTTGGCGTTTGGCGTTTTCAAAAAATACTGAATTTGTTACTCAAGGTGTTGGTAAAATGGCCTGAAAACTGCAAATTCCCCCTCTTTGACGAAATTCCCCTCCCTTGGCTCGAGGATTAGCTCGTCCGCTAGTGGTTGAGACTACCTAGTATCATCTCGATCTGAATTGAGTCCAGTTGAGATCATTAGACCGACTGTTATATAGACTTATCGGTTGCCTGGTCAACGGCTCATTATACCCAAAATCTCCAACTTTTCATGTTCGCTTCCGATTTTTCCCTACGGTCCTTCTGTACCATTTCATTCGTTGCTGTTTATAGTGTGTTCACAATTAACTAGAATATATAATTTGAATTCGCGCCATTTTTTTGCGATCCGATCAGTCAGTGGCGGACGAGCCGAAGCTCCAAAGGGAGGGGAACCTTTCCAAAGAGGGGGAAATTGCTACATAGTTTTCAAGCTATTCTACATACCCCTTAAGGAACAGAATCTTTTTTTTTGAAACCGTCAAAGAGGGAGGCACTCCACTTTCCCACCCTTCTCGTGCGCCAGTGCAAACATTTTTTTCACGTGCCGTGCAAGTTTGGGGTATTGCATGGAAATGTGAAAAATACATAACTCCATAGAAAGTCTTATTTGAGAAAAATTTTGCAGGTGTGGTATCATAGTACTTTTTGACCTCGATTAGGTGATGAACTGAACAACGGATAACGGATTGTCCGGACAACCGTTCATTACCCGATATGGTGATCACTAGCGGATAAGAAGGGGTGGGAAAAGTGAAATTCCCTCCTCTTGGGCGTTTCAAAAAGTATACTTTGTTCCTTAAGGTGTCGGTAAAATGACCTAATTACCAAATTCCCCTCTTTAGAGAGATTATCCTCTCTTTGGAAGTACGCCAGTGCATTCAAATTTGTGGTATTGCATAGAAAGGTTAAAAATACATAATTCCATAAAAAGGCTGATCGGAAAAACTTTTACAGGTGCGGTACCATATCACTTTTTGAACTTGATTAGGTGATTAACTGAACAAGGGATAACGGATTGTCCGGACAACCGTTAATTACCCGATATGGTGATAACCAAGCGAACGAGAAGGGGAGGGAAAAAGGGAATTCCCCCCTCTTTAGCCGGTTTCGAAAAGTAGAGTTTGTCGCTTTAAGTGTTGGTAAAATGGCCTAATTTCCAAATTCCCCGCTTTAGAGAGATTTTCCTCTCTTTGGAAGTATGACTTGTACGCCAGTAGTACCAAATTTGTGGTATTGCATGGAAATGTTAAAAATACATAATTCTATAAAAAGGCTGATCGGAAATTTTTTTACAGGTGCGGTATCATATCACTTTTATGAACTTGATTAGGTGATTAACTGAACAAGGGATAACGGATTGTCCGGACAACCGTTCATTACCCGATATGGTGATCACTAGCGGATAAGGGGTGGGAAAAGTTGAATTCCTCCCTAACTTTAGCATTTTCAAAAAGTATACTCTGTTCCTTAAGGTGTCGGTAACATGACCTGAAAACTGCCAATACCCTCCTCTTTGACGAAATTCCCCTTTGTTTGGAAGATTGGCTAGAACGTCAGTGGCCCTGACAACCTCTCATTACCCGATATAGTGATACATACTGTTAAAGTTTACTAAAAAGTTACCGTTATTTTTCTCAAATGATCTAAGCTTCCGTTCGCTGGTTGTTAATTATTTTTGCTTTATCTATTCTATCTTTCATACAGGGTGACCCAATAAAAACCCACAACATTGGAGGTTAATAACTCAGTCACACCAAAATCACCCGACCTGAAAAGCAGACATTGCTGTTGCATAAAACATTAACTAAGGGTGCCTTCATAGTCGGAGTTGCAACTTTGTTCGCAACTTTTCTGTAAACCTTTTACAGTTTCGTTTCGACATTTTCCATTTTTTTCTTCCTGTTTCGATTTCGAAAACGTTTCGGAATTGATTGTGAAGTGGAAAGGGTTTACGGAAATGTTTCGAACAAAGTTGCAACTCCGACTATGAAGGCACCCTAAAAGGCTGCCTGGGGTTCAAGTGAAAAGTTGTAGTGTTAACTAATCGAACTTGTGAATCGTTAGCTGCATCAAATGTATGAGAAGATGATGCACAATAGTCGGCTGTCCGAATCAACTCAACCCAACAGCTGTATGATATAACATGCAGTCATCATGTTCAGTAGGTGTTGTTGGTGTTGGACACACTTTAACGTGTCATTTTTTCACTTGAATTTCTAGAAGCTCTTTACTGAAAATTTGACGTCATACCAATACGTCCAAATAAAGCAAAGAGCTTTTTTTTGAAAACACAAAAACAGGATTTGGTTCACCACAAAAAGGGGTAAAGCGTCGGTAACCAAGTGAGTATAAAGAGTAAATATTGACAGAATACTGTACTTGTTGGACGTGTTCGGAAGAGTAATAAACCTTTGTTAAACTATTTAGCGCGAAACTAAGTATTTTGTTACAGTTACGCACTTGGGGTTTAT